>JAKSZT010028336.1:1118608-1351013 GCA_026826555.1 Tolypeutes matacus | reverse complement strand
TCTTCTTTTTTTTTTTTTTTTTTTTTTTTTGGTGATATAAGGGACCCAAAAGAAGTCCTCTGCTAGATCACCCCCTTCACTGAGGGGACCCTAAATAAGCTCTTGGAAACTAATCAAGCCCTTCCCACTTCCTGGCCTCCTCAGGGGAGCTGAAGCTCTGTTGCTTATCAGTGCAGAGTGATAAAATTGGCTGACTTCGCCCCCTCTGGGGCCAAGACTCTGTGTCAGCAGGCTGCTTGGTAAATCAGGTTTCCTCAGCAGATTCACCTCTCTCCTCAGCCTGGCACTGTTTCAAGCTGGCTTATCTGCTCCCCAAAGCTATGAGGGGGTCCAGGCAGCCAAATCTGCAGAAGTAAAACTCCTCTCTACCTTCTGTCAGAGCCGTCCCTCCCTCTGAGAATGCTTCCTCACGCCGGGAGTGGGAGTCACAGGTGCGGGATTCGCGGCTCAAACCAGCCATTTTCCCTGCAGGTGGGGCTCAGCCGTCTGTGTTAACCACCACAGGCAGGCTTAAAATTCATGAATCTCTACCAATCACTCCACACTGTCGATCTGCCTGCTGCTAGATGACCCAGGCTTCTCACTCCATGTGCCCACAGCACAGACTCTTGGGCAGGACCCTGTCTACAATCGGCCATCCTCAGCGAGCTAGTCACTGAGTATCCTCTAAACCGATGCCATCTTGCAGGCTCTGGAATGCAACTATTGACTAATGTAAACTTATTATTATTCTAGTAATAGATGAATTTGTAATGCTGGTATAAAGGGAGTGCTCACCAGAGTTTCTGAGGGGAGGGAGAGAGGATAATTGGTGTAACAGGGAGCATTTTTAGGACATTGAATTTGTTCTGCATGACATTGGAATGATCAATACAGGTCATTATACATTTTGTCAAAACAGATAGAATTGTACCATGTAAACTGTAAACCGTAATGCAATGGACCATGGTTTGCAGCAAAGCTTCAATATTTGTACATTGATTGTAACAAATGTACCACATTAAAGAAAGATATTATTAATAGAGGAAAATGTGAGGAAGGTATATGGGAATCCCTGTTTTTTATGGAAATTTTCCCTAATCTAAACTTCTTTAAAAATAAATTTTTAAAATATATTTACACCTCAATTTTTTAAATCTAGCAAAAAATGTTTTCCTGTCACAAAACTAAAAATTTTTGGGAATCAAAAGTCTTTGTCCTGATAGTGAAAAGACAACCTACTCAATGGAAGGAAACATTGGAAACCAAATATCTGATAAGATTGAACATCCAGAATAAATAAAGAAATCCTACAACTAAACAATAAAATGACAAACAAACCAATTTTAAAAGGGACAAAATACTTGAATAGAAATTTCTCCAAAGAGGATATACAGATGGCTAAAAAGCACATGAAAAGATGTTCAACATCACTCGTTATTAGGGAAGCACAAATCATAACCATAATGAGATATCATTTCATACCCACTAGAATGGCTACTAGTGAGAAACAGTAAATTACAAGTGCTAGATAGGATGTAGAGAAATAGGAACCTTCATTCGTTGCTGGTGGGAATGTAAAATGGTGTAGCAGATGTGGAAGACAATTCAGCAGTTCCTCAGGAATAATTACAAAATGACCCAGGAATCCCACAACTGGGTATACACCCAGAAGAATTGAAATCAGGGACTCAAACAGATATTTGTACACCACTGTTCATGGAAGCATTGTTCACAACTGCCAAAAGTTGGAAGCAACCCAAATGTCCTTTAGCCTATGAATGGATAAACAATTTAAATACAATGGAGTATTATTCAGCCCTGAAAAGGAATGAAGTCTTCATACATGTGACAACATGAATGAACCTTGAGGACATTATGCTGAGTGAAGAATCCATGCACAAAAGGACAAATATCGTATGATCTCACAGAGGTGAACTAATTATATTAAGCAAACTCATGGTGTTAGAATCTAGAATATGCATTACCAGTGGATAGATTGAGATTAGAAATTGCGGAGTTGATGCTTAATTTCTACAGAATTTCTATTTAGGTTGATTGTAAAGGTTTAGAAATGGATGGTGGTGTTGTTAGCACATTAATGTGGATGCAATTAATAGCCTCAGGTGAGGCTGGTTAAACTGAGATGTTAAGCAATCCATACCTCCCTTTCTCTCCTAAATCCATGCTTCCTGTTTTATCCCATGACTGCAACTTGATGTTAGTCCTTAGCTGGAGATAATCTTCAAGAAACTTTCCTAATTCTGTCCCAATTCACTTAATAGTTATTGATTAAGCCTTTAATGTGCATTGTCCACCATTTGTGTGTGAGAAAGAGAGTGTGTGTTTCACTGTATGTGTATGTGTTAGTGCTGTGAGGATAGAAATAAGCACAACACCTGCCATCCTTGAAACTGTACTCTCATTGTAGAGACAAGAACCACACCAAACTCATATATCACTATATGACATGACCATATATCAGCATGGACAAGGTCAGAGAAACAGGAGGGTCATGGTCAAGAGCAGAGATGTCTGACCTTAGTGGGGGGTGGTGGTGGGTGGGAGGTGTGTCTGGGGAGCAGTGGGCAATGTGCCTGGGAAGGTGATTAATCCTGGATTAACCAGGACCTGGAAATCCTAGTGAGAACTTTGATTTTTTTTCCCTAAGACTATGGTACATTAGAAAATCTCCTACAATCAAATGAGGCAAAGTCAAATGATAGCTGTTCAAAAAACCAATCAGTGTAGGGCTCTAAACAGGAAATATAATCACCAGGCTTAAAAGACTCACTGTCATTTTTAGGGTAATGTGTCAACTCAGCCAGGTAAATGTGCCCAGTTGTTTGATCAAGAAAGCACTGGGCTAATTGTAATACAAGGACATTTATGGACTTTAATCATAAGCGAGTTAATTGTATAGATGGCGGATTACATCTACAATCAACCAAGGAGATTGCTGTCGTGAGTGTTGTTTTATCCAATCACTTGAATACCTTAAAAAGAGAAGTGATTTCAGCATTCAGAGAGAATTCCCATCTTCAGTTCACACAGCCAGTTTCTCCTGGGAACTCATCAAGGACCTTCATTTAAGCCACTGGTTTACAGCTTTCCCTGCAGAATTTGGACTTGTGCATCACCACAGTCACATGAGAGAATTTTATATAATCTCATATATTTATAAATATCTCCCCTTGGTTCTATTTCCCTAGAGAATCCTCCTCCTCCTCCTCCTCCTCCTCACTAATATAGTAATACACTCACCTAATACACTAATACACTCACCTATGAAGTGCGTTCAGCAGTCTTTTCCTGTCAACAATATTCACCCAAAACACATACACATGCATAGAGGAAAATGTGTGAAAGCCATTTTCACAAGTATAAACTCTTAAACAAACACAGCACGCTAACTAACATAACCAGTTGAGAAACCATCAGAGCATTTTGAATGGAGAGGAACAGCCTGGGTGATTGAGGTGAGCCTAAAGTTGCCTCTGCCTCTCCAGGATATTGTAATTCCTAAGAGATGTTGGGGAGTGTTGTGGACCACAAAGGCCCAGCTGAAGGAGATGGCATACTTAGACATGGGGAAAAGTTCCAGCAGACCTTTATAGTCTATAATAACCTGCTTACTGACCTTATCAAAATGGAGACACATGGGGATGATCCAAAGCTCAGACATGTTGCAACAGAGACCCAGGGAAGACAAGGACTCCATGGAATCACTGAGGTTCAATATGATACCTATGAAAATGAAGATCTGACCAAGTAGGAGTCTATAGATAGTGAAATAGAAGAAGGTCATGCATCCTAGCAACTGTTGTGGAAAGAAGAGATTTCAGTCCAATGCCCAGTTTATTTCTAAAGAACAGAGCCTATAAATGGCCTTAGAAAACCACAGCCTTATTACTGAGTTCCTCCTCCTCAAGCTGTTTGCTGACCCTAAGAGCCAGGCTGCGCCAACCTGCGCATCAGCTCCACAGGCTGAGCCAAGGCCTTCTCCACCTGCTCTCCTGACTCACTGCAGTGACTTTGTTCTATGATTGCTATTCTTCACCATCTAATGCCACCCTTAGTTTCCCCACTGGGGTTTATCCTCTCCATGCAGTACAGTGAAATCACTGCCCTAGTGAATCTTCTCATATACAGCCTAAAGAACAAGGAGGTAAAGGCAGCTATGAGAAGAATGATGATGTTCCCACTCATTTTGAAGTCAAGTGGGAAGTGGGTTATTGATCAACTTCTCTAAGAGAAAAGCAGAAGAGATGAAATTTAAAAGCAGAAGGACCACAGAGTCTTACATTGGAATGTATAGATCCAGAACAGGTCTTTGCTCCTGACTGAAATAGTGGTAGGGAGTAGACACTGTTAAGACAATTGCCAGGCATTTTTGAGTGTTGTCTTCCACTCAGAAAGCTTCTTATAAATCCTACCACCACACTCTAAATCTTGCTCACCTAAAAATGTAGTTCTTTAGCATTTCCTAATCATGTTCTGTAAAATATCTAGCAAAGCATAATCTAACAAATGTACCAACTGCTGGAAAGTGGCTACTACCCATTGATATTCTTGTTGGAGAATTCCAGTCTTCTATTTGCTGGAGATCAGATTCATATGAACTATGGACAGTGCACCAGGCCACCACAGCCCAGGCTCTGCACAATCTTACCTAACACATATATATGAGAATTCCATTTGATGTTTTGCTACCACACTTGATTCAAGACAAAGTGGGTATTAGAGGCAATGTTGAGTCTGTGAAGTTTTACAAACTTCCTACCTATCTGTCTTGTGGAGTGTATGCTTACAATTATTTTAAATATTGCAAAGTAGCATGTTTGCATGCTCTGAAAAGTTTCAGGAAATCTCCAAAACATAAATACAAGCATGTCTTGTTTTATTGCACTTCACTTTATTGCACTTCACAAATACTGCATTTTTTACAAAAGGATGGTTTGTAGTAACCCTGCATCAAACAAAAGGTCAGTGCCATTTTTCCAACAGCCTGTATAGGACAACTGCTTGTATGAAGCCAGCTTGAATATTTACCAAAGTCCCCCATAGGCTAGGGAATGAATTTCAGTCTTAGTATGGAAAATTTTATCACACTGAGTCTGAAAAAAACAGGACAACTATTTCTATCCTCTTGAGGAAATTTGCAAATATTTGGAAAACACAAAAATATTTAATCTTGTATCCATCCTTTCTTTATCTGCAAACCCTGGATTATAAATTACTCAAGTAAAATGGGGGACAAATCTAAAATCTTTTAAGGACTAATTTGGGGGAAAAGCCTGCACACAAAGGACACATTCTCATTCTCCAAAAGTTCTGAATTGGGGCATGAGTAAATGGCAGTTGGTCAAAAAAGGAAATGTGCTTGAGTGTTAGAAATGGCCAAAGTCTCAGCTGTGTTACTCTCCAAAATAACAATATTTGTAACAGCCACAACAAAAGGCAACCCAAGACCAGTAGCTGGTCATGATTTTCTCATCTTGCAGTACACTAAGAGCACAGTAAGAGTTGATATGTTAATAGAATTTTGAGAAAATACACACTTGGGCATTACATTCTAACTGGGTAGAATGCATGCAATGAAAAGAAGAAAGTTTTACTACCTCATTTTGAAAATAGTTTGCATATCCAAAATGCTTTTCTCTAAGGTACCATACTACTCTCCTCTAGAACTAAATCTGTTTTTATTCTGTATATTTCATGTATTTTGATGTGTTTTTATGTTTATACATATACATAAATATCATTTTAACTGAACATATTATACATAAATATCATTGTTATGAACAAAATATTTAAAAGAAATTACTATTTATGTTTTAAAAACTCTAGCCTTTTTAAATTCATCTTATCAGGAATATTATGAGAAAATATTTATAATACATTGATTGATTTATATAAATTTGAGAACAATTTAAAATGAATTTGTTTTTTAGAGACTATATCACAATTAAAACAAAGGATTGTATTGTGACCTTGTTCCTTATTTTCACACTGCCTCTTTCTCAATCTTAGTTTCTTTAGAAGCTCTTAAGATTAAAGGCAAAAAGATTACTAATAAATTTTCTAAATAGTGTCCGAATTCTAGATCTTTCAGTTAATTGAGGCATTAACAACAAAAAATAAATGGAAAGTATTTAACTACATTAATACATCACCTGTATTACAATTTTTAAAAACTGTGGAGAATTGATAAAAGAAGTCATGATGAGTTTGACAATTTCCTAATTTATCATTATAGCCCCTCCCATATGAAAAATTTATATATAGATTAATGAATTACTATATATTTAATGGTTTTCTCATAAATTTGATTATGTTTTAATATTTGAAAGAAAAAAAAAACATTACTTGCTATGTCATTTCAGTTTCCTACTGCTGATGAAACAAGTTACCACAATCTTATTGACTTAAGGCAACACAATTTATTATCTTATAGTTCTGGAGTGCAGAAGTCTAAAATTAGATCCATGGACTAAAGGAAAAGTGGCAGCAAGCCTGGTTCCCTCTGGAGTCTCCAGGAGAGAAAACTTCTCCTTGCCTTTCCAGCTGCTTATAGTCCAAATGTCATGGTGCCTTCCTTCACCTTCAAAGTGCAGCACTCCAACCTCTGCTTCCACCACCATATCTGTTTATCTGATATTGATCCTCTTACCTCACTCTTATAAGGATTTTCATGATTATACTGGGTATACACAAATAATCAAGAGTAATCTCCCCATCTTAAGATACTTAGCGTGAGCACATCTGCAAAGAGCCTTTTGCCGTCTAGGTAATATAGCCACAGGTTCTATGGAAATCTTGGGAGAGCCATTGTTCTCTTTACCACAATGTCAATAATCATTACAAACACTTTATTGCATGTTTTCATTTTTATCAATTATGTCAAGGTTTCAAACTTTTAAAATCAAATCAAATTATGCACTACTATGAAAATTACTCCTTTGTTTTTATTCTTACAAGAAAATCTACTAAAGGGCGAGTCACCAATGATTCAGAAGGCAAAGTTGAAACAAATTATACTTGGCATTTACTTAGGGTAGTCTTTTTTGGTCTCACCTAACTACACACACCCATTCACATAGTACCGTTCACCTTTTGTGTACATCAAGAGGTTGTCTTGATTCCTGATTTAGAAGGGAATAAAGAAGGGCAACAGCTCTGGAAAGTTCATTTTCTCCAATATTTTTATTCTTTGTGCAACAAGTTTTTCTCTTCCATACTGTCTGTTATATTTGCCTCAAATCATATTTTAATTTCAGAAATAAAATTTTATGGATAGAGTTGAAACTCCCTTTGTACAGGAGCTGCTAACCATGTATAAAAATGTGGCTTTCTTACTCGTTCACAGCTACACTTCTCCTCTTGTAGAAGTAACCACTTTCCTTAACACATTTTCAGTTCCTTTTGCCAATATATTATTATATACTTAGGAGAAAACATACCATGCTATTTTTATATATCTACCTCTGCAAAAAAGGTTTCATACAGTACTTTTTCCTTGGCATTTATATATGAAATTCATGCTTTTTATTGTACATTTCTGTATGTTTTAAAATATAGATAGTTTTGTAACTACCATTGCAATTAAGTTAAAGAACAGGTCAATAACCCACATTTTCTTCCTGACCACTTTGTAGTCAACCCTTCTCCTGAACGCAAACCCCTGAGTACCACTAAGTTTTCTGTTCCTATAATTTGGTCTTTTCTAGAATGTCCTTGAAGTCTTTCTTGTATTTTTTATGCACCTCATCCTTCACACAAAATATGTCTGCCTTAAAAAAAAAAAAAAACTGAATTAGCAAATGCCCCAATCCAGTAACCACTTTATATCTCATCTTCAGAGGACACCTAGACCACTTTACCTCTGGCATTTCATCTGTCTAACAATCTGTGATAGTTTTAAGATCATTGTTTTAATCTCCCATTTTAGTTCACTTCCAAACAAACTAGAATACATTCCCACATTTTCTGACTATTCCTTTCATGTTTTACAATGTGCTTTCTTATAATAATTAATAGGAAAATAAACAATAAGCTACCTAAGATTGATTGATTAAATATACTTCATATTATGTAGTCTCTTTTTACCTTGTAAGGAGGTGTGGTGGTTTGAAGCTATATGTTCCCCAGAAAAACATGTTCTTAAATTTAATCCCTTTCTGTGAGTGTAAACCCATTGTAAATAGGATATTTTGATGTGGCTACTTCAGTTAATGTATCACCCACTTCATGGGAGTTTGCGTCTTAATCCTACTACAGGAGTCCTTTATAAACCAAGTGAATACAGAGATACAGAGAAGAAAGTCACAGAATCAAAGAGCTAAAACCAAGGATACGCAGCAGAGAAGTGAGAGACCAGCAGATGTCTCCCTGTGCCTTGCCATGTAGCAGAAGAGCCAAGGATTACCAACAGCCAGTGTTCAGGAAGAAAACATTGCCTTGATGATGCCTTGATTTACACATTTTCTTTGCCTCAAAACTGTAAGCAAATAAATTCCCATTATTCAAGGCAAACCATTTCATGATATCTACTTTAAATAGCCTAGGAAACTAAAACAAATTTAGAATACCAAAAGAGGAAGGCGTGCTGCTATTGCTAATACTAAGAATGTAGAAACACCTTTGGAATTGCGTAATGGGTCAAGGCTGGAAGAATTGTAAGTTATTTGATAGAAAAGGCTTACTTAGATTGCTTTGAAGAGGCTGTTGGAAGAAATATGGATGCTAAAGATACTTCTGATTAGGAAATTATGTGTGTGTGTTATTGGAAACTGGAAGAAAGTGGATTCTTGTTTTAAAGGGGCAGAAAAATGACAAAATTGAGTGATGTTGGATGGAAAGCAGAATTTGAAAATGATGGGTTTGGATATTTAGCTGAGGAGATTTCCAAGCTAAGTGTGGAAAATACAACCTGGTTTCTCCTTACAACTTATAATAAAATGTGAGAAGAAAGGCATAGCTGAGAACTGAACTTGTAGTCACAGAGAAACCATAAACTGATGGTTTGGAAAATTATGAATCGCTGAAAAGTGAGTCCACAGAAAATAGTTCTCCATTTGAGACTTTAACTGAAAACATGGATCCAGTCAGCCACTTTAGCCATGTTAGGATTGGGAATGCAGTTATCCAGGAAGAATCTGTGGAAAGTAACTTTTGTCTGAAGGCTTTGTCCTCTGTATACAACTTGCAAAACTGATAAGGTTTTTGTGAGATCTGTATAATTGGAACCACTGTCAGCCTGGACTGAAAGGGACAGAAAAATGGACATATTGGAGGAAAAATCACTTAAAGGTTAGAACCATGGAAGCTGAGGTTTGGACCAAAGACATCTTCTCAGGCCAAAACACAGTGTCCACCATGTGTGTGGAAAGGGTGAGTCTGTCCCAGCATGTGGTGAGGGCAAACCTTCTTCCCTGTTGTCTAGGAAAAGAGTTTCAACCCCAGGCTTCAGAGATGGTAGAGTATATGCCCCAGGAATTGCAGAGGGTCTAGACTCTGTCTCACTGTTCTAAGAGGGCTGAGTTTCTGCCCTGGAGATTGCAGAGACTGGTTGTCATCTCAGTGTTCTGAGAATGTTAATCCTCTGCACTGGGAATTGTGGGGAGTCTGACTGTCATCCCAAGGCTTGAAGAGGGTAGAGTTTTCACGTCACTGCTTGGGAAAACCATGGTTGCTGAAAAAGCTATTGGAAGGTTTGGGGCTGCTGCTCCATCAAGCCAAGAACCCAGTCCATCATTCCATAGGTGACTCTTAGACCTTGAAATATAATGGAGTATGTCCCGCAGGGTTTCAGAACTGTTTGAGAACCGTGACCCATGTTTTCCTTCCAATTTATCCCCATGGAAAAGAAAATGTTTATCTTATGCCTGCTCTCCATTGTATTTTGGAAGCAGATAACTTATTCTCAAGGTTTCATAGGTCCACAGATACAGGGGAATTGTGCCTCAGGACAGACCACACTTTAAAGCAATTTTGATGAGACACTGTACTAAGCATTGTTTCTGAAATGAATGAAGGTATTTTATGATGGAGTGCAAGTATTTTTCATGTGGAAAGTACATGTCTATGGTGGTCAAAAGGATGAAGCTTGATCATTTGAAGTTGTATGTACTCCAGAAAAACATGTTCTAAAATATAATCCATTCCTTTGGGTTTGAACCCATTCTAAATAGGATTTTTGATGAGGCTACTTCAGTTACAGGATGATGCACTTAATACTTGATAAGTCTTATCCTATTAGAAGAGTCTTTTATAAGAAAATGAAATTGAGACACAGAGAGAGAAAGCCACAGAAGCCAGAAGCTGAAATCAATGAAACTTAGAATGGAAAGAGCAGCTGGTATTGCCATGTGTCTTGCCATGTGACAGGCATCCAGAATCACCGGATTATGATCTTCATAGAAAAGCATTGGCTTGATGATGTCTTGATATTGACATTTTTCTGGACTCCAACAGTAAGCAAATAAATTCCCATTGTTCAAGCCTAACCATTCCATGGTATTTGCTTGAGCAGCCTAGAAACTAAAACAGGAGGGCACAGATATCATATGCACCCTCAGTTTATTCCAGTAGATTATAATGACCAGTTTTCACATTCAACTTGAATGAAGGAACCTTGTTCTTGCATCATCATTTGTTTTATACCAGTAGATAAAAAAGGCACTATCATCGTTCAATTACAATGATGTATTAAACCCACCTTGTTTTCTGGTCCTCAGATTTGGATCCAGTTACCTCACAGGCACCCACAGTTACTCAGATGAAGAACAGCCTAAACAGTCACACCATGAGACCCAGGGCAGAGTTCTTGTGTTATTCCATCTGATTACTGCCTGTAGACAGGTTACACCAGATAAATGATGATTTCTATTTAACTCCAGACTCATTATGTTTTTTCTGCTTTTAATTCTGAGAAAATAATTATATTAGCAATTCTCCATTCTTAATGAAAGTACAATTTTTTGTTTCACATATATCATATTCATTACTAATTCTGAATATTATAATATAAATTACTTCACAGAATCGTTTGTATAAATTGGTAGTTTTCAGCCAAGGATGATTTTTCCAGATGTCCATGCCCTGTCTCCCATAGGAATTTAGCAATATCTGAACTTATTTTTAGTAGTCATAACTAAAAATAAGAAAAGGTGCTGCTGGTATCTAGTGGGTAGAGGACATGGATGCTGCCAAACAGCCCACAGTACACAGGATGGCTCCAACTACAAAGAAGTATTCAGCCCAAATTTCCAATTGCCAAGGCATTAAGTGACAATGTCATCCAAGTTTTAGGAAAAGATTGCTTGTGTGCCAAATCTTCTCTTGTTTTTTTTTTACTATTCATTTCAAAAATGTCTTAAACTCCAAATAGATCAATATTGCTTTGATCACTTTCAGTAGCAGTACCACACTATTTAGTGAAAGAACTGGAGTTTATCCAAACATCCCAGGAGGAAATATCCATGGTATTTAGAAATGAGGAGTAGGAGTCAACAACAGAATGCAAATAAACAAGCATAAAGTAATATTTAATTACTGATGCATTCGGAACAACAGTGATCTTTACCCTGAGAAGCAATAAAACAGTTCTCATACTCATACTTGCCATAATTGACTCCCCATATACTAAACAAACCAGAAACTCTGCTAACTCATATGCGCAAACCTTTCTTTGAAGGAAGCCTTGACTTACCACGCATCTGAACACAGTTCATAATTGTTCTTTTATAATTAATCCTGGCACTGGGTGGGCAAAATTTGAAGTAATTCCTTCTCCCAGCTTGCATCTACACTCTCACCCTGCAGTGAGAAGTGTTCACTGATGCTTAATTTTCACCTGGTCTAATTAAAATTTAGGTAAAATACAATTGCAATCTGAGTAGTACTCTAAGATGAAGACATGGTTCATAGGACACAAGTATAGATTGGTTTGTGAAATGTAATTACTTGGGAAATTTAGTAACATAACTCTAGCAACATTTATGCTTTTCTACTTCTATTGACTTATGCAAAATGAATATTAGAAGAGTTTAGAAATTATTTATGGCTCTCGTTGCCAGAGGCCAAAATACATACCTTCTTTCCCCTTTTATCATAGCCAGAATTCAAACATTTCATATAAAATGTTCATATACTCGGTAAAAATAATAATTTTGGGGTGAATATTATGTTTTAAGGCCATTCAACACAGACAAAAAAGCAAATTTCTTTATCTCATTAATTGAATTGGAATCTGGACTCTACCACTTCATAACTGTGTGAACTTGGGCCACCGCCTCAGTTTCCTCACCTAAAAATAGGGATAAAAAGAAGTCCTAACACTTAAAATTGTTGTGTGATATAACTTAATACAATGAATGCAAGTAGATCTTGGCATTTGGTACGTGATTAATAAATATTTGCTACTAAATATTTTTAAATTTTTTTTTTATTTTTAGAGAAGCTTTAGATTGCATAAATGTTACATAAAAAATATAAGGGATTTAATATGCCCCCCTCCCTCCCCGTCCCACATTTTTCCACATGAACAACATCCCTCATTAGTGTAGTACATTTGTTACAGTTGATGAACATATATTGAAGCATTGCTACCACCCATGGATTACAGTTTACATTATACTTTACACTCTGTCCCGCACAATTTTGTAGGTTATGATAAAATATAAAATGGTCTGTATCCATCATTGCAATGTCATACAGGGCAACACCAATATCCTGAAAATGCCCCCATATTACACCTATTTTTCCATCTCCCATCCCTCAGAACCTCTGGTGGCCAATGCCTTTATGTCGATGATAAAGAGTTATTTCATTGCTATAATAATAATAAGTCTATAGTAGAATAATAATAAGTCTACTTTAGTCCATTGTTCATTCCCCAATATTGAGGATTTGGGGAAGGTGATGCCCACTTTGCTTCTAAATGAAGAAGGTTATTGTGGACTAATGCTGGGGAACAGGTATGCTTTCAAAATTTGAAAATATATGTGAGTAGAGTTTCTATTAACTTTTTGTTACTCTACTAATGTATTCTTCCAAAATTTTGAAAGCTTACCTTTTCCCCAGCATTAATCCACATCTAAATTTTTGTCAGTCTGGCTAATGATTCCACCATTTATCAATGACAAAAATAAGATCCCAGTTCCAAATTCCAGTGGGTATTTTTCAGTTCTACATCTTCAGGAATAAACCACAGTATTTGTGACTATTGATCATTGTTTTGTGGCTTACTTTTGCCATGACTTTCATCACCTGCATTCAAAAGTATACTAAAATCTTATATAATCATTAACACACTGACCACTAAATTATTCTTCAGTAATATATTTATAAATCCAAATGCAAGGGCAAAGGTAACAAAATTCAAGACAGTTAAAAATAAATGCACAGCCTTCCCATCATTTCCCAAATGAGGTATAAAGACAGGAGGAAGGTGCCATTTGCATGCCTAATTCAAAGACCACCAAACTTTCAATAGTTTCTATCAAATTTCATTGCTTCAAAATAGAAGTTCCAAATGGCCATTCTAAATAGAATCCTCTAAGACCCTTACATATTTCTGCTATTTTGTTAATGAGTCTAAACTTGAGCTTCAGGCTGTGACTCCAGAGAATAAAAGATACTGGCTCTACTGTCTCCTGGGCTCAGCCATACCATTACTGACTGCCTATTGATATATCTGCACTTCTGAAGGGGGATATGTGAGAATCATTTACTTTACAGATTGGCCTAGCACAGTTTTTCGGAAAAAGGTATTAAGTAAATGAAGTGATGCCCCTGTGTTTGAGTCTATAGCTATCAGATAGATGCCTTCTTACATTTTTTGTTTTGTTTTGTTTTGTTTTTTGAGGATGAATTGGAGAGAAAGACAGGACCAAAACTGAGCTCAAAAGATGCAAGCCCTGAAAATTCTGGGGTAAGCCATTGTGATGCTTTTATTGTGGTTTCTCAAGAGAGAGAGAAACAATTGAAGTTCCTGTAATTGGGACATAAAACAATTGGTCCTTATAAACTAAGAGACTCTTGGCCCAGGAAAAGACCAGAACAGCAGGAAGTTTTCTGAGCTATAACTGTCCCCCCAATTCAGTAATGTCTTCTATGACTGACTGAAGTTTCCTTCCCTCTCTCTCCTGACCACTTCTTTCTCTTTCCTCATATGACCTCTCTGGTTCTCTAAGGTGCATCTTTCCACCCTCAGTCTTTCCATAGTCTTTCTGTGTGATAGAGAATAAGCCTCCAAATCAACACAGACTTTAACATTTCCATGCAGTGTGGTTGAGGTATTCACCTATTCTGAGAAGCGACCTGGGGAAAACCCTCTGGCATCAGTGACTAATGTTGGACAATAGGATTGGAGATACTGTGCACTCTGACTTCAAACTCAGCATTGCCTCATGCCCTATGAATATAATAAAGGGAGGACACAGCAGCTGGAGCATAAAAGTCATTAGAAGAGTGGGGAGGGTATATCAGAGTAGATAGTGTATTTTGCTCCTTTTCAACACCCAATTATATGTGCCATAGAAAATTAATTTTCTGATATTTCTAACTGACTTCATCTTCAAGACAGTTCAAACTAATGTAGGTGCTGGAGAAAATAGCAGTAGGGATTAAAACTAAGAAATATTAAAGAAAATATTGAAATCATTGACATTATTCCTTGCAAACTTATTTTCACTGCTCCCTGGTCTAAGGCTTTCCCGGAACCATGGTATTTATGCTCTCTGTGTATCCAAATTACCCAGTTTTTGGTCAAGTAGAATATTTTTCCATGCTTAGTGACTAAAGGAATTCCTGGGCCTCATTCTCTTTACCTTCTAAGTAACTCATCAATTCTAGCATTTGTGAAATTAACTAACATTTAAAAATTAAATTCATTTGAAACAAACAAAATGTTCAAGAATTCTATGTTATATTCTCTTGTTCAAGGAATATTTCTGTACTACCTGCCCCAATGGAAAGGATGTGATAAGTTACATAGCAAATTTCTCGGCTCAAATTCCATCTCCACTGCTTGCTACCTCTGTGGATTTGGACAAGTTCCCTACCAGATTTCTGCCTCAGTTCCTCATTTGTTTAAAACAAGAAGGGATAAGGATATAAATGGTCCCTTTCTCATAGGATTGGTGTTGAAAAATAAGTATCTTAAAACATGCATAGTGCTTGGAATGATGTTTAGTGTTATCTTCTTCATTATCATCAGCATCCCTTCCTCATTATTCATTAGAACTAAATGTATTCATATTATGAATGGTTTTGAGGAGTTATCCTATCCATAAACATGGAATAACAGACAGAATGGGATTACTTTTAGATTAAACCCCAAATTCAATATCCACTTATCCATAAAGTTGTATTATTTATATTACTATCACATACAAATTGGTAAACCCAGCTTCCCTTTGAAGAATCATGCAAAATTAGCTTCTATATTGATCCTCCCTCTCACTGTAAATATGCAGAACAATTCTCCTCTGACCAGAATGGACCAGGCTGAATCACTCAGTTTCAGTGAGAATTGAAGGCACTGTGATCACTCTTTTTTATTTATTTTTATTTTTTTTATTGTGGGTAAAAATCAAATTTTTCACAATACATACCAATATTTGTAAAATTATGTATACATATATATGCATATATGTGCATTTGCTTACATAAAAGTTATTTTTTAATATATATATATATTTTAAAAGGTGCTTAGATTACCTAAATATTACACAGAAATTACAGGGATTCCCATGTTCCCCACCTCCCACACCTCCCACAACATCCCACACAAACATCCTTCATCAGTGTGGCCCATCACCCACAATGTATATACAGATCCTGGGGCCTTGCCACCAAGCATAGACCACAGTTGTGATCACTCTTTATGGAAAAATGGGCATAAGATGAACAAAAAGAAAATTAATCAAAAAAATTTTCCATTTAATTCAGATGGAATATACAAATGTAGAAATGTTCATATTGTTAGAGACAATGGTCTCTATTTATTTTTTTCATTTAATTGTTGCTGTTGATTGCTAGTTTAGACACCAGGGAAATTGTATACATCCAATAGGATTTGACAAATGTAGAAATAAGAAGAGTTACTCAAAATAGAATATTTGAGCAGGTCACGTACTTTCAACGCTGAATAAGAGTTAATTTGAATCATTATAATGTCTACTATCCTACTAGGAAAAGCTGATATATACTGAATTTAAGAAGGACCAATAAGCTGGGAAATTGTGTGAATATTCAATATTAATAGTGAAATAATAAGTAGAAAGGACAAGTTTGGGTAGGCCAATGGGTGTGCAGAATTCAATGTAATTGTGAATCCTTTAAGCACCCTTAACAACAGACACCACCATATCATGAAAATGACACATATTACATGGCAAACTAAAAGGTCAGTGGAACTGGGGAGTCACTGAAGTTACCAAGCCAAGCACAATGTTTCATGAAAAAGAACAATCTGAGTGTACAGCCCGGATCAGATTTCAAGCTAGAGTAAAAAGTCTAAGCCAAAAATTTAGCCTTGGATTCTAAGGATAAATGATAATAAACTAAGAGGAATGAAGAACATTTATATAAGAGTTAGACATTGGACTATACTAGGTTGTCTTCCTCCCAATGCCTAATGAAACCTGATGTGCAGCAGAAAAGCTGAATATTTTTATCTGAATGAATGGGCTGGTGGAGAGTAGGTAGAAACAGAAAAGTGGATTATTAAGGAAAGGAAAATATTACAAAGTGAATGCATGAATAGACAAATGAACTAAAGGATAATTGGATGATGATGGATTGATGGTTGGGTGGTTGTAGATTGCTACCATAGGTTTAAACACTTTTCTAGTACAGGCAAAAGTTGGCTAATGGCTGTAGGTACAGGGATCTGGTAGTTGACATTAAGTATGCAAGTAAAGTCCACTCCTTGACATTCCATAGGGGTAAGAATCAGACCATTTTACACACATATACATATACACACAGCACACATTTCTTTGCATTCACTTTCCACTTCTCCTTGGTGCTCAGTCTTTTTAAAAATCTGTGGATTAGGAGCATTTCCCCAAAAATATGAGCTATGCACTCTGTACTATTTATTTAATTATGTTATTTTCTTTAGCAAATACTCATTGAAATTCTGCTATACACATTTTCCTTCACAGGGGCAAGTGTCCTGGATGCAAAATAATATAGAAGACTATAACTGCCATCAAGAAACTATAATGTCATGGAAGGGGGTAAAAAGAAATACACTCCACAAATGCTACACTAGATACCAGAGTAAGAGAGTTATTCATCTGTTGGACTGGGGAGTCATACAGGGAAAAGAATTTATTATTGTGAGCAGATAGATTAGGTCATACTATGACAAGAAGCAGAAATGCCTAAGAAATCCTAACAGGGAGCAATCAGACCAGGATACAAAGATCACATTCTAGGGAAGCGGCTGTGGCTCAATCAGTAGGGCTCCCGTTTACCATATGGGAGGCCCCGGGTTCGGTTCCCGGGGCCTCCTGGTGAAGGCAAGACCGCCCGCATGGCGTGGTTGGCTGACCCAGTGAGCACAAGCAGCAAGGGGGGGAGAAATGAATGAATAAATAAAAATAAAATCTTTAAAAAAAAAAAAAAAAGATCACATCCTTGACATCAGAGAGGAGAGAGAGGGAACAACGATGTTAAACAGTTAGTAAGATACCAAAATACCTTTGTTTTTTAATAGAAAAATCTCAGTGCAGTGATTTCACCCAAATTGGCTCTGGGGATCAAAAACAAAAGTGTTTATGATGGCTAATCAGTTATAGACATTCATTGACAATAGTTGTCCAACTGTTACATTTACAGGTGTTTCAGGAAAGGATATGATAAAGGGAGTTCTCAGAAATTTGGGGGAAAGGCAAAATATAAATAAGATTTAGATTCAGAGGGAATTCCACAAGAAGCACAAACTTGAGAAAAGGGAAAGAAAAAGATACACCCCTGTGGTGTTCAGAAGGGAGTACACTAGTCTGCCCCCAGCATTGAGGCTCCCCATAGGGTCATAGCTCGACAATACCAAAAGTCACTAGATGCCAGATGATAGAGGACATGAAAGACCAAGACTTGACTGGAAGACACAGAATGGTAAAATTACCTCTTTTCTTGGGTCCTATGTAAAGAAGACAAATCTTGACGGTTCAAATGGTCATTTTGGACAAATTATATAACATCTGATACTCAGTTTTCTCTACAACAAAATGGATGCTGAAAATTACTCCATTACTCCTTCTATTCCATCCTCCAAATAAACCAAAATATAGAACTTCTTCACTAATCTCTGAAGTAGACCATGAGGTGATATCATTTTGACATTCATCTAGGATTAGAATTTAAAGAAAATTTCAACACAGGATGAAGGGATTCAAAGGAATTAGTGAAGGCATACGGAAACTCTAAGTTAGTAGAATGGAAGACTCCCCTTCATAAGAAATGAATGCAGTCAATAGTGGTTACTGCTTGTTCCTATTTATTTCTAGACAGAAGCATCTCTCAATGGACTTGGGGAACCACAGCACCATCCTCGAGTTCATCCTCCTTGGACTATCTGCTGACTCCCATGTCCAGGCTCTGTTCTTTGTGCTGCTCCTGGGGATTTACATCCTGACAAGATGGGGAACTTGTTGATGATGCTGGTCGTCAGGGCAGATCTTCAGCTCCACACCCCTGTGTACTTCTTCCTGAGTCACCTTTCCTTATGGACTTTTGCTTCTCTTCTGCCACAGTGCCAAAGCTGCTGGAGAATCTCCTGTCTCAGAGGAAATCCATCTCTGTTGTAGGCTTCCTGGTTCAGATCTTCCTTATGTATGACTCTGGGGGCATGGAAGCCTGACTGCTGTCAGACATGGCCTATGACCTCTATGTTGCCACCTGCCACCCTTTGCTCTATGGACAGATGATGAATACCAGCTCTGTAAGATGCTGATGTGGGGATCTTGGGGCCTGGGCTTCTGGGTGCATTCATCAACATTTTCTCAACTATGAACTTCGACTTCTGTGGTGAGAAATCCATCCCTCACTACAGCTGTGATCTTCCCTCTCTCTTCCCTCTGTTCTGTTCTGATATATCCACCAGTTTTACAGTACTTCTCTGCTCCAGTCTACTGCATGGAATTGGAATCTTTTCAGTTATTGTTTATTCCTACACTGTCATTGTCTCCACCATCCTGAGTATTAGCTCCTCCTCAGGTAGAAGCAAGTCTTTCTCCACCTGTTCCTCTCACCTCATTGTAATGCTCCTAATTTATGGTTCAGGTTTTCTTCACTATCTATTGCCAGATAAGGCTCACCATTGGAGTTGATCTTTTCTGTAAAATAGAGGTTGTTACTCCCTTAGTGAATCCGTTCATTTATAGCTTGAAAAACATCCAGGTGAAAGCAGCTGTGAGAAGGACCTTTAGAAAATATCTCCAATATATCAGGCAGTTGGCTTGAGGAGGACTTGGAATGAGAATATTATAGGTATATATCTCATGAATGGACAATAAGATTATGTTTTGATTTCCCTTGACAGTGGATGCAAAAAGGCATGTTAGAAATAAACAGAGTTATGTGGGGGTGAGATTAAGGATGCTTTAGAATAGATTCATTCTGGCTTAATGGCAGGCAAATGGTCTAATAACCATGTTTATCCAGTCCTTTTCCAAAGAAAGTCTTTTGTTGCATTGAGGGATCTTCATCCTACCTTTTTCATCCCGGAGTCATCTTCTTTTTTTTTTTTTTTTAATTATTATCTTTTATTTTTAAAGAAGTTTTAGGTTACATAAATGTTACTTAAAAATACAGGGAATTGGGAAGCGGCTGTGGCTCAATCAGTGGGGCTCCCGTTTACCATATGGGAGGCCCCGGGTTCAGTTCCCGGGGCCTCCTGGTGAAGGCAAGCCCGCCCGCATGGCGTGGTTGGCTGACCCAGCGAGTGCAAGCAGCAAGGGGGGGATAAATGAATAAATAAATAAAATCTTAAAAAAAAATACAGGGAATTCCCATATGCCACACTCCTTCCCTCTCCCACATTTTCCCACATTAACAATATCTTTCATTAGTGTGGTACATTTGTTACAATTGATGAACAAATATCGAAGCATTGCTATGGACTATAGTTTACATTATAGTTTACACTGTCCTGCAAAATTTTGTAGGTTAGGACAAAATATATAATGGCCTGTACCCATCATTGCAATGTCATGCAAGACAATTGCAGTGTCCTGAAAATGCCCCCATATTACTCCTATTATTCTCTCTCCCTCCTCCTAGAACCACTCGAGTTTCCTGCATTTATATCAATGATAAAAGTTCTTCCATTGCTAAATTAATAGTAAATCTATAGTAGAATAATAATGTCTAATTTAGTTCATTGTTCATTCTCCAATCTTGAGGATTTGGGGATGGTGATACCCACTCTGCTTCTAATTGAGAGGGGACCTAGGTCCCATGAGGCAGATGTATGGAACTATCTTGCTTGCACTTGAAGACATTCTCTGTTCCTTGAGATGGATGTTTTCCATCATCATCTCCTAGTTAGTTGTCATGGGTGAATCCAATGAACTGGGAGTAGGTGTTGCAACTATGGTGAGATTCAGGGCTCATCTGGCACTTGGACAGACCAAAGATTTAAGGCTCTGGGACATATATTTATCAAGTGTAGTGCTAATTACAGGTTCAAATTAAAAGGGCATAAGACCTATGTTAGGGAAATATAAATGATTCTAATTCTTTTACCCTGGGCAGCATGAATTCCAAAGTAAGGACCACTGACAGAGTGCCAGCTTCCTGACCTGTCTGCCCTGCTTATAGTGCCAGAATCTCTAGAGCTCTCAGGAGCCCTACTATTTGAGATACTGTTTACTGTGACAGTCAATGAGATCCTGCTGAGATGTGCATAAGCCTAACCCCTGGAATGACCTCCCCAACTCACTTTGAAATCTCTTAACCTTAAAAACTCATTTGTATTTAATATTTCTCCCTCCTGTCAAGCTCTTTTTCCAAAGGCATTGCTTCTTAGCACTTGGTAATAATGCTAAGGAGCACTGTTAATAATGGTGCCAGGGAGGCCCATCCCTGTAAGTCATGTCCCATGCCTGGGGGAAGGTAGTGCATTTATAAGCTGAGTTTGGCTTAGAGATAGGCCACATTTGATCAACAAAGAGGTTTTCAGGAGATAACTCTTAGGCAATATAATATACTATGTTAAGTTTCAGTTTGGGGAAACGGCTGTGGCTCAATCAGTAGGGCTCCCGTTTACCATATGGGAGGCCCCGGGTTCGGTGGGTGAAGGCAAGCCTGCCCGCATGGCGTGGTTAGCTGACCCAGCGAGCACAAGCAGCAAGGGGGGGATAAATGAATAAATAAATAAAATCTTAAAAAAAAAAAAAGTTTCAGTTTGACAAGAAAAAATCCATCAATATCAAGAGCCTGGCCTAATGGTTTGTCTTCCTTCACTAGGCACTGCCCATGTACTCAAGGGATTCTTGCTGTCCTATTAAAGAATGCAGCAAAACTCCCCAGGATGGGAATTCAATATTCTTTCGGTTATTGTGTGGATCTCCACCCACAGAGACAATGCCTTGTGAACACCTGAACATCTTCATATGCCTTAGAGGCATGCCCCAGGAGAACCCCTCCCCATACATCCCCCATCACTGACATCCCTCATCAATTATCCTCCCCTGCCACAGTTGTGACCCTTCTGTGATCCAAAAATGAAGCCAACAAAATAACCAAATAAAATTAATAAGAAAATGAAATAATAATGTTTTAAAAATAATGAATAAAATACAAAAAAAATTATAAAATTTTGATATAATAAAAACATTTTTAGATATTGTGTCTTTCATCATCGTTAGTATGTACAGTGACATTTTCTTCCAATTATTCCCCCATAGTCTTGTTTTTTTCATATTATATTCAAAGAAGCTTTAGGTTAGAGAAAAGTCACATAAAGAATATAGGGCATTCCCATATACCCAATGCCCTCCTCCTTTTCCACTGTCCCTTATTAATAACATTTTACATAGGATGGTACATTTGTTACAATTGATGTACAAATATTGAAGCATTGCTACTAATCATAATCAATGGTTTACATTATGGCTTACATTTTGGACTATACAGTTTTATAGGTTTTAAGAAAATTTAAAATGCCTGTATCCATTATGGCAAGATCATGCAGAACAATTCTAATGCCTTATGTTCCATCTATTCTATTCTTCCCTTCCTCTCCCTTCGGAATCTATGGTAACTACTAAGTTTCAATATTTGGAGAATGAGATTCATATTTACTTGCAATAATATTGAGGGCTTGCCATATTGGTCTGTTTTCTTTTATTAGGCACTGCCTATGTTCTTGAGGGATTCTTGTCCCTCTAATTGAGAACATATCAGAACTCCCCAGAATAGCATTTTAGTATTTTCTTGTTTATTATGGGGTCTCCACCCTCTGGGATATAACACATTATAACAAGGTAAACACTTACATATTCCTTAGAAGCATTTCCCAGATCCTCCCTATACTGTATACCCCTCACATCTGACATCCTATGCCAGTAATTCTCCTCTCCCATATTTGCCAAAAGAATATTCCAAACATTATAGGTTTATCCACAGACTTGCAAAACCCCAGAGTTCACCTGCTCCTTCCCCCAACCCCACCCCCCACAGTTCCATGGATAGTCCAACTCAATCCCCCCAACATACTGCCCCTCAGAGGTCAGTACTGCCGAACCCAATCATATCCCTGCACCACTTTTATGCCCATCCACTGCACAACTATACCCTTCCACCTTATTATAGATCTTTGCCCATGTGGGCATCAGCTCACCACCCTCTACTCCCTTCCTGTTTCATGTAAACTTATGTTTCAGACTTTAGCACTGTTAGTCTGCTCAATTTGCTTAATTCATATCAGTGAGGTCACGTAATATTTGTCCTTTCTGCCTGGTTTACATCACTAATGTAAGGTCTTCAAGATTCATCCATGTTATACTGCATTCCTTCTTACAGCTGAGCAGTATTCCATTGTATGAACATACTGCTTTTGCTTATCCATTCTTCTGTTGATGGACAGCTGCTTCCAACTCTTGGCAATAGTGAATAATGGTGCTATGAATATTGGTGCACATATATCTGTCTGTGCCCTTGCTTTCAGTTCTTCTGGATAAATATCCAGCAGTGCGATTGCTGGATCATAAGGGAGTTCTATAATTAGGTTCCTGAGAAACCACCAAACTGTCCTCCACGATGGCTGCACCATTCTATATTCCCACCAGCAGTGGATAACTGTTCCCTTTCCTCCACATCTTCTCCACCACTTGTAGTCCTTTGTTTTTTTTAATAGCCACCATTCTAATGGGTATAAGATGACATCTTATTGTAATTGTGATATTATTTATTTCCCTAGTAGCTAATGATGCTGAGCATATTTTCATGTGATTTTTAGCCATTTGTATTTCTTCTTTGGAGAAGTATCTATTCAAATCACTTGCCCATTTTTAAAATGGGTTGTTTCTCTTTTTATTTTCAAGATGTAGGATTTCTTTTTATATGCTGGATATTAGGCCCCTATCACATATATGGTTACCAAATATTTTCTCCCATAGACTAGCCTACATTTTCACTTTCTTGACAAAATATTTTGTGGTGCAAAAATTTTTAATTTTGAGGATGTCCATTTATCTATTTTTTTCTTTCATTGCTCATACTTTGGGTGTAAAGTTTATGAAAGCATTTCCTACTACAAGGTATTGTAGATGTTTCCTTACATTATCTTCCAGGCTTTATCTTCTTGGCTTTTATATTTAGATCTATGATCCATTTTTAGCTAATTTTTATTTTTTGAGGTACTGGTGACTGGGGCTTGAACCCAGGACCATATACATGGGAAGCTGGTGCTCAACCACTGAGCTACCTTGGCTTCCCTGAGTTAGTTTGTTCATTTGTTTTGCTTAAGGTTCATATTTTAAAATTTCTTCTTAAATTTATTAAAGTATATCACTCATACATGAACATACATAAACAATAAGTGTATAGTAAAAGTTGTGAACTTACAAAGCATACATTCATAACATCATACAGGGGTCTCATACATCAACCCTCCACCAACACCTTGCATTGTCATGAAACATTTGTTACAAATTATGAAAGAATATTGTCAAAACCTTACTACTAATTGTGCTCCTTATCTTACATTTGTTGTATTCTCCCCCAACCCTCACTATTGTTATTTTTAAAATATATTTATATGACAGAAGTTGTGAACTTACAAAACAATCATGCACATGTTCAGAATTCAGAAACAACACCCCTCTATCAAAATACCACACTGTGGTGTGACATTTGTTACAGATTATGAGATAATATCATCTGATTATTACCGGGTACATAGCTTACATTTGGCACACATTTTCCATACTCCCCCATTATCAACACAGTACATCTTTTGCATAGATGCAAGAATATTACATTATTACTGTTAACCACAGTCCATAGGTCACTCCAGTTGTGCTTTTCCCATGCTTCTCCACATTCCCACAACCCTGTGGGAATGTGTGATGTACATCTGCTCTACCTCACAAAGGACACTCTTGCATCTCTACCATCAATGAAAATTCTAATCCACCTCTGGGGTTACTGTGCTATTCAATCCCTAGATTATTCTCTAGCTTTCTGTCAATTGGCATTTACATCCCTAGACTATCATTTTCAGACACATCCCCATTTATAAACCAGCTGTTATTCACTATGTGTTACCATCAACCATGTACATTTCCACACTTTTACAGTAAAGCTAATTAAAACTTATACATGCATTAAATATCAGTAGTCCATCTCAGTCCTCATCTTATCTCCTTTAAGAATCTACCACCTACCACCAGGTTTTCAAGACATTTTCCTATATTTTCTTCTAGAAGCTTTATTGTTCTTGCTTTTATATTTAAGTTTTTTATTCATTTTGAGTTAATTTTTGTATAAGGTATGAGATAGGGGTCCTCTTTCCTTCTTTTGTAATGGATATACAGTTTTTTCAGCACCATTTGTTTAAAGGACAGTTCTGCTGAGCTGGGTGGGTTTGACAGGCTAGTCAAAAATCATTTGACCATAGATGTTAATGGTCTGTTTCTGAACCATTAGTTTGGTTCCATTGGTCTATGTGTCTGTCTTTATGCCAGTACCACACTGTTTTTCCCACTGTAGCTAGGTAATAAAAATTAAAGTCCTGAAATGAGAGTCCTCCAACTTCGCTTTTCCTTTTTAAGATGTTTCTGGCTATTCACGACCCCTTACCCTTCCAAATAAATTTGATAATCATGTTTTCCATTTATTTAAAAAATGCTGATGTAATTTTTATCAGGATGGCATGGAATCTGTATATCAATTTGAGAAGAATTGACATCTTAATGAAATTTAGTCTTCCAATCCATAAGCATGGAATGTTCTTTGAATCATTTAGGAATTATAATTCCTAATAATATTAGGAATGTTCTTCCAATTTTTAGGAATAATTTATTATTTTTTAAAATTTCTTTTAACAATGAGTTGTAGTTTTCTAAATACATGTGCTTTACATAGTTGGTTAAGTTTATTCCTGAATATTTGGATTTTATCTGTCATAGTTTATTTTCACCACTCTTTTGACACTTTTAGTTACTTTATTGATATAATCTTCTTTTCTAGACTCTTTTCTAGGCCTCTCTCTCCTGTCTTTTCTGTTCAGGCTGTAGCACATACTTTAGTATTTCCTGCAGAGCAGGTCTCTTGATGACAAACTCACTCAGTTTCTGTTTTTCTGTGAATATTTAAATTCACCCTCATTTTTGAGAGACAATCTTGGTGGATATGAGGTTCTTGGCTGGAACATTTTCTCTTGCAATATCATAAATATACCATACCACTGTATTCTTGCCTCCAAGGTTTCTGGTGAGAATTCAGCACGAAATCTTATCTCTTATATGTTATGTATTGCTTTTCTCTTGCTGCTCTCAGAATCCTCTCTTTGTTTTTGGCATTTGACATTTTGGTTAGTATGTGTCTTGGAGTTGGTCTATTCAAAGTTTTTCAGATGGGAATACATTGTGCTTCTTAGACACGAATATCTATGTCCTTCAATAGGGTTGGGAAATTTAAATATTATTCAAATATTATTCAAATATTCCTTCTGCCCCTTTTCCCCTCTCTTCTCCTTCTGGGACACCCATGACATGTACATTTGCATGTCTCCTTCTATCATTTATTTCCCTGAGCTCTTGTTCAAATTTTCCAATATTTTCTTCATTTGTTCTTTTGTATGTTTCTTCAAGCTTACCAATTCTTTCTTCTGCCTCCTCAAATCTGCTATTATATGATTCCCATATATTTTTAATTTCATATATTTGCACCTTTTATTCCCATAAGATATGCTATTTTTCTATATATGCTTTCAAATTCTTCTTTGTTCTCATCCAATGTTTTCTTAATATCCTTAATTTCTTCAGTGATCTCGCTGAATTTATTTAGGAGGTTTGTTTGAACATCTATGATTAGTTGTCTCAACTCCTTTATGACATCTGGAGGCTTATCTTGTTCCTTTAACTGTGTCATATCTTCTTGTTTCTTGGTGTGGATTGTAGTTTTTTGTTGTTGTCTTGGCATCTGGCTTACTAGAGTATTTATTCTGGGTGCAGTTTTTCTCTTTAGTTTAGGGCTTCTTGCCCTTTCTTTCTTGCTGGTTGTGTACTAGGATCCAAGAATGTAGTTGGTGCTATAAGCTGTGGAGGCTCAAGCTGCCCTCATTGCCCCAGGGGCCAATGAAACTTCTCTCAATTTTCTCCTTTTCCAGGGGTAGGAACAGTGCCACAGCTGTGTGGAATAATCCAGTTCATGCAGGCCTAAACTGTAGTTGCCCAGAGATACTGATAAAGCTACACTCCTCTTTCCCCCATGCCTGGGGCGGGGATGGAGCTGCAGGTGTGGGCAGTAATCTATGTCGTATGGGTCCAAAATGGCTGCATTTGCCTCGGTAGACTTCCGATTATTCACTCTGTGCCAGCCAAATGTATCTGCAGTTACCTGGATAGGCTGGTGCAGGGCCTGTCAGCTTCCTCCCTGCTACAGGTGTGGTTGAAGCCTAGGCTAGAGCTGCAGGCCAATCTGAGTGAAAGAAATCAGTCTCTATCATCACTATGATTTTCATGCAGCCTGGCTTCCCTTCATTCTAGGAGTGTAGTCAAAATGGTGGCTACTGGCTTCTTTCCGACTTGGACAGTTTCAGAGTTTAGCTGTTCTTAGGGTTATGCTTTAGCCAGCCGAATTTACTAATCAGTAGCTGAAATCGGTGGCCAACCATCTCTTCGTCCCCTCTTTTGGGGAAATGGAACTTCCAATTCCTGCCACAGAATAGCTCCTGGGGTGGCTTGCACTGCCAAAGTAGGATGATCACCAACCTCAGCAGCATGTCCTGTAGTTTCCCAGAGTGGCTGGTACAGCTCCCTCCAGCTTCCTCCCTGCCCAAGGTGGGCCTGGGGCTTAGGCTAGCACTGCAATCTGATCTAGATGGAAAGAAGCTGGTCCCTACCAGCACTGTGATTTTCAGTCAGCCTCACTTCCCTTCATGTCAGGTGCAGAGTTAAGATGGTGGCTACCATCCTCTTTCTACTTGGCCAGTTCAAACTTTAGTTGTTCTTTGGATTATACTTTAGCCCACTGAATTTATTAATCAGTAGCTGAAGTTGGTGCTCAACAATCTCTTTCTCCCCTGTTTTTGGGAAGTGGAGCTTCCAATTCCAGCCATGGAATAGCTCCCGAGGTGGCTTGGGCCTCCAGGGGAGGATGGCAACCAGCCTCTGTGGCGTGGAATGCTCTACTTATGAATCTTCTCTGCAAATGGGCAGTCTCCTCCTTCCATTCTTTCAAGGAATTTGCAGGATGCACTTCTAGTATCCTGGAGACCCCAAATAGGTGCTTTAGATAGCTCTGGGTGATTACTAACTGCCCTGTAGCAGGAGCTGTTTCTAGGAGCTCCTTACTCTGCTGCCACCTTGCTGGTTGTCTGCTTATGTTTCATTTTTAAAATTTTTTCAGGAGACACCCAGAACCAAACTTGGTACCTCCCATGTGGGATGCAAGAGCTCAATCATTTGAGCCACACTGCTCCTTGACTTAATTTTTATATAGGGTGTGAAAAGGTAATTCCCTTTCATTCTTTGAGGTATGAATATTTAGTTTTACAGGCACCATTTGTTGAAGAGGCCATTCTCTCCCAGTTAAGTGAGGATGGTGGGTTTATTGAATATCATTTTACTGTATGTGCAAGGATCTATGTCAGAGCACTCCATTCTGTTCCATTGGTCATTATGTCTGTCCTTGTGCCAGTATCATGCAGTTTTGACCACTAGAGCTTTATAATAAGTTTTAAAGTCAGGTAGTGTGATTCCTCCAATTTCATTTTTCCTTTTCAATATGTCTCTACCTATTCAGGGCCCCTTGCTCTTCCAAATAAATTTCATAGTTAGCTTTTCCAATTCAGTAAAAAATGCTGTTGTAATTTCTATTGGGATTGGTGTAAAATCTGTAAATCAGTGTGTAATGATGTTTAGTCTTCCTATCCATGAACAGGGAATTGTCTTCCATTTATTTAGGTCTTCTTTAACTTCCTTTAACATTGTTGTGTAGTTTTCTATATATAAGTAGTTTACATCTCTAGTTCAAGTTATTCCTAAGTATTTGATTCTTTTAGCTGTTACCATAATTTTTTTCCTGTATTTCCTCCTCAGATTTTTCATTATTGGTGTACAGAAATGATACTGATTTTTGCATATTGATCTTATATTCCGCCACTTTACTGAACTCATTTATCAGCTTCAGAAGCTTTGTTGTAGATTTCTTAGGGCTTTCTATGTATAGGATCATGTCATCTGCAAATAGTGAAATTTTGACTTCTTCCTTTTCAATTTGGATGCATTTTATATCTTTTCCTTGCCTAAGTGCTCAAGTAATTCTTTCTATCACAATGTTAAATAAGAGTGGTGACAGTGGACATCCTTGTTTGTTTTCCAGATCTTAGAGGGAATGCTTTTAGGATTTCACCATTGAATATGATGTTAGCTGTGGGTTTTTCATATATACTATTTATCATATTGAGGGAGTTTCCTTCTATTCCTATCTTTTGAAGTGTTTTTTTATCTGGAAAATATGCTGTGTTTTGTGGAATGCTTTATCTGCATCCCTTCTGGATGATGTGCAGCACTTTTCTATTCTATAGTTATCCAAAGCAGCTCCCTTGTGTAGGTTTTTGCCCTTTCTCTGATTTGTGTGTGTGTGTGAGAGAGAGAGAGAGAGTTGAGCTCTGCCTACCTACTTCCACATCATCTTCCCAGAAGTCTTTGTCCTATCTTGTTTCTTTTTACAATGAATTTCAGTGAACCATATGGTCAAGTACCTACCTGATCAGAGAAGAGAACATAAAGCAAGTCTGTTTATCTTTAGTTTGAAGTAGGTGCAAGATGTGGGAGGGAAGGTGTGTAACAATTGGTAAATTAGATATTTCAGTGTCCAGAATCCTGGACCTAGAATAGTTGAAAACACCCAGGGGAGATAAGACAACACTGAGAAAGAGGTCCATAAAAAAGGAATTTCTAAAATTTCTTAGAAAGTAAATTTAATGAAAAATGAAACTATAATTTTATAAGGTAGACAATTTAACAGAAAGGCACTGGGATATGAGAGGACAATATAGAAAGGGCAGGTTTCAGTGGGGAAAAAACAAGAGTCAGAGAGGGGAAAAACAGGAATTTGAAGTTCAGACCAGCAGAGCAATGCAGAACATCTAGCTGCCTTAATTTAACATGTGCCTGAATTCTCCCCAGAATTCCACTCTAGGCACAAGTCTGGGAATTAGATGAAAGAGATATGTGGCAGGTTTCCCAAATTATGGGTTACAAGATGGAGTCCACACTAAGTGTATAACAGACAAGTTGGTGTTCTTCTCCTTCCTATTATTTGCCTATCCCACCTCTTTTTTCCTTCTTTTTTTTTTTTTGAATAAACAACAGAAAATTTTCTCTCACAGTCTGCAGGCTAGTATTCTGAAATCAAGGTTACTTGTTTGTTTGGGATTTTCCTGTTAATTTTTGAAGATATTCACTGTGGTAACATATTACACAAAACATCTCATTTTAACCATTTTAAGTATAAAAAATCAGTGACATTAATTGCATTCACTATCTTGCCTAATTTATAATTATATTTGTCATTTTAACATGTGATTTGCTTATTCAAATTGACACCAAGTGGTAACTAGGTGTCTATTGCTTTATACTGAGGTTTTGCCATATTGAAAGCAGAGTATAAAAACACAATGGTTACACCAAAACATTTTAAAATTGTATCACCTTATTTTTAATATACTGTATTTAATCATAACATAAAAGAATATGTAATACTTAGTTATATATATATATATATATATATATATATAAATATTATATAAAATTTCACAGGAGAAATACGTACTAAGTGATTGAACATGAAAATGACAAAACATTCTATTTTCATTGAAAAAGAATAAGCTTTATTTACTTTAGGTATATGACATTACCAGTCTTTTAAAGTTTTTTTCTAAACCTTAAGTTTTTAATACAACTGGTTTATTTAGCAGTCTCATCTCATTGGGATGTGAAGCGTTTTGAAACTAAACTCTTTGAGTCTCCCTTTGCCATTCCTTTATGAAAAATTTGATCCCTGCTTTTCTTCTGCATTGTTTTCAAGCTTCTGGGTAAACTCTTTTGTCAGAGGGAAACAATCTCCATGGAAGATTCCCTAGGTCAAGTCTTCTTTGTATTTAATATTGGAGGAACAGAGGTTGGCTGCTCTCAGCAATGTCCTATGACTGCAATGCTATTATTGACCATTCTGTGCTCTATGACAAAGTAATGAACTATAAACTCTATATGTATCCTGCATAGGGCTCATGCAGCTCACATAGGGCTCATGCAGCTTGCATAGGGCTCTTGGAGGCTGAGGTTTCTGGACATTCTCAATAGTCTCCCTCTGACAGTGAATTTGGATTCATGTGAGGCCAAAATTATCTTCCATTGTAGCCATGAGCTGCCCATTTTCTTCACTTTGTCCTGCTGTGATGTCCCCACCAACCTCACGGCCTTTGTCTAATCCAACACTCATGCATATTTTGTTACATTCTCCCTGATAGTGTTCTATACATTTGCATTGTCCCCACATCCTCAACTGCTCCACCACAGGAAGAAGCGAGGCTTCTATGGCTCAGCTTTAATCTCTTATCTCATGTCATCTCTGGAGTTGATCTTCTTCAAAAATAGGATTTTGGGAATCTCTGCTAGTGAATCCCAAGATCTACAGGATGAAAAGAGAAGTTGGTGATTGCAACTCTGAGAAGTACCTTGGGTAAATATTTGTAATGTTTCAAGTAGCGCACTATGGATAGAGATGATCAAGAATTAGGTTATAACTACATGCAACTTGATATCTGGTGTGTTCACATGAAGTAGAATGTCCTGATTGTTGGTGATATGAGATGCTGCAAGATTCCTTACAAATTAATTTACCCACCCATATATTTGATATATTTTCTTATGATGTTTTGTATGCATAGTGATGTTAATTGAACAAGTTTATTGCTAACAACTTAATGATGTATAAGAATGAAGGTTTTTCCTCAAATGACCCTTACTTATTTTAGAAGGATTTTTAACATTTTGCTATCTATTTATTAAAATATAACATACATACAGAAAAGTACATGGCTCTTAGGTGTACACCATAATTAATTTTCTCAAAGGCAACACAATAAAAAATCAACAACCTGAACTAGTACCCCACTATCCTAGTCCCAAAGTTAATCTCTACCCGAACTTCTAATATAATAGATAATTCAGCCTACTTCTGTTGTTTCTACAGTATATAGTCCTTTGTGCCTGACCGTTCAATCAAGATTACTTAGAGACAATCCATGTTGCTGTATTTGTTCATTGTTCATTTTCAATGCTGAATAATTTCCCATTGTATGATTTCCTGATATGATTTATTGATCCATTCTAAAGTTGAAGGATATTTGAGCAGATTCTGTTTTTTCCCTTTATGAGCAGTGTGGCTGTGAGTATTCTTTTATATCTCTAAGCAAACATGGATACTTTTTTCTTTTGAATAGCTTTGCTGCTTCATAGACTAAATATATCTTCCAAACTATCAGACATGCAAGTGCTTTTCCAAATTGGTTGTAAAATGTACATATTCCTGCCAATAGTGTATGAGGGTTTCAGTTATTCCATATTGTGACTATAATTGTATTTTGTACCTTTTTCTTTTTAGAATTCTGGTGGGTGACTTGTGATTGCATTGTGTTATTATCTTGCATTTCCCCACAACTAATGAAGATGAGCACCTCTTCTTCTCCCACTCTAACTGCTTTTTACTCTCATAATATTGTCTTTCGATGAAGAGAAAGTTTTAATATTGTCCAGCTTTTCATTTTTCATTTATAGTTTGTCATTTTTTCCAATACATCCTTCTCTATTCTAAGCTAATGAATATATTCTTCAGTATTAACTTCTAAATTTATTACTTTACAGATGTCTACTTGATTTCTTTTCATGATGCATAATAAAGGTAGATATGTCATTTTTCCATATGGAAATCAATTGACCCACCACCAATTCATTTCCCACTTCACTAATTTTTTTCCTTACTATAAATAAGCTAAGTATATATATGTGTGTTTGTCTGTTTCTGAAATCATCATTTTGCTCCATTGACCATTTTGTCTTGTTTTTGTCACAATAACTTGATGTGTTAATTATTATCTCATTATAATTGGTTTTATATTTGGTAGCATAACTGGTCTTCCCAAGTTTATTCTTTTAAAGATGATCTTGGCCATTTTGGACATTTGCATTGTCACATAAATTGTAGAATCATTATGTCAAAAAAAAAACATGTAGAATAATAATGAGGTTAAATCTTGAGATCAAGGTGAAAAGAATTGAGATCTTTACAATACTGAGTCTTCCAATTCATAAATTATGTCTCTCCAATTAGATATTTTTAATTCATCTCAAAAATATTTTATACATTTTATCATAGATTTCTGGAACACATTTTCTGGAATATTATTAGGTATTTAGTGTTTCTTATTCTATTAAATGATATCATTTTTAAATATCATTTTACATGTGTTTTGTCAGTGTGTAGAAATGCAATTGATTTTTGTATTTCTAGTGACACTGGGCCTAGTCAATAAGAAGTCTAGGTAAAAACTGAGCTGATTTTGTCACTTAAAATTAAATTTGCCTTTTCTAGCAAAGATGTGTACAGTCATTTTGCACAATGATATTCATAGAGGCACTATTCACTATTGCTGAAAGATGGAAACAATCCAAGTGTCCATCAACCAATGAATGGATAAATAAATTTATTATATACATACAATGAAATACTATGCAGTTGTATGAAGAAATGTACTTCGGACACATATGAAACATGAATGAACCCTGAGAGCATTATGTTGAGTCAAATAAGCCAGACACAAAAGGACAAATATTGTGTGGTCTCAGTAATATGAACTAAATAGCATAAGTAAACTCATGGATTTAAACACTAGAGTACAGGTTACTAGGAGACAGAATGTGAGTTGAGATGGAAAAGTTGATGCTGAATGTATGCAGAGTGTTTAATAAGGGGGATTGTAAATATGGGGAAAAGGTTAAGAGTTGGTGATAATACAATAGTGAGAATAATCAATACTGATGATTTATAAATGTGATTGTGACTGAAATGGGTAGTCTAGAGAGATTAATGTCAACTGAAAGAAAGCTACACAATAATCTAGAGATTGTATAATATGGCGATTTTGGTGGTAGATGATGATTGTGATTAAGTGTACCAATACAATAATGTTCTCTTTTACAAGGTGTTAAGAATATGGATATACAGGGGGAAATTACAACTAATGTAACTTATGGATGATCATTAGCTGTAATTTCATAATATTTTTCCAACAATGGCAAAGAAGAGATATCAATTCTAAGACTCAATAGGAGGTATAACGGGGTATGGGATTTTTCCTTTTGCAGTAATGAAAATATTCTAAATTGACTGAGGTGATGACAGCATAACTCTGTGATGAAAATGAGAGCTACTGAGCATACACTTTAAATGGACTGTACAAAACATGGGGCTGTATAACACAGGGAATCCAGGGATGGAAGGTGGACTGTGGTTAACAGGACAAATATGAGAACATTTTCACATGAACTATACCAAACATATAATAGTAATACAAGGTGTTATCATCTTGTGTCTTAGGAGAAATACTCCAAATATAAGATATGGGCTATAGTTAATGTAATATTTTGACAATGCTCTTTCATAGATTTTAACAAATCTTTTACAACAATGCAAGGTGTTGATGGTAGGGAAATGTTTGGGAGCTCTGTATGATGATATGTGTGTTTGTTTTGTAAGTTCACAACTTTTACTGTACACTTATTGTTTATGTATGTTCATGTATGAGTGACATACTTCAATAAAGTTTTATTTTAAAAGATAGTATGGAGATACATGGGAAAAATACAACCTATGTAACATATAGAATATAGTTAATAGAAATACTGTAACATTTTTACAGCAATGTTAAAGAAGTTACTATGTCAATGCTAATGGTCAATAATGAGGGGAGGTACAAAGGGGAATGGGATTTTTCATTTTGGAGTAATGAAAATGTTCTGAAATGGACTGAGCTGATGACAGCACAGCTCTGTGATGAAACTGTGAGGCTCTGAGTCTACATTTTCAATGGATTGTACAAGGCAGGGGACCATATAACACCGTGAATCCCATAGTGACTGATGAACTGTGGTTAATAGTACAAATATGAGAATGTTCTCTCATGAACTATAACAAATATACAGTACTAATACAAGGTGTTTTTAATAGGATGGTTTGTGGGAAATGCACTATATATAAGCTATGGAATATAGATAGCAGTAATATTATGATATTGTTCTTTCATCATTAGTATTAATGTGTCACAACTATGTAAGGTGTTGGTGGTGGGTGATGTATGGGAATCCTGTATGTTATGCATGATTGTTTTGTTTACTCACAATTCTCATATAAAAAATTAAATTTACCTTTTCTAGAGTTTCATAAATATGGAATCATACAGCATGCACATAGCAGTTTAGCTTCTTCAATTGCCATATTGTTTTTTAGAGTCATCCATGTTTTTTTCATTCTCTCACATGATGGTGGACATTTGCTAACATCCAGTGTTTTACTATTATGAATAAGGCTGCTATCAATAATTTAAAACTCTGGGTGAGAATACATGTTTTCATTGATTTTGCATAAATACCTAAGAATGGAATTGCTGGGTTTCTAAAAAGTTTTCAGGAAACCAGAGAACTGCCTAATTGGTTATGCCACAGTATATTGGTGTCGATAGTGCATGAGAATTTCAGTTGCTCTAAAACCTCTCCTAAACTTAGTAATGTCAGTCCTTTGAATTACTACCATTCTAAATAATTTGTAGGGGTTTCTCATTGTGGTTTTAATTTCCCTGTGCTAATGAAGTTAAGCTTTTTTCCTTTTTAAATTTATACTTTCTAATGAAATATCTGTGTGAATGTTTAGCATATTTTAATAAACTTTAGTCTTCTAAATATTAAGCTATAATAATTTCTTATATTTTAACTATATATATATTGTCACATACATGATGTCATAGACACTATTCTAAGCAGACACCAGTGATCTCCAATTGCTTGTGAAACTCCCTCTACAACCTCCATCACTAATTATGACCAGAGACTGATCATCTGTACAGATTGCCTTCTGGAATTTTTATGGAAATTAAATGAACTTATACATCAATAGGGTTTGAATACACAATTTACAAATTTGAGGTTTCTAAAACATGAACATGGTAAATCTGTTCATTTAATGACATCTTTATAGCCAAATAGCCAAGTTTATTCAGTATATATTCTGATTTCCATGTTACTGCAAGCAACATTGTCACTAAGATGTCTGCCACTACAAAGGATCCACCTGCTCCCAATTTCCAAAAGCATGTTCCTTACTTCCTCTTCTTTTTAAAATATAATTTATTTTTTTAAAAGATACTTAGATTACATAAATGTTAACATTATAGTTTAAACTTTTTCTTGCACAATTTTGTAAGTTATGACAAGATATAGAATGACCTGTATCTGTCATTGCAATGTCATTCAGACAATTCCAATGTCCCCAAAATGCCCCCATATTACACCTATTTTTCCCTCTCCCCTCAGAGCCTCTGGTGGACACTGCCTTCACATCAACAATAAAATTTCTTCCATTGCTTGAATCACAGTAAGTCTATAGTAGAATAACAGTAAGCCTACTCTAATCCATCATTCATTCCCCAATCCTGAGTATGCTAGAATGGTGATGCCCACTCTACCTCTAATTGAGAGGGGGTTTAAATACAGTGGCCAGATGGATGGGACTATCTTGCTTATAGTTGTAGACTTTCTCTGTTCTTTGGGATGGATGTTGTTCATCATCATCTCCTTGAAGTTGTCCTGAGTGTGTCCAATTAACTGCAGAGTAGGTGTTGCAACTCTGCTGAGATTCAGGATCCAATTGACACATGGAAAGGCCAAAGATTTAAGTCTCTTGGACATAAACCTATCAACTCTAGTACTAACTGTAATTTTCAAATAGAAAAGGCAGAAGAGTCATGTTTAGGGAAACCACAACTGAGTCTAACTCTGTCACACTGGGGAGCATAAATTCCAAATTAGGGCCCACAGGCAAGGGACCAAAGTCCTGAGCTATCTGCCCTCCCGGTAGTGTCTGGATGTCTCCAGAGTCCTCAGGAGCTCAGCTATTTGAGGCAATATTTATTGTGGCAGCCAATGAAATCCTGCTGAGACATGCATAAGCATAACTTCTAGAATGACTTCCTGACTCACTTTGACGTCCCTTACCCATATAAACTCATTTGTCTTTATCATTTCACCTTTTTGCTCAAGATCTTATTCCAGTTGCATTGCTAGTTGGAGCTTGGTAGTAATCCCTTGGTGCTAGAGAGGCTCATGCCCGGGAGTCAGGAGGAAAGTAATGCATTTATATGCTGAGTTTGGCTTAGAGAAAGGCCACATTTGAGCAAAAAGGAAGCTTTCAGGAGGTAACTCTTAGTCAACCTATATTACTAGGCTAAGTTTCAATTTCAAAAGAAAAGGTTCATAAGTACAATCATCAAAATCAATGGTTCATCTTCCTTCACTAGTCACTGCCCCTGTTCTAGAGGGATTCTTGCAGTCCCATTAGAGAATGCGTCATAATCCCCATGATGGGAATTCGATATTCTTCAGTTATTGTGTGGATTTCCATCCACTTTGACAATGCCCCTTGGACATTTGTACTAATTCATATGCTTTAGAATTATGGTCCAGGTGAACCTCCTCCCATGCATCCCCCATCACTGACACCCTGCACCAATGATCCTCATCTGCCACAGTTTTAACCCTTCAGTGATCCAAAACTTCTTCAGAAATGAAGCCAACAAATTTACCTAATAAAATTAATAAGAAAATGAAATAATGATAGTTATAAAAATAAATAAAATGAAAAAAATTTTAAAAATTGAAATAATAAAAAATGGTAAAAAAAATCATAAAAATTTGTCATGTCTCTCATTACTGTAAGATCTGTTGTCTTGTATGTACACTGATATTTTCTTTCATTTAGTTCCCCATTGTCTTATTTTTTCATTTTGTCTTCAAAGAAGATTTAGGTTACAGAAATCCATGTTCAGAATATACGGGATTTACCTATATCCAGCATCCTTCCCCTTTTCCCCTTTCCCATATTAATAATATTTTACATGTGGATGGTATTTGCTATATTGATGTACAAATATTGAAGCATTACTACTAACCATGGTCAATGATTTACATTGTGATTTACATTTTGGACCATACACTTTTATAAATTTTGATGAAATTTAACATGGCCTGTATCCATTATTGCAAGATCATGTAGAACAATTCCAATGCCCCCCAAATGCCCCATGTTCCACCTATTGTATTCCTCCCTCACCCTCCCCTCAAGACCCATGTCAACCACCAAACTTCACTCCTTGAAGAACAAGATCCATAGTTACTTGTAACAACATTGAGGGTCTGACATATTGGCCTGTCCTCCCTTATTAGACACTGCCTATACTCTCAGGAGACATCTGCCCCTCTATTTGAGAACATAAAAGAACTCCCCAGGATGGGAGTCCAACACCTTCCCATTAGTTGTGAGGGTCTCCACCCACTGATACAATGCACTATGAAAGGATGAACACTCACACACTCCCTAGAAGCCTGTCCCGAGGTGTGCTCTATCCCAATGCTTCCCACATTCAACACCCTAAACCAGTAACTCTCCCTTGCTGCATTTGCCAAAAAGAATATTCCCAATGTTTTAGATTCAAGCACATATCTGCAAATCCCCAGATTCATCTGCTCCTTCCACCAACCCTCCCCCCAGTTCCATATACAGTGCAACCCAAACCCTCTTCCTATCCCCCTCACAGACCAGCACAACCCAACCTAATAGCACCACTGCACCACTGTCATGCCCATCCACTGCACAACTACACCCTTCCTTCTTATAATAGATTTTGCCCATATGGGCATTGGCTCACAACCTTCTACTCCATTTCTGACTCCTGTAAGCCCTCCAGATTCTAGCTCTGTGAATCTGCTCAATTTGCTTAATTCATATCAGTGAGGTCATGCAGTATTTGTCCTTCAGATCCTGGTTGCTTCACTCAACATAAGGTCTTCAAGGTTCATACATGTTATCCCGCATGTTAATACTGTATTCTTTCTTACAGCTGAGTAGTATTCCACTGTATGTTTTTTGCTTATCCATTCATCTGTTGACGGACACTTGGGTTGATTCTAACTTTTGGCAATAGTGAATAATGCCACTAAGAATATTGGTGTGTATTTATCTGTTCGAGTCCCTGCTTTCAATCCTTCTGGGTATATACCCAGTAGTTGTATTGTTGGATCATATGGCAGTTCTATAGTTATCTTCTTGAGGAACCACCAGACTGTCCTCCACAGTGGTTGCTCCATTCTATATTCCCACCAGCAGTGGATGAGTGTTCCCATTCCTCCATATCCTCTCTAACACTTGTAGTTCTGTTTTTTTTAATATCTGCCAGTCTTGGGTGTAAGATTATATCTCATTCTAATTTTTATTTGCATTTCCAATAAAACTAGTGTTGTTGAGCATCTTTGCATGTGCTTTTTAGCCATTTGCATTTCTTCTTTGTTGAAGTGTTTATTCAAATCACTTGTGTATTTTTAAATGGGTTGTTTGCCTTTTTATTTTCGAGATGTAGGATTTCCTTATATATGCTGGATATTAGGCCCCTATCAGATATGTGGTTAACAAGTAATTTCTCCCATTGAGTAGGCTGTCTTTTCACTTTCTTGACAAACTCCTCTGAGGTGCAAAATTTTTAATTTTGAGGATGTCCCATTTATCTATTTTTTTCTTTCATTGTTCATGCTTTGGGTGTAAAGTTCATGAAGCCATTTCCTAATACAAGATCTTGTAATTACTTCCCTATATTATCTTCCAAGATCTTTATGGTCTTGGCATTTATATTTAGATCTTTCATTTATCCTGAGTTAATTTTTGTATAAGGTGTAAGAGGGTGTTCCTTTCTCATTCTTTTGGATATGGATATCCAATTCTCCAAGTACCATCTGTTGAAGAGGCCGTTCTCTCCCATTTAAGTAAGGTTGGTGGCCCTGTCAAATATCAGTTGACTATATTTGTGAACATTTATAACAGAATTCTCAATTTAGTACCATTGGTCAGTATGTCTATCCCTGTGCCAATAACATGCACTTTTGAATACTGTAGCTTTGTAGTATGTTTTAAAGTCATGTATTGTGATTCCTCCAATTTCCTTTTTCTTTTTCAATATGTCTTTGGCTCTTCAGGGCCCCTTGTCCTTCCAAATAAATTTCATACTTAGCACTTTCAATTCAGTAAAAAATGCTATTGTAATTTTTATTGGGATTGTGTTAAATTGGTAAATCAGTTCAGGCAGGATAGACATCTTAATGATGTTTAGTCTTCCTATCCATGAAGAGGTCTTCTTTGATTTCCTTAAACTGCATTGTGTAGCTTTCTGTGTACAAATTGTTTACATATTTAATTATATTTATTCCTACATATTTGATCCTTTTAGTTACTATTGTAAATGGGGTTTTTCTCTCAATTTCCTATTCAGAATGTTCATTATTGGTGTACAGAAATGATACTGATTTTTGCGAGATTTTCTTATATACTGCCACAATTTATCAGCTTTAGAAGCTTTGTTGTATATTTCTCAGGGCTTTCTATGTATAAGATTATATCATCTGCAAATAGTGAAATTTTTACTTCTTTCTTTCCAATTTTTATGTCTTTTATATCTTTTTCTTGCATAAGTGTTAGAGCAAGTCCTTCAACACAATATGAAATAAGAGTGATGACAGGGGGCATCCTTGTCTTTTTCCAGATCTTAGAGGAAAAGCTTTAAGGATTTCATCATTGAATATGATGTTAGTTGTGGGGTTTCCATATATATCCTTTATCTTGTTGAGGAAGTTTCCTTCTATTGCTATCTTTTGACAAGTTTTTATCAGATAAGTGCGATATATTTAGTTGAATGCTTTTTCTACATCTATGGATAATATCATATGATTTTTTTCCTTTTGATCTGTTTATGTGGTATACTACATTGATTGATTTTCTTATGTTGAAATATCCTTGCATGCCAGGGATGAAACCCACTTGGTCATGGTGTATAATTCATTTGATATGTAGTTGAATAAAATTACAAAGTATTTTATTGAGAATTTTAGCATCAGTTTCATTAAAGAGATTGGTTTATAATTTTCCTTTCCTGTGGTGTCTTTATTTGGATTCGGTATTAGGGTGATGTCAGCATCATAGAATGAGTTAAGCAATGTTCCCTCCACTTCTATTTTTTGGAAGAGTTTAAACAAGTTTGGTGTTAGTTCTTTCTGGAATGTTTGTTAGAATTGACCTGTGAAAGCATCTGGTACTCAGATCTTCTTAGTTAGGAGGTTTTTCATGACTAATTCAATCTTGTTACTTGTGATTAGTCTGTTGAGTGCACCAATTTCTTCTTTCATCAATGTAGACTGCCTTTGTGTTTCTAGGATTTTGTCCATTTCCTCTAAATTATTCATCTTTTTGGCATACAATTTTTCAAAGTATCCCCTTGTGATATGCTTTATTTCTACGGTGTCTGATGTAATATCCATTTCCTTGTTGATTATTTTATGTATTTTCATCTTCTCTGTTTTCTTCTTTGTTAGTGTAGCTAAGGGTTTGTCAATTTTATTAATCTTCTCAAAGAATCAGCCTTTGGTTTTGTTTATTTTTTCTAGTGCTTTCTTACTTTCAATTTAATTTAGCTCTGCTCTAATCTTTGTTATTTCCTGCTTTCTACTTGCTTTGGAGTTAGTTTTTTGCTCTATTTTTACTTCCTCCAGGTGTGCAGTTAGGTCTTTGGTTTTAGCTCTTTCTTCCTTTTTATTATAGGCATTTAAGGCTATGAATTTCACTCTCAGTACTGCTTTCACTCTATCCCATAGGTTTTGATATGTTGTGTTTTCATTTTCATTTTTTTCAAGGTAGTTACTGATTTCTTTTGCAATTTCTTCCTTGACTCACTGATTTTCTAATAGTGTGTTATTTAACTTTCATATATTCGTACCTAATCCAGTTGTCTGCCCCTTACTGATTTCCAGCCTCATGCCATTGTGATAAAATAAATTACTTTGTATAATTTCAATATTTCTGAACTCATTGAGAATTTCTCTGTGGCCTAGCATGTGGTCTATCCTGAGAAAGATCCATGATTGCCTAAGAAGAATGTATATCCTGCAGTATTTGTGGGTAATGTTCTGTATATGTATACTAGATCTGGAACTGAAAGAAATCAGAAATACACTGGAAGCACATAAAAGCAGTTTTTAACAGGCAGATGAAAAAAATCAGTGTTGTGGAAGTAAGTACAGTTGAAATCAGACAGATAGAAGAGATAGATAAATATATAGAAAAAAAACCAAGCAGGCACTTAGAGATTTGAATGACAACATGAAATGTACCAAAATACACATTAGAGACATCCCAGAGGGAGAAGATAAGGGAAAGGGGGCAGAAGGTTTGGAGGAAATAATGACTGAAGATTTCCCAACTCTATTGAGGGAAATGGATGTACATGTACAGGAAGCACAAACAGCCCCAAACAGTATAAATGCTAACAGGCATACCCCAAGACATATATTTAACAAATTGTCCAATGCTCTCTTAAATGTCATCAAAGTTCTAAAAGAAAACATATGCAAATGGCTAAAAAATGTCTCCACAAATTGAGATTATTAAAAAAATTGAGGGAAGTGGCTGTGGCTCAATCAATGGGGCTCCCGTTTACCATATGGGAGGCCCCAGGTTCGGTTCCCGGGGCCTCCTGGTGAAGGCAAGCCTGCCCACATGGTGTGGTTAGCTGACCCAGCGAGCACAAGCAGCAAGGGGGGGATAAATGAATAAATAAATAAAATCTTTAAAAATATATAAAATAAAATAAAAAAATAAAAAAATAAAAAAATTGATAGAAATTAGAACAAAGCCCCAAATACAAAATTGGTATCTGAAAAGTAAGATAACAGAAATGAAAATTTCACTAGAATGTTTGAATGGCAGATTCTATCAGACAGAAGAAAGAATCAATGAATTTGAAGACAGATCTCTTGGTATCACTTAGTTGGAGGATAAGAAAGAGAAAATATTGGAAAAATGTGAATAGATAAAAAGAGAATTGTGGGACACCAATAAGCATAAAGGGAGTCCAAAAACAAAGGAGAAAGAGAAAAGGACAAAAATATATTTGAAGGAATAAGAAGAAATATTATCCAAAAGTTGAAATTTAATGAAACAAGGAAGAATATCAGCACCATTTTTCCAATAGTATGTGCTCATTTGGTGTCTCTGTATAACACTCTAGTAATTCTCACAATATTTCAAACTATTTAATTGATATTATGGCTGTTATGAGGATCTGCGTGCAGTTATCTTTGATATTACTTTTGGAATTGGTTTTGGGGCACCATGAATCATGCCTTTATAAGAGAGGAGAACTTAATTGAGAAATGTGTGAGCTCTGACTGCTCCATGATCACCCATTTACACACATCTCTCCCTTTCCTCAGGCCTCCCTATTCTCTGAGACACAGCAATATTGAAATAAGGCTAATTAATATCTCTATAATGGGCTCTAAGTTCAAGTGACAGGAAGAGTCAATCGATGTGGTGAACTTCATTAATGTCTTATTTTAATAATTTGCCACAGCCACCCCAAACTTCAGCAACTATAACCCTCCTCAGTCAGCAGCTATCAACATCAAAGCTAGACCCTCAACCATCCTGGCCAAAGGCTTAGATGATGGTAAGTATTTATTATCAATAAAGTATTTTTAAATTAATGTATATACATTGGTTTTTTAGACATAAAATTGTTGCACACTTAATAGACTACAGTGTAGTGCAAACATAATCTTTATAGGCACTGGGAAACCAAAAATTTCATGTGAATTGCTTTATTATGATATTTGCTTTACTGTGGTGGCTGGAACCACACCACTATATCTCCATGATATCCTTGAATAAGATAATGGCTTGCATAAAGCCAGTTGTAATATTTACCAAAGTCCTACAAAGTCTAGGAAATGGATTTCAATCTTTGTCTGGAAAATATTATCACACTGAGAGTCTGAAAAACAGGGACACTATTTATATACTCTAGAGTAAATGTGCAAGTATTTGGAGAACACAAAAATATTTAATCCTGTATCGATCCCTTCTTTATCTGCATTACAAGTTACTTAAGCAAGATGGGCAAGTGAATCTAAGGACTTTTAAGCAATCATTTGGGAAAAAGATCTGCACACAAAGGACATATTCTCATTCTCCAAAAGTTCGTACGTGGGGCCTGATCTCAGAGAAAGGCAAAGGCAAAGGCAAATATTTGCACAATAAATGGTCACGTGATCAAAAAAGAAAATGTAATTGTGCACTAGAAATGACCGAGTCTCAGCCTTGTTACTGTCCAAAATAACAATATTTATAACAGCCACAGCAGAAGGCAACTTAAGACCAGTAAGGAAGCTGTAAGTGTTCATGATTCTATCTTGTCTTGCAGTACACATAAGGTCATTGAGAGTTCACATGTCAATAGTTTTGAAAAAATGCACTCTTGGACTTTACATTCTAGTTGAATAGAATGAATACAATGTAAAAAGAAAATTTTACTACCTCATTTTGAAAATAGTCTGCATATCCAAATTCCTTTTCTGTAAGGTACCACACCACTCTCCTCCAGGACACTAAATTTGCTTTTATTCATCAAATTTCATGTACTTTGACATAAATGTATGCTCATACATATACATAAATATCATTGTTACTGAATATACTATATATTGATATCATTGTATGTAAAAAATATTTAAAGAACATTACTATCTATGCTTTTTTAAAAAAGCTTTAGATTTCATAAATGTTACATCGAAAATATAAGGGATTCCAAAATGCACCACCCTTCCACCTCCCATACTTCCTCTTATTAACATTTTTCATTAGTGTGGTACATTTCTAAAAATTGATGAACAAATATCAACCTATTGCTACAAACCATGGTGTATAGTTTACACTTTGCACAGCACAATTTTATAGGTGTTGACAAAATATATAATGGCCTGTATCTGTCATTGCAATGTCATGCAGAACAATTCCAATGTCCCCAAAATGCCCCAAGTTACACCTATTCTTCCCTCTCCTTCTGCTCAGGAACTCTGGTGACCACTGCCTCTATCAATGTTACAAGTTCTTCCATTACTAAAATAATTATGTCTACTTTAGTCCATAGTTGCATTCCCCCTTAAGTTTGTTCATTCCTCAGTCTTTCGGATTTTGGGATACTGAGACTTACTCCGCTTTCAATTGAGAGGGGGTTTAGTTCCCATGGGGAAAATGGGTAGAATTGTCTTGCTTGCAAATGTAGATAATCTGTCTGTTTTGGGATGGGTGTTGTTCATCATCATCTTTTTGTTAGTGGTCCTCAGTGAGTCTAATAAATAGGAGAGCAGGTGTTGGCTGCAACACTGCTGAGTTTCAGGGCTCAATCAGTATGTGAACAGCTAGAAGATTTAAGTCTTTGGGACACATGTAATGGGTATAATGCTAATTTTAGGTTCAAATGAAAGGGGATAAGAAAAACATGGAGGAAATTATAAATTAGTCTTGCTCTGATATATTTTTCAGAGAGATAGGTTATCATATAGTACAAAATAAGATTCACTGATAGGGTGTTGAATTCCTGGGGTTGCTGCCCTGCCTATAGTGTCCAGATGCCTCTAGAGTCCTCAGAAGACCCTGCTTGAGGCACTGTTTACTGCAGCAGTCAGAGAGATCCTCCTAAGATGTGCATAAGCATAACCTCTGGAATGACCTCCCAACTCATTTTGAAATCTCCTTGCCATAAAATCTCATTTGTATTTAATATTTCCCACTTTTAGTCAAGGTCCTTTATCAAATGCATCACTCATTGGTGCTTGCTAATAATCCTTCAGAGTCAGGGAAGCTCATTCCTGGGAGTCATGTCCCACACAGGGGGGAAGGTAGTGAGCTCATATACTGAGTTTGGCCTAGAGAGAGGACACAATAGAGCATCAAGGAGGATTTCAGGTGGTAACTCTTAGGCAACATATAATACTACCCTAAGTTCCAATATCACAAGAACAAGGAAGTACAAGCATAAATATCAAGGGCATGGCATATTGATCTTTCCTCTTTCACTAGGGACAGCCCATGTACTCTAGGGATTCTTGCAAGTATATTAGAGGATGTAGCAGGACTCCCCATGATGGGAACTCAATATTCTTTTAGTTATTGTATATGCCTCCATCTATTGAGAAAACATCCCATGTCCACCTAAAGGCATTAATATTCCATAAGAGCATCCCCCAGGTCCACCCATCCCCACCCATCCCCTCACCACCCACACCCCATACCAGTAATTCTACCTTGTCACAGTTGTGACATATCTGCAATAAAAAATTTCCTCAAAAACAAAGAAAAATAAATAAATAAATAAAAATAATAAAAAATAATAATAAACTAAAATAAATTTACATATATATATTACTTTAAAAAATTAATTCCCAGAACATCTGTTATCTTTTATGCACAGTGATAATTTCTTCTGTATGTTCCCACACAGTTTCAATTTTTTCACTTAATTTTCAAAGAAGCTTTACGTAACAGAAAACTCAAAGAAAATATACAATATTCCCATATATTCCACACTGTAGCCATCTTGCCTTACTGTTTAATATCAAAGTTCTATAGTTAGCTTCCTGAGGAACTGCCAAACTGTGCTCCATAATGGCTGCACCATTCTACATTCACTTCAGCAGTGGATGAACGTTCCCTTTCCATGACATCCTCTCCAACACTTGTAATTCTCTATTTTCTTAACAGCCACCAGTCTAATTGGTGTAAGATGATATCTCACTGTAATTTTGATTTGTATTTCCCTAGTAGCTAGTGATGTTGAGCATCTTTTCAGGTACTTTTCAGCCATTCATATTTCCCCTTTGGGAAAGCGATGATTCAAATATCTTGCCCATTTGTAAGTGGGTTATTAGTCTTTTTATTTTTGAAATGTAGGATTTCTTTATATATGCTGGATAATAGGACTTTATCAGATAATGGTTACCAATATTTTCTCCTATTGAGGAGGCTGCCTTTACACTTTCTAGGCAAACACTTTTAAGAAAGAGTTTTTAATTTTAAGGAGGACCCACTTATCTATATTATCTTTTGTTGCTCGTGCTTTGGGTATAAAGTTTAAAGTTTAAGTACTCACATTTCCTATTACAAGATCTCAAAGGTATCCCCCCACATTATCTTTTAGGAGCTTTATGGTCTTGGCTCTTATATTTATGTCTTTAAACCACTTTGAGTTAATTTTTATATAGGGTGTGAAATGGTGATCTGCACTCATTCTTTCCAATTTGGGTGCTTTTATTTCTTTTTCTTGCCTAAGTGCTCAAGCAAGTACTTCTAACACAATGTTAAATAAAAGCAGTGACAATGGGCATCTTGTTCCAGATCTTAGAGGGAATTCCTTTAGCATGTCACCAATGAATATGATATTAGCTGTGGGTTTTTCATATTTGCCCTTTATCATGTTTAAGAAGTTTCCTTCTATTCCTATCTTTTGAAGTGTTTTTATCAAGAAAGAATGTTGTATTCTGTCAAATGCTTTTTTTTTCATCAATAGAAATGATCATGAGATTGTTTTCTTTCATTCAGTTATTGTGGTGTCTTACAATGTTTATTTCATCCAACACTCTTTCTGGCTCCTTTCCATTCTCCTCTCCCTCTAGGATGCCTAAGTATGTTTGTGCATTTCATTTTATACTTCAATTCCCTGTGTCCCTGAAAATTTTACCTATATTTTTATCTACCTTTTCTATTATCTATCTAATTTCAGATGTACTATCTTTGACATCACTAATTCTTTCCTCTGCCTATTCAAATAAGCTGTTATGTGCTGCCAGGGTATATCTGATTTTTTGCATTTTGCCATTCATCACCATCAAATCTTCTATCTTTTTAAACATGTTTATGATTTCTTCAGTATGTTCCCCCAGTGTCTTCTTTTTTTTTTTTTCAATATGTACAATAATAGTATTTGGTATAATCTCATAGTTGTGCATTCATCGTTTCAATCATTATTAGAGTATTTTCATTATTTCAGCAATAATAGTAAACAAAAAATGACAAACAATAAACAAGAAAATTCCTCACCTCTCCATCTCTCTGTTTCCACTTCTGCTTTATATATATATATATTTTAAGAAGTGCTTAGATTACTGAAAATACTACACAGAAACCCTGGGATTCCCATGTTGCCCACCCCCCCACACCTCCTGCCACGTCCCACACAAAAATCTCCCACAAGTGTAGCCCACCACCCTCAATGGACTTACACATCCTGGGGCCTTGCCAGCAACCCTAGACCACAGTTCACATCGTAGACCACACTCTCTCCCACACAGTTCTGAGTGGTGTGTGCTGATTTAAAATGGCCTACATCCGTTGCCACAACAGTACTCAGGACTACCTCCAAATCCCAAAGAAGCCCCTGTATTTCAACTACTCATCCCCTCCCTACCCTAAAAGTGTCAAGTGGCCACTGGCTCCACCTCTTTGTTATCATTTCTTCCATTGCTAGAATCACCATATGTGTACAACAGAATACCATCAAGTCCACTCTAGCCCATAGTTCTCCCCCCAATCCTGAGGGGACTGGGATGGTGATGTCCACTCCACCTCCAAGTAAGAGAGGGCTTATATCCCATGGATATGGTGGGTGGGATGGTGCTGCCTGCAGATGCAGGTCCTCTCCATTCCCTGGGATGGCAGTTGCCCATCGTTGTCTCCTCGCCAGGGGACTTGGATGAGTCCATTGAGCTGTAGGGTAGGAGTTGCAGCTCCACCGAGATTCCACGCACACCTGGCACATAGGAAAGCCAGAGGCTCCAGTCTCTGGAAGTATACCTAAAAACTTCTGCATCACATATAGGTTTGAATAGAAGGGACTGATGAACCCTGTGCAGGGAGGACTTATTTGAGTCCAATTCTGTCACTCTCAGGAGCACAGATTCCAAAGTAGAGCCCACTGATAAGGCATCAGTCTCTAGGGCTATCCCCACTTATATAGGACCTGGGTGACTCCAGAGCTATCAGGAGCCCCTCTGTGTAGGGTGATAGGCACTTTGATGTTCTATGAGCTCCTACTGAGGTGGGCATAAGCGTTACCTCTGGGATGACCGCCCGACTCTCTTTGAAGTCTCTTAGCCACTTGAACTCATTTGTCTTTACCTTTTCCCCCTTTTATTCAAGGTCTTTTTCCAGTTGTGTTGCCAGTTGGCACTTGGTATTAATCCCTCGTTGCCAGGGAGGCTCATCCCTGGGAGTCATGTCCCTCATTGGGGGGAAGGTAGTGCAATCATATGCTGAGTTTGGCTTAGAGAGAGACCACATTTGAGCAACAAGGAGGCTCTCAGGTGGCATCCCTTAGGCACCCCACAACTGCAGGCTAAGTCTCAGTTACAAGAGCAAAGACTCACAAGAGTAGTCATCAATAAAAAGAACACATCAGTGGGTCATCCTCTTTTGAAAGACACTGTCCCTGTGCTCAGAGGACTATTGCTGCTCCCTTGAAGACTGTGGCAGAGCTCTCCAGGCTAGGAATTCAGATTCCCTCATTTATTGTGTGATTGTGCACCCATCATGACCATGCCCCATCTTTTGATCTTTAGAACGATTTTGTATATCTTCATGTATATTCGGATGAACTAATTCCCATGAATCCCCCCTCCCAGATACCCCCCACCAATAATTTCCTGCAGAACCCCTTGTAACCCTTCGGTGATTCAAATCCTCCATTAACATGTAGTCCATAAAATAATCAAATACATTTACTAGGAAAAAGAAACAACTATGATAAGCAGGATATTCCTTGAAAAGGTTTCAACAGTCCTCAGATCCTTTTCTTTCAACTGTGCAGTCACTGCTCTATTCTATTCTCCATCTGCGGAAGGTCACTCTCGCCATGCATTACATCCATCTGCAGGTAACTGCTCTCTTCGTACAGCTCGGAAAGCACTGACATTTTGGACATCTTACCAGCTGCTGAGCATTTGCAGCAAGAGCGGAGATACCCCCCAGTGTCTTCTTAAAATCCCTTTTCTCTAACTTCACTTCATTGACTTGATTCATGATATTTGTTTGGACATCCTTTATTAGAAATTCCACATTCTGTCTCTCCCCTTGTGTTTAATTTTATTCACTAAACTGGGCCATGTCTTCCTTCCTCTTCATATAGCTTCGATTTTTGTTGTTGTCTGAGCATGTGTTTACCTTGATGGACTTATTTAAATGGTTTTCTTTTCTTTTTACTCTAAGGTCATATTTTATTTTACTTTGTGTTAAGTTTCCTCTTTTACACTTCATTTCACTTATTCTATATTCTTGTAGTTTTCCGTGTGTCTTTGAAAAAATATTATGTTCATAAAAATGATAATAATTATAATTAATAATAGTAGTAATAATATTTTAAAAGATAGAAAAGGAACCATGAAAGATCCAGGAACACAAAATATGTAATAAATGAAAATCATAAAAAATATAAAGGAATAAAGATATGAAATGTAGAATATAAAATGAAACAAGAAAAAATAGAATAATATAAAAGACTGGAAAGATGAGAAAAAGAAAAAAATGAAGACATACAAGAGAAGGTGAAATGAAAAAAAAAAGCAATGGAAGAGGGGGAAATGAAAGAAAGAAAAGAAATAAAGAAGCTAAGGAGAAAAAATAAGAAAAGAAAAAAATGAAACAAAGAAAGGAAAAATAAAAATCAACCCAGGAAAAACAGGCTTCCCTTTTAAACTCCTAGAAATCACCTCAGGCTGTCAGTACTCATCAAGCAATCACCCTGCATCCTGCCCGCCGCAAGTAACAAACCTGGTTTTTAGAGAATAAAATAATAAAATAAAATAAAATAATGAAATATATAAAATAACAAATAAAAAAAAACTGAAACAATGAAATCTCAGTCTATATGTTCTCTGTCAAAATGTGATGGCTGTACCTGACAACCGGTTGGATCACTCCCTTGATCCATTCTATGAGGAGGTACTGGGAATCAAACTCGGGACCTAGTATATGTGTGGCATTCCTCCACAGCTACACCCACTCCACAGGTTAGGTAGCTTTGGAAATATTATCTGGTTTTCTCTGCTCACTTTTCCCTAAAGCAAGGTGCATTCTACAGTTTGCAAGTTATCTCTCCTGGATTCCTTCTGTGCCTGGCTACTTTTGTTCCAGGTACAGGAAGTACTTTTGTTCCAGGTACTACCTCAACTTGTTCTTTTCTCTCCCAGGGCAACTGGGTGTGAAACCCTGCTCCCTTCTCCCTAGGGCCCTTCAGTGCTGTCTAGGGTCTTTTTTGAGATTCATATGGAGCTCAACTTGCCAAATGCACTGAAAAGAATCTGCTCTCTGCCAGACTTCTCTTTCTCCCAGGGAGGAGGACCTTCTTTCCCCACTCAGTTTGCTGCAGTGAAACAGGGGTTTTACTGGGATTATTTCACTCGAGGGTGGGGTATATGCATCCTTCCCAGCCACAGGGTTGAGTAATATATGGTTTTCATTTGGCCTCTATGTCTCTCCATCCCTCTCCCTCCTGGATGATATGCAGCACTCTGCTGGTCTGCAGATCCCTAAGGAAGCTCCCTCAGATAGCTTTATGCACTTCATCTGCTGTTTTTGTTATAAAGTTGAGTCTTACCTACCTACTGCAATACTATCTTCCTTATTTGTTTTTAAAATCCAGCTTTTAAAAATACTTCTTATCAGGAACATTATAAGAATATATTCATAATACACTGATTTTACATAAATTTGAGGGCAATTTAAAATGAAATTGTTTCTTAATATAACACTATATTGCAATTAAAACAAAGGATTGTGTTGTGACAGTGTTCCTTATTATCATATTGTCCCTTTTTGCATCTTAGTTTCTTTAGAACTTCTTATGATTAAAGGGAAAAGGTTATTAAAAACTTTTCTAAACACTGTCTGAGTCCTACGTCTTTCAGTTAATTGAGGCTTTAAAAATAAAAAAATAAATGGAAACCATTTAACTACCTAACGTTTATTACATACTACAATTTCTAAAAACCATGGAGAATTGATTCGAAAAATTCCTGATGATTTTGAGTATTTCTTATTTCATCATTATAGTTCCTCCCACATGAAAAATTTGTAGAGATGATATAATATACTATAGTCTTAATGGTTTTCACATGTATTTGATTATGTGTTTAATATCTTTTTAAAAAATATTCGTTGTTATGTCTATATCTATATCTTACTGCTGGTGAAACAAGATACCATAACCATATTGACTTAAGGTAAACAAATTTATCTTACAGTTCTGGAGGGCAAAAGTGTAAAACTAGATCCTTGGGCTAAAGGAAAGGTTGCAGCAGGGCTTGTTTCTTCTGGAGTCCCTAGGAGAGAAATCTTCCTAGAAACCTGCCTTTCCAGCTGCTTGTATTCCATACTTTGTGGTGCCTTTCTTCATATTCAAAGTGAATCACACCAGCCTCTGCTTCCACCACCATATCTGTTTATCTCATATTGATCCTCTTGCCTCACTTTTTTTTTTTTTGATGATAAGGAAGAAAATTATTATTAAAGTTATCAAGGTATTTAAATAAATGAATATATGACAGTAATATGTGTGCTTTTCATTTTTTAGCAAATCGATTTTACTGATACATATTAATAAAGCATAAATCCATCCAAAGTGTACAATCAATGATATCAGGTGTACTCACATATTTGTGTATTCCATGTCTTGTGGCACCTTTCTTTATCTTCAGAGTTCATCACTCCAACCTCTGCTCTCCACCTTATGTTCCTTAATAATAATCCAGGATAATCTCTCCACCTTATGTTCCTTAATTCACATCTGCAAAGTACCTTTTGCTTTTTAAGGTAGTATATTCACAGGTTCTAAGGAATTCTTGGAAGAACGACTGTTCTCTCTACCACAATGTCAATAATCATTACAAACTCCTTTTTGCATCTTTTCAGTTTTATCAATGATAAAAGTTCCAAACTTTTATAATCAAATCTGTTCACCACTGTTCAAATTATTCCTATAGTTTTGTTCTTACAAAACAGTCTTCTACTAAAAGAAATCACCAGTGATTGAGAGGGCAGAGTTGAAATAAATTACACCTGACATGATTTACTAAGGAGAATCATTTTTTATCTCACCAACTTCACAAACTCATTCACGTACTACAGTACAGCTTTTGTGTAAATCAAAAGCTTGGCTTGATTCTGACTTAGGAGGGAATAAAGAAGGGTAGCAGCTCTGGAAAGTTAATTTTCTCCAACAGTTTTTATTCTTTGATCAAGGAGGTTTTCTTTTCCCTACTCTTCTTCTGTTATATTTACCTTGAATCATTTTTCTTATTTCAGAAATAAAGGTTATGGATAGAATTGAACTCCCCTTCTATACTCCTCCCAATGCAGAGATAATCACTTTCCTACACATAGTTTCAGTTCCTCTTGTCAATATATTATTATGTTCTTATAAGAATATATACAGTATTATTTTAAATATTTCTACTTATGCATATATGGTTTCATACAATACTTTTCCATTTTATTTATACATGAAATTAACACTTTTAGTTGTACATTTCTATATCTTTTACAATGCAGACAGTCTTGTAACCACCACCAAAAGTAAGTTAAAGAACAGGTTAATCACCCACAATTTAGTCCACTTATAATATTATTCAGACTCTCAGTTTCTTTATTGATCCTCTGCCCAGATGTTCTATACAATGCTGAGAGTGGTGTATTGAAATCTCCAACTATTATTGTAGATATGTCTATTGTCAGTTTTGCCAGTGTTTGCCTCATGTATCTTGGGGCATCCTGCTTAGATGCATATACATCTGTGATTGTTATTTCTTCCTGATGAATCATTCCTTTTATTAATATGTAATGTCCTTCCTTGTCTCTAATAACAGTTTTGCTTTTAAGGTCTATACCTTCTGATCTAAGTGTAGCTACCCCAGCTTTTTTTTTTTTTTGGTTACTGCATGCATGGAATATATTTTTCCAGCCTTTTACTTTCAATCTGTTGGTATCCTTGGTCTAAGGTGAGTCTTTTGTAGACAGCATATACATGGCTTATATTTTCATATCCATTCTACCAGTCTGTGTATTTTGATTGGGGACATTACTGTTAACCACAGTCCCTAGGTCACTCCAGTTGTATTTTTCCCATGCCTACCACCCTACAATATTGATGTACATCTGCTCTAGCTCACAAAGGACACTCTTGCATCTGTACCATCAATTGGAAATTTCATCCATATCTGGGTACACTCTGCTATTCAGTCTCTAGATTATTCTCTAGCTTTCTGTTAATTGGCATTTACATCCCTAGACTACCATTTTCAGCCACATCCCCATTTATAAACCAGCTGTTACTCACTATAATGTGTTAACATCAACACTGTACATTTCTACACTTTTACAATAAAGCTAATTAAAACTTCTACATACATTAAATATCAGTAGTCCACCTCAGTCCTCCTCTTATCTCCTTTAAGAATCCACCACTTACCAACAGGTCTTCAAAATATTTTCCTACATTTTCTTCTGGGAGCTTTTTGTTTCTTGCTTTTATATTTAGGTTTTTTATTCATTTTGAGCTAATTTTTATATAAACTGTGAGATAGGGGTCCTCTTTCCTTCTTTTGCTATGGATATCCAGTTTTCTCAGCCCCATTTGTTGAATGGAGTTTTCTGCCTGAGCTGGGTGGGTTTGAAAAGCTAGTCAAAAATCACTTGACCATAGATGTGAGGGTCTGTTTCTGAACCATCAATTTAGTTCCATTGTCTATGTGTCTGTCTTTATGCCAGTACCATGCTGTTTTTCCCTCTGTAGCTAGGTGATAGAAATTAAAGTCCTGAAATGAGAGTCCCACAACTTTACTTTTTCTTTTTAAGATGTTTCTGTCTATTCAGGACCCCTTACCCTTCCAAATAAATTTAATAATCATGTTTTCCATTTATTTTTAAAATGTTGTTGGAATTTTTATCAGGATTGCATTGATCTGTATATCAATTTGAGTAGAATTAACATCTTAATAATATTTAATCTTCCAATCTGTGAGCATGGAATGTTCTTCCAATTATTTAGTCTTTTTAAAATTTCATTTAACTAGATATAGTTTCTGAATACAAGCATTTTACATTGTTGGTTAAGTTTATTCCTGAATATTTAGGTTTTATCTGTCATGGTTTATTTTCACCACTCTTTTGACACTTTTAGTTATTTTTATTGATATAATCTTCATATCTAGACTCTCTTCCAGGCCTCTCTCTCCTGTCTTTTCTTTTCAGGCTGTAGCACACCCTTTAGTATTTCCTGCAAAGTGGGTCTCTTGGCTACAAACTCTCTCATTTCTGTTTACCTGTGAATATTTTAAATTCACACTAATTTTTGAAAGACAATCTTGCTGGATATAAGATTCTTGGCTGGAAATTTTTCTCCTGCAATATCGTAAATATACCATACCACTGTATTCTTGCCTTCATGGTTTCTGGTGAGAAATCAGCACATAATTTTATCTCTTTTAAGTTATGCATTGCTTTTCTTTTGCTGCTTTCAGAATTCTCTCTGTCTTTGGCAAATGACATTCTGATTAGTATGTGTCTTGGAGTTGTTCTATTCAGACATTTTTGGATGGGAGTATGCTGTGCTTCTTTTACATGGATATCTATGTCTTTCAATAGGGTTGGCAAATTTTCCACCATTATTTATTCAAATATTCTTTCTGCCCATTTTACCTTTTCTTATCCTTTTGGACACCCATGACACATATGTTTGCATGTCTCTTGCTGTCGTTTATTTCCCTGAGCCCTTGTTCAAGTTTTTCCAATATTTTCTTCATCTGTTCTTTTGTATGTTCACTTTCAGAGGCCATTTTTCCAAGCTCATAAGTCCTTTCTTCTGCTTCCTCAAATCTGCAATTATATGATTCCAGTGTACATTTAATTTCATTTATTGCACATTTCATTCCCATAAGATCTGCTATGTTTTTATGTATGCTTTCAAATTTTTCTTTGTTCTCATCCAATGTCCTCTTAATATCCTTAATTTCTTTAGCCATCTCATTGAATTTATTAAGGATATTTGTTTGAAGATCTATGATTAGTTGTCTCAACTCCTTTATGTCATCTGGAGGCTTTTCTTGTTCCTTTAACTGGATCATATCTTCCTGTTTCTTGGTATGGATTTTAATTTTTGTTGGTATCTTGGCATCTGGCTTACTACAATATTTATTCTGGGTGCAGTTTTTTAGGGATTTCTTGCCCTTTCTTCTTTGTTGGTTGTGTAGGAGGAGCCAATGATGTAGTTGGTACTGTAAGCTGTGTAGGCTCAAGCTGTCTTCTTTTCCCCAAGGACCAAGGAAGTTTCTCCCAACTTTCTCCTTTTCCAGGCATAGGGAAAGAGCCACAGCTGAGTGGAATAATCCAGTTTATGCAGGTCTAGACTGTAGCTTCCCATAGAGACTGATGGAGCTTCATGCCTCTTTCTCCCCTGGCTGGGGCAGGGATGGAGCTGCAGGTGTGGACAAAAATCTATGGAGTGCAAGTCCAAGGTGACCACAGTTGCCCCAGTAGACTTCCAATTATTCAGTCTGTGTCAGCCAAATATACCTGCAGTTACTGAATAGGTTAATGCATGGCCTGCCAGCTTCCTCCCTGCTAGAGTTGGAGCTGAAGCCTAGGCTAAGGCTAGGGTCAATCTGGGTGAAAGAAACTGGTCTCTACCATCACTGTGATTTCCTGTCAGCCCTGTTTCCCCTCAGGCTTGGGTTGGAGTCAAAATGACAGCTACCAGCCTCTTTGTAACTTGGATAGGTCCAAACATTAGCTGTTCTTAGGGTTATATTTTAGCCAGCTGTTTTTACTATTCAGTAACTGAAATCCTTGGTCATATATCTCTTCCTTCCCTGTTTTTGGGAAATGGAGCTGCCAATTCCTGTCACAGAATAGCCCCTGGGATGGTTTGAGCTGCCAAAGCAGGATAATCACCAGCCTCTGTGGCATTGCCTGTAGTATTCCAGAGACGCTGTTGCAGCTCCCCTCTAGCTTCCTCACTGCTTGAGGTGAGCCTGGGACTTAGGCTGCAGTGACAATTTGATCTAGGTGGAAAGAAGCCATTTCCTAAGAGCACTGTGACTTTCAATCAGCCCCACTTCCCCTCATGTCAGGTGCAGAGTTAATATGGCTGCTACTGGCCTCTTTCTGACTTGAACAGTATCAAACTTTAGCTGTTCTTAGGGTTATACTTTAGCACACTGAATTTACAAATTAGTACATGAAGTTGGTGCCAAACTGTCCCTTCCTCCCCCATTTTTGAGGAATGGAGTTTCCAATTCCCACCACAGAATAGCTCCCAAAGCGGCTTGTGACTCCAGTGGAGGATGGGCACTGGCCTCTGATGTGTTGCATGCTCTACTTATAAAACATCTCTGCAGATGGGGAGTCTTCTCCTTCCATTCTTTCAAGGATGTTGCAGGATGCACTTCTGGTCTCCTGGAGCCCCCAAAATAAGTGCTTCAGATAAATCTCGGTGATAGCCCAGTAGCAAGAGCTGATCTTGCTGGTTGTCCCCCAACATTGTAGTATTAATCATATACCCACCAATCCCCAGTGTTCAACAACTCCCTCCCTCCCACCATACCCCAGTTCCATAGACAGTCCAAACCAAACACCCCACCTTACCCCCCTGACAGACCAGCACTGCCCAAACCAAATTTATCACTGCACCACTGCCATGCCCCTCTGCTACACAACTACACAGTTTAACCTTATCATAGATTTTGCCTATATGGGCATTGGCTCACAAACTTCTCCCCTTCTATCTCCTGCAAGCCTATCTTCCAGACTCTAGCTCTGTGAATCTCCTCAATTTACTTAATTCATATCAGTGAGGTCATGTAATACTTGTCCTTCACTTCCTGGCTTGCTACATTCAACTTAAGGTCTTCAAGAGTCATCCATTTTATCCTGTGTGTTAATACTGCATTCCTTCTTACAGCTGAGTAATATTCCATAGTATATATAAACCACAATTTGTTTATCCATTCATCTATTGAAGGGCATTTGGGTTGATTCCAACTTTTGGCAATAGTGAATAATGCCACTATGAACATTGGTGTGCATATGTCTGTTCGTGGTCTTGCTTTCTTTTCCTCTGTATATATACCCAACATTGGACTTGCTAGATCATATGGCAGTTCTATAGTTAGTTTTCTGAGGAGCCATTAATCTGTCCTCCAAAAAGGCAGCACCATTCTACATTCCCACCAGTAGTGGATGAAGGTTCCCATTCTTCCACATCCTCGCTAACACTTGTAGCTCTCTGTTTTTTTCATTAGCCAGCATTCTAATGGGTGTAAGCTGATATCCCTTTGTAGTTTTGATTTGTATTTCCCTAATAGCTAGCAATGTTGAGTACCTTTTCATGTGCTTATTAGCCATATATATTTCTTCTTTGGGGAAGTGTCTATTCAAACCACTTACCCATTTTTTAAATGGGTATTTTATGTTCTTATTTTTGAAGTGTAGTAATTTTTTATATGCTGGATATTAGGCCACTATAAATATATAGTTACCAAATATTTTCTCCCATTGACTAGGCTGCCTTTTCAGTTCCTTGACAAACTCTTTTGAAGTACAAAAGTTGTTTATTTTTTTTTTTTGTGAGAAGGTTCCATTTATCTATGTTTTCTTTCATTGCTCGTGCTTTGGGTGTAAAGTTCACAAAACCATTCCTAATACATGGTCCTGTAGATGCTTCCCCACATTATCTTTCAAGATCTTTGCGGTCTTGGGTCTTATATTTAGATCTTTGATCCATTTTGAGTTAATTTTAGGTGTGAGATGGTGTCTTTATCTCATTTTGGATATGGACATCCAGTTCTCCAAGCACCATTTGTTGAAGAGGCCATTCTCTCCCAGTTGAATGGGCTTGTTGGCCTTGTCAAATGCCAGTTGACTATAAATACAATGATCTATACCAGAACTCTGAATTTGGTTCCATTTGTCAGTGTCTATCTTTGTTCCAATACTGTGCAGTTTTGACCACTGTAACTTCATAGTATGGATTAAAGTAAGGTAGTGTGATTCCTCCACTTTCATTTTTCTTTTTCAAAATATCATTGTTTATTCGGGGACTCTTGTCCTTTCAAATAAATTTCATAGCTTTTCCAATTCAGAAAAAATGCTATGGTGATTTTTTATTGGGATTGCATTAAACCTGTAGATCAGTTTGAGTAGGATAGACATCTTAATGATGTTTAGTCTTCCTATCCAATAATAGGGGATATTCATCCATTTAGGTCTTCTTTGATTTCCTTTTAGATTGTTGTGTGGTTTACTGAGTACAAGTCATTTATATCTTTAGTTAAATTTATTCCTAGGTATTCGATTTTTTGTTGCTATTTTTATTATTATTTTTTTCTTGAATTCCTCCACAGATTGCTCATTACTGATATACAGAAATAACACTGATTTTTGCACATTAATCATATAACCTGCCATTTTCCTGAATTCATTTATAAACTCTAGAAGCTTTGAAGTAGATTTCTCAGTGCTTTTGAAGTATGAGATTATATCATCTGCAAATAGTGAGATTATTACCTCTCCAATTTAGATATCATTTATATCTTTTTCTGTCTAAGTGTTCAAGGAAGTACTTCTAACACAATGTTAAATAAGAGCAGTGACAGTGGACATTCTTTTCTTGTTCCAGATCTTAGATGGAGAGCTTTTGGGATTTCACCCTTGAATATGATATTAGCTGTGGTTTTTTCACATATACCTTTATCAGATTGAGGAAGTTTCATTCTATTCCTATTTTTCGAAGTGTTTTTTTTTTTTTTTTTTTTTTTAATCAGGAAAGGGTACTGTATTTTGTCATGTTTCATTTGCATCTATGGAGATTATCATCTGATTTTTTTTCTTTCAATCTGTTTATGTGGTGTATTATGTTGATTGATTTACTTATGTTGAACTGTCCTTGCACATCAACGATGAAACACACTTGGTCATGGTGTATAATTTGTTTGATGTGTTGTTGAATACAATTAGCAAATATTTTGCTGAGGATTTTAGCATATAGGTTCAATAGAGAGATTGTTCTATAGTTTTGCTTTGTCTCAGAATCTTTGACTTTGTTATAAGGGTGATTTTGACATAGAATGAGTTTGGCAATGTTCTTTCCACTTCTATTTTTTTTGGAAGAGTTTAAGCAGAATTGGTTTTAGTTCTTTCCAGAATGTTTCATAGAATTCCCCTTGAAACCATCTGGTCCTGGGCTCTTCTTAATTGGGAGAGGTTTTTGCTGACTAATTCTATCTCGTTACTCATGATTGGTCTGTTTAGTTCATCAATTTTTCTTTTGTCAATGTAGGCTGCTTTGTAATTCTGGGAATTTGTCTATTTCCTCTAAATTATCCATCTTGTTGGCATACAATTTTTCAAAGTATCCTTTTATGATATTCTTTATTTCTGTGGGGTCAGTGATGATATCACTTTCCTCATTTCTTATTGTATATATTTGCATAATCTATCTTTCTTTCGTTATTAATCTAGCTAAGGGCTTGTAAATTTTATTAATCTTCTCAAAGAACCGGATTTTGTTCTTTTTAATCTTCTTTTCAATTTCATTAAGTTCTGCTCTAATCTTTGTTATTTGCTTCTTTCTACTTCATTTGAAATTATTTTGTTCTTCTTTTTCTAATTCCTCCAGGTGTTCAGTTAAGTCTTTGATTTTAGCTCTTATTTTTTAACATAGGCATTTATGGCTATGAATTTCCCTCTCAGTACAGCTTTTGCTGCATTCCATAGGTTTTTGACACACTGTGTTGTCATTTTCATTCATTTCAAGGTAATTACTGATTTCTTTTGTGATTTCCTCCTTGAACTACTGTTTTTTTAAGAGCATGCTGTTTAACTTCCATATCTTTGTGCCTAATCTGGTTCTCTTCACCTTACTGATTTCCAGCTTCATTCCACTGTGATCAGAGAATTGCTTTGTATAATTTCAATCTTTCTGAATTCACTGAGAGTTGTTCTGTGCACAACAGGTGATTTATCCTGGAGAATGATCCATGTTCACACAAGAAGAATGTATATTCTGCTGTAGTTGGGTGTAATGTTCTGTATGTGTCTATTATGTCCACATCCTCTAATGTATTATTCAAAGTCTTTGTTTCTTTATTGATTATCCGTCAAGATGTTCTGTCTAATGATGCTAATGGTATATTAAAGTCCCCCACTATAATTGTAGAGGTATTTATTTCTCCACTTAGTTTTTCCAGTGTTTATCTTATGTATTTTGAGGTGCCCTGGTGAGGTGCCTAAATGTTTAGGTTTGTTCTTTCTTCTTCATGGATTACCCCTTTTATGAACATATAATGTCCTTCTTTGTCTTTTACAATAGTTTTGCATTTAAAGTCTATTTTGTCCAATATTAATATAGCTACTCCCGCCCATTTTTGCTTATTGTTTGCATGTAAAATTGTATTCTAACCATTCAATTTCAGCCCCCTTGAATCTCTCAGTCTAAGGTGGTTTTCACATTTCCTGGACATGTATGTCCATATCCCTCAATAGGGTTGGGAAGTTTTCAGCCATTATTTCCTCCAAGATACCTTCTCTCCCCTTTCTCTTCTCTTCTTACTCTGGGATGCCTATAATACATATTTTTGTGTATTTTTTGTTGTCATTCAAATCCCTGAGTCCCTGCTGGATTTTTTCTATCTTTTTATGTGTCTGTTCTATTATACGTTTGGTTTCAGATATACTATCTTCCACATCAATGATTCTTTCCTCTGCCTGATCAAATCTGCCATTATGTGCTTCCATTGTATTTTTTATTTCTTGGAGTGTGCCATTCATCACTATCATATCTTTTACTTTTTAATGTATGTTTATGATTTCTTCAGTATGTTCTCCTAGTGTCTTCTTAATATCTTTAATCTCTTCCTTCACTTTATTAAGTTGATTCATGACATTTGCTTGTATATTGTGTATTTGTTGTTCCATGTTCTGCTTCTCCTCCTGATTTTTAGTCTGTTCTTTGAACTGGGCCATGTCTTCTGTTTCTTAGTATAGCTTGTAATTTTTTTGTTGGAGTCTAGGCATGTTTATCTTGAGAGGCTTATTCAGTTGATTAGCTTCTCTCTCTACTCTGGGGTTTTATTATGTTGTTCTTTTAGTGTGTGTGGTAAGGTTTCACTTTGACACTTCATTTCTCTTATTCTATTTCCTTCCTGTTGTCTATGATCCCTCGAAAAAAATTAGGACTAGAGAAAAGGAAAAAGATAGGAAGATAAAAAGGAAAATAGTGGTAATTATAGTAAATGTTAGGATAGGAACTGTAAAAGACCTAGGAAATGAACAAATAACTTGAGAAAGAAGTACTGAGGAATAAGATTTAAAAAGAGGAATAAAAACAATGAAATGAGACACAGAATAGAGAAAAAATGTATAGAATGAATTAAAAAGCCAAAATGATGAGAAGAGAGCAAAATGAAAAAGAAATGAGAGAAAGAAAAAAAATAAAAATGAAAGTAAACAGAGAAAAAAGGAGATAGAAAGAAATAAAAGCAAGAAAAATTGAAGACCAAATGAAAAGAGGTGGAATGAAAGAACAACAACAGAAAACATAAGAAAGAAAGATTAAGGAGAGGAAAGAAATAGTGTTGGTAGGGTAAATTGGTAAACAAAACAAAACAAAACAAACCAGGGAAACAAAGAAAGGGGAAACACAAACAGGAAACAAGATAGCAGGAACTTGTTTTTAAATAAAGGAGAAAGAAAGAAAGGAAAAGAACTACAAAAACAAAAAATAAACATGGAAAACCAGCCTCCCTTCTTAGAACCCTGAGGATTTTCTCTGGCTGCTTGACGTTCATGAAACAACCACCCTGCAGTGTGCCCTCTGTTTAAACTGGGTTTTAGTGAGTAAAATAAAGAAAAATTTTTAAAAGGTAACCTTTTTAAAATATATATATAAAAGATCCAAGAAAAGCTAATACAAAGAGAATGTCTGTATGTTCCCTGTCATAAAGTTTCAACTGGATGCCTGATAACCCAGTGGATCACTTCTCCAAGAAGAACCAGGAATTGAACCAGGAACTCATATATGCAAGGTAAGGTGTCTTCCACTTAGCTAACCTTTCTTCCTAGCATAGTTAGCCTTTCAGAAGCCTATCCACCCCCTTTCTCTTGGGCAAGTTAGATTCCTTGCAGTTTACTAGATTCCTGCTGATTAGGCATCTCTCAGTCCCTGCCTCCTCTCAGGTCTACTTCCTTTCTTTACCTGAACAGTTGGGTATGAGAGCCTGCCTGAGGAGTTCTCCCTCCTCTCTCCCTGTCCAGTTGGGGTCCCTACTGATATTCAGGGGGGGGTTAGCTGGCCAAAGTCACTGCAAAGAAACCACTTTCCACCCTCCCAAAACCTTAGTCCTTCAGGGGAATTTACCTGCACACTTCATTTGGAGCTGGGAGTCAGCAGCTCCACCTAGGCTATTTTTCCCTTTGGGCAGGGTATATGTGCTGCTTCTAGCCACAGTGGCAAGAAATTGACAATTTTACTTAGGCTTCATTATCTTTCCAATACCCTCCTAGATAACTCTGAATTCCTTCCCATTCTATATATATCCAAAGCAGCTGGCAGAGAGGAAGACATCTGCTCTCCTGTCAGGTGTAATTCACCAGGAGTTTTACCTTCATTTACTATCTCAGGGCTAGGGGAAGGGAGATCTTTCTGGCAACCAGGAGGTTTAATAACTCACAATATGTTGTTCTGGTTTCTTCATCTCTCTGTCCCTCACTCTTCTGGGTGCTGTGAAGCAGTGTCCTGGCCTGCTGTACCCCAAAGCAGGGCCCTAAGGCAACCCTTGGCCCTTTCTCCATTGTTTTAGTGAGAGCGAGCCTTATCTGCCTGACCCAATGGCCATGTTCCACTGTATTTGCCTTTAATGTGACTTTTGTAATTTTGTTGGGTCGCCATGAAACAGCACCCCTATGACAGGCAAACTTAATCAATAAATGCTGTGTGACTTCTGATAGCTCCATGACCAGCCATTTCTCCACATCTCTCCCTTTCCTTGGACCTCCCTATTTCCTGAAACACAAGAATATGACTATTAGGCCAATTAATAACTCTATAATGGGCTCTAAGTTCAAGTGAAAGAAGTAGGCAATCGATGTGGCAAACTTCATTAATGCTTATGTTAATAATTTTCCATAGCCACCCCAAACTTCAGGATTCATAACTCTCATCAGTCAGCAGCCATCAACATTAAGGCTAGACCCTCAATTAGTTTGGGCAAAGGCATAGATGATGGTGAGCACTTATTACTAATAAAGATTTTTTTAAATCTTTTTCTATTTTTAAAAGATACTTAGGTTACATAAAATGTTATATAAAAAATATAAGGGATTCCCATATGCCTCACTTCCCATATCTCCCATTTTTCCCCACATTAACAACTTCTTTCATTAGTGTGTACATTCATTGCAATTGATGAACACAATTTGGAGCATTGCCACTAAGTGTGGATTATAGTTTACATCGTAGTTTACACTCTCTCCTACTCAATTCTGTAGGTTATGGCAAGGTATATAATGACCTGTATCTGTCATTGCAATATCTCTCAGGTCAATTCAAAGCCCTGAAAATGCCCCTGTGTGCACCTTTTTTTCCCTCTCCCTGATTACAGCACCCCCAGGGCCACTGTCTCTACATCAATGATATAATTTCTTCCATTGCTAGCATCATAATAAGTCTATAGTAGAATACCAGTAAGTCTGCTCTAGTCCATATTTTATTCCCCAATCCTGAAGACAAGTTGGTGGTTCCTCAAAAAACTAACTATAGATTTGCCATATGATCCAGCAATTCCAGTGCTGGGTATATACCAAGAAGAACTGAAAGTAAAGTATTTTTAAATTTAGTTATATACATTGGTTTTTTTAGACATACTGTTATTGCATATGTAATAGACTACAGTATAGTGAAAACATAACCTTTATAGGCATTGGGAATTCAAAAAAATTGTATGACCTGTTCTATTGTGATATTTGCTTTACTTCAGTGGCTGGGCCTAAACCACTATGTCTCCATGCTAATCCTATATAGGATGATTACTTGTATAAAGCCAACTTGAATATTTACTAAGTCCTCCAAAGCTTAGGGAATGAATTTCAATCTTTTTCAGGAAAGTTTTATCATACTGAGAGTCTGAAAATCAGGGAAACTATATATTCTTGATGAAATTTGCAAGTATTTGGAGAACACAAATATATTTAATCCTGTATCAATTCCTTCATCTGCATGCCTTGGATTATAAATTACTCAAGCAAAATGGCAAGAAAATCTAAATTCTTTTAAGGCATCATTTGGGAACAAGATCTGCACACAAAGGTCACATTCTCATTTTCCAAAAGTTCTGAATTGAGGCCTGATCTTGTAGAAAGGCAAGGGCAAATATTTGCACAGTAAATGGTAGTTGGTAAAAAAAGAAAATGTGATTGATCACTAGAAATGGCTGAATCTCAGCCTTGTTATTGTCCAAAATAATATTTACAACAGCCACAGTAGAAGGCAACCTACGACCAGTAAGGAAGCCATAGGTGTTCACAATTCTCTCTACTCTTGCGGTATACTTAGGCACAGTGAAAGTCGATATGCCAATAGAGTTTTGAAAAAATACACACTTAGACTTTACATCCTACCTCAGTAGAATGCATGTAATGAAAAGAAGAAAGTTTTTCTACCTAATTTTGAAAATAGTTTGCATATTTAAAATCCTTTTCTCTAAGATAGCACACCACTCTTCTCCAGGACACTAAATTTGTTTTAATTGAGCAAATTTTATGTGCTTTGAAGTGTATGTACGTTGACACAAATACATAAATATCATTGTAACTGAGCATATACATACATATAATTTTACTGAACAAAATATTTAAAGGACAATACTATTTTTATGTTTTTTTAAAAGTAGCTTTAGATTTCATAAATGTTACATTGAAAATAAAAGGGATTTTAATATGCACCACTGCCTCCCCCTCCCACACTTCCCCCCATTAACAACATTTTCCACTAGTGTAGTAGATTTCTTACAAATGATAAACACATATTGAAGTGTTGTACTAATCATAGTCTATACTTCACGTTATAGATTACACATTGCACCCCACAATTTTATAGATTTTGACAAGATGTGTAATGGCCTGGATCTGTCATTGTAATGCCTTGCAGAACATTTCCAATGTCCCCCAAATACCCCATGTTACACCTATTCTTCCCTCTCCCTGTTCTCAGGATTTCTGGTCACAACTGCCTTTATGTCAATGTTACAAGTTCTTCCATTACTAGAGTAATGATAAGTCTAATTTAGTCCAGGTTGCATTCACCCCTTATGTTTGTTCATTCCTTAATCTTGAGGATTTGTGGATAGTGATGCTGTCTCTGTATCCAACTGAGAGGGGGCTTGGATCCCACATGGCAGATAGGTAGAAGTGCCTTGCTTGGAGTTGTAGATAATCTCTGATTTTTTGGGGGGATGGGTGTTGTCCATCACCATTCTATTGTTAGTGGTTTTGGGTCAATCTGATTATATGGAGGATAGGTGTTAGCTGGTAAGGCTCAACCAGTATATGAACAGCTAGATTTAAGATTCTGGGACACATATTTAATGGGTGTAGTGCTAAGCATAGGTTCAAATCAAGAGTGCATAAGAAAAATATATAGGAAAATTATACAGTCATACTCTGATATATTATGCATGTAGGTTAACATGCATTCCAAGGTAAGGGTCACTGACAGGGTGCTGAAATCCTGGGTTTGTCTGTACTGGACCATATATTGTTCAGGCATTTCTAGAGCCCTCAGAAATCCCCTGCTTGAGAAACTGTTTACTGTGGCATTCGGTGAGATTCTCCTAAGATATAAAGCATAATCTTTGGAATGACTTCCAAATTCACTTTGAAATCTCTTAGCTATAAAAACTCATTTGTATTTAATATTTCCCCCTTTTGGTCAAGGTCCTTTTCCAAATGAATCAATAGTTGACACTTGATAATAATTTCTCAGTGCCAGGGAAGCTCATTCCTTGGAGTCATGTCTCACTGTGGGAGGAAAGTAGTGAGTTCATATGCTGAGTTTGGCTTAGAGAGATGCTACATTAGAGCAATGAAGAAGCTTTCAGGAGTTAATTCTTAAAAATATAAAATACTAGGCTAAGTTTCAATTTCACAAGAACTAGGTTCATTAGTACAAGCATCAATACCAAGGGCCTGACATATTGGGCTCTCCTCCTTCTCTAGGCACTGCCAATATACTCTAGGGATTCTTGCCACTCTATTAGAGAATGTAGGATGTAGCAGGACTCCCCAGGGTGGGAATTCACTATTCTTTCAGTTATTGTATGTGTCTCTGTCTACCAAGAAAACATCCAATAACCACCTGAAGACATTAATATTCCATAAGGGCATGCCCAGGTACACCCACTCACACACATGCCCCCACCACAGACACCCCACACCAGTGATCCTCCTCTGCCACATTTGAAACACATCTACAATACAAAACTTCCCCCAAAAACATAGCCAAAAAATTAATTAAAATAATAAAAAATTAAAATAATATAATTAAAATAAAGATAAATATATATATATGCAATTTTTATAAATATTTATTGACCTTCATTCTCACAAGATCTGTTATCTTTTATGGACAGTGACAACGTCTTCTGTATGTTCTCACAGGGTTTTATTTTTTCAATTAATTTTCAAAGAATCTTGAGGTAACAGAAAAGTCACATAGAAAATATAAGGTATTCCCATAAATCGCAACCCCTACACCTGTCACATTTTCACCTGTTAATAACACTTTACATGAGTATGGTACATTTGTTAGAATTGAGGAACAAATATTGAAGCATTGTCAGTAACCATGGTCAGTGGTTTGTATTAGGCTTCATATTCTGTACCATACACTTTATTTTATTTTATTTTATTTATTTATTCATTTATCCCCCCCTTGCTGCTTGTGCTCGCTGGGTCAGCTAACCATGCCGTGCGGGCGGGCTTGCCTTCACCAGGAGGCCCCGGGAACCGAACCCGGGGCCTCCCATATGGTAAACGGGAGCCCTACTGATTGAGCCACAGCCGCTTCCCTGTACCATACACTTTTATAAGTCCTAACAAAATGTAATGGCCTGTATCTGTCATTACAAGGTAATGAAGAACAATTCCAATGTCCTAAAAATGCCCCATGCTCTGTCCATTCTTCCCTCCCCTTCCCCTCAGAACACATGGTAACCACTAGGTTGCACTTTTTGAAGAATAAGGTTCATATTTACATTCATTATTTTGAGGTCTTGCCCTAATGATCCATCTTCTTTCATTAGGCACTATGTTTTGAGGGACTCTTGCCCTCCTATTTGAGAACCTAACAGACTCTCAATGATGGGAGTTTAATATTTTCTTGTTTATCCTGTGGGTCTCCACCCAGTGAAATAACACACTACAACAAGATGAACATTTTTATTCCATAGAATCATGCCCCAGGGGCATCCTTTCCCACATATCCTCCCACCCTTGATGACCTGCACCAATAACTTCCCCCTGCCATATTTGCTAAAAGAATATTCTCACCATTGTAGTTTTAACCACAGACCTGCAAGTTCCCAGAGTTCACAAGTTCCTTCCACCAGCCCTCCCCATAGTTCCATGGATATCTTACCAAACCTCCTCCACCCTGCTCAATCCAACATTCCAGGACCGTCAATCCCCCTCACATCCTTGCACCACTATTGCCCCTAAGCATTGCTAAACTACCCACTTCCACCTTATCATAGGTTATGCCCAGACTGGGCACCAGCTTACCACACTTTCCTCCCTACTGTCTCCTGATAACCTATCTTCCAGACTCTAGCTCTGAGTCTGCTCAATTTGCTTGGATCATATCAGGGAGCTTGTAATATTTGTTCTTTAGTGACTAGCTTACTTCACTTAACATAAGGTTTTCAACATTCATCCATATGGTCCATTCATCCATGTTTATTCGTTCATCTGTTGATGGACACTTGTGTTTCTTCCATCTTTGGGCATTAATAAGTAATGCCAAAATGAACATTGATTCACATTGGCATTATATCTGTGTGCATATATCTGTTTATGTCCCTGCTTTCAATTCCGGATATATACCCAGAAATGTGATTGCTGTACCATATGACAGTTCGATAGTTAGCTTCCTGAGGAACCACCAAACCATGCTCCACAATTGATGGATGTAGGATGACCAAATACTTGAAAGTAACTTGTTTCTCTCCTTGTTGCTAGGATACAAAAGAAAGTGTCTCTTGGTGCCAAATTCTGTTTCTTGTGGTCAAGAACATCCTGTTGAAGCAATAAAGTATGAAAACCAGCTTCAACCAGTTGGTCAGACCTGCACAGAAGAAGTAGTCCCTGGCTGTCCTCCCTTCAACTTGCTTAACTAACATAGTCAAATTCCCACCATGGGGAGGGGTTATCTGCCCCTTTTTTGATCATGCAATATATCTGCAAGCATGATTTCCTGAGCATACTAAATATACAATTATATAACTAGCTATGTATGTTCATCCATATGCATAAAAGCTAATGCATAATCAAAGCAAATGCTAAATAGTAACTTAGGTATTTAACAAGAGTAAAACCTCATTAGCAGTCAGGTCTGAGTCACTTTAGATCTCACTTGTCTCCTACCTCTGCAGATGTAATAAATATAAGTTCTGCCTAACTCTTGTATTAAAGTATTTTCTCTACATCTCTGGTTATCCCCAAAGACTCAGCTTTGAGGCCTAACACAATGATTGCAACATTTTATATTCTCTCCAGCAGTGGATGATTGTTCTCTTTCCACCACATCCTTTCCAACACTTGTAATTCTCTGTTTTCTTAATAGCCACCTATCTAATTGGCATAAAATGACATCTCAATGTAGTTTTGATTTGCATTTCCCTAATAGCTAGTGATGTTGAGCATCTTTTCATGTGCTTTTTAGCCATTTGTATATCCTTTTTTGGAAAGTGTCTATTCAAATATCTTGCTCATTTTTTAAGTGGGTTGTTGGTCTTTTTATTTACGAGATGTAGGATTTCTTCATTACCAAATAAGTAGTTACCAAATATTTTCTCCAACTGAGTAGGCTGCCTTTTCACTTTCAACACAAGGGGTTCTTATCCTTTATTTTTCCATGGATCTCTCTGCCAGTCAGGTGAAAACCATGGACCCCTTACTTAGTCCAAACTATTTTGTGTATTATTTAATAAATATATCACACCCACACCATCATATCCCCCAAGAATAATTTTTATTTTCATTTTAATTTTCAGTTGAAGTTCACAAACCCTCTGAAATATTCCCATAAACCCCTTGGGGGTCCATGCAGACCCAGTTAAGAATGCTTCTTTAAGAAAAACTCCTTTGAAACACAAAAGTTTTTAATTTTGTGTAGGTACCATTTGTCTATTTTATAATTTGTTGTTTGTGCTTTGGGTGTAAAGTTTATGAAACAATTTCCTATTACAAGATCTCAGAGATATTTCCCTACATTACCTTTTTTGAAAATTTCATTTAAAAAAATTTTTTTAAAAAGATACTTAGATTATATAAATGTCACATAAAAAATATATGTGTTACCCATGTGCCCTGCTTTCTACATGTCCCATATTTTCCCACATCAACAACATCTTTCATTACTGGGATACATTTGTTACAATTGATGACAACATTTTGGAGCATTGCCACTAAGCATGGATTATAATTTACATTGTAGTTTATGGCAAGGTATGTAATGTCCTGCATCTGTCATTGTAACATAATTCAGGAAAAATTCCAAGTGCAGAAAATGCCCCTGTATTACACCTGTTTTTCCCTCTCCCTGCCCTAAGAACCTCCAGTGGCCACCACAGCCACATCATTGATATAATTTATTCCATTGCTAGAATCACAATGAGTCTATAGTAGAATACCAGTTAGTCTACTTTAGTCCATAGTTCATTCCCCAATCCTGAGGATTCTGGGATGTGATATCCACTCCACCTCTAATTGAGAGGGGGCTGCAATTCCATAGGGACAATGGATGGGGCTTTCTTGCTTGCAGTTGTAGACTCTCTCAGTTTCTTGGTATTGTAGTTGTTCATCATCACCTCCTTGTTAGTTGTTGTGGGTGAGAAAAATCAACTGGAGAGTAAGCATTGCAACTCTGTTGAGATTCAGGGCTCAGCTGGCACATGGACAGCCCAAAGATTTAAGTCTTTGATGTATACCTAACAACTCTAGTACTAAGTAAAGGTTCAAGTAGAAGGACAGAAGAGCCATGCATAGGGAAACCACAAATGAGTCCAACTCTTTCACTCTGGGGAGCATAAATTCCAAAGTAGGGCCCATTGACAAGGCACCAAACTCCTGAGCTATATGCCCTGACTATAGTGTTTGGATGTCTCCTGAGCCCTCAGATGCTCCATTATTTGGGGTAGTATCTACTTTGGCAGAGAAAGAGATCCTGCTGAGAAGTGCATAAGCATAACCTTTGAATGATCTCCCAAATCACTTTGAAGTCTCTTAGCCATATAAACACATTTGACTTTATCTTTCCCTTTTTTGGTCAAGGTCTTTTTCCAGTTGCATTGCTACCTATATTATCTTTTAGGAACTTTATGGTCTTGGCTCATATATTTACATATTTCATCCATTTTGAGTTAACTTTTGTATAGTGCGTGAGATGGTGATCCTCACTGATTCTTTCAAATTTGGATACATTTTATTTCCTTTCTTACTTAACTCCTCAAGCAAGTACTTCTAACAAAATGTTAAATAAGAGCAGTGACAGTGGGCATTCTTGCCTTATTCCAGATCTTAGAAGGAATGCCTTTAGTATTTTACCATTGAACATGATGTTAGCTGTGGGTTTTTCATATATACCCTTCATCATGTTAAAGAAGTTTCATTCTATTCTTATCTTTTGATGTGTTTTTATCAAGAAGGAATTCTGTATTTTCTCAAATGTTTTTTCTGCATCAATAGAGATGATCATGTGATTTTTTGTCTTTTAATCAGTTATTGTGGTATATTACATTGATTATTTCATTCAACACTCCTTTTTCCCCCTTTCCCTTCTCTCTCTCTGGGATGCCTATAATGTGTATGTCCATTCATTTCATTTTGTAATTCAATTCCTTGAGTCGCTGTTAAATTTTATCAATTTTATTTATCTGTTCTACTATCTGTCTGATTTTAAATGTACTATCTTTGACATCACTAATTCTTTCCTCTGCCTGTTCACATCTGCTATGTGCTTCCAGCATATTTTAGATTTCTTGCATTTAGTCATTCATCACCATCAAATCTTTTATCTTTTTAAGTATAGTTATGATTTCTTCAGTATGTTCCCCAAATGTCTTCTTAATATCTTTATCTCTTCCTTGACTTCATTACGTTGAATCATGATATTAATTCGGACATCCTTGATAAGTTGTTCCACATTCTGCCTCTACTCTTGTGTTTTATTTTGTTCATTAGGGTGGGCCATGTCTTCCTTCCTGTTGGTATAGTTTGTATTTTTTTTGTTGGTGTCTGAGTATGTGTTTATCTTGATGGGTTTATTTAGATGGTTTGCTTTTCTTTCTATTCTAGGATTTTATTTTATTTTGTTTTGTGTTAAGGTTCCTCTTTGACACTTGGTTTCACTTATTCTATATCCTTTCAGTTGTCTGTATTCCCATGAAAAAAGAGAATGTCAGCAGAAAAGGAAAGAGAGAAGATAGTAATAATATTTTAAAAGATAGAAAAGAAATCATAAAGGAAACCAGAACACAATATAAGTAATTGGAAATCATAAATAATACAATGGAATGAGCATATAATATGTGGAATAAAAAATGAAACAAGGAAAACATAGAATAAAATAAAAGACTGGGAGGATGAGAAGAGAAAAATAAAAAAGAAGACCAAACAAGAGAAGGTGAAATTAAAGAAATTCAATGGAAGATGGAAAAACAAAAGAAAGAAAAGAAATAAAGAAACTATGGGTTAAAAATAAGGAAAAGAAAAAAAGGAAACAAAGAAAGAGAAAAAACAAAAAACTACCCAGGAAAAACAGGCTTCCCTCTTAAGCCACTAGGGACCAACTCAGGCAGCCAGTATTCATCAATTACCCTGCTGCCTGCCCTCCTCAGATAAAGTATCCATTTTTAAAGAATAAAATAAGGAATAAAATAAAATAACAAAATGCATTTAAAAAAAAAAACAAACAGGTTGATAAACATAAAACAAAGAAATCTCAGGCTATATGTTCTCTGGCACAAGGTGGTGGCTGAAGCCTGACAACCTGATAGACCAGTCTCTGGATCCATTCTATTGGGAGATACTGGGAATTGAACCAGAGACCTAGTATATGTGAGGCATTATTCCACAGAGCTACACTCACTCCACAGGTTATGTAGGCTTTGGAAATCTTATCTGGTTTTCTCTGGCCACTCTTCCCTCAAACAAGTTGTGCTTCCAAATGTTTGCCAGTTATCTCTCCTGGCTTCCTTCTCTCCCTGGCTGCTTTGGTTCCTGGCTGCCTACCAACTCCCTGAACTAATTCTTCTCTTTCCCAGAACAACTGGGTGTGACAGCCTGCCTGATAAGATCCCTGCTTACCTCTCCCTTGGGCCCTTCAGTGCTGGCTGGGTTTTTTTGAGGCTTATCCAGGACTCAGCTGGCCAAACACACTGAAGAGAATCTGCTCTCCATCAGACTTCTCTTTCTCTCAGGGAGGAGCACCTTCTTTCCCCACTCAGTTGGCTGCAGTGATGCATGGGTTTTACCAAGGTTATTTGCCTTGAGAGTGGGGTATATGTGCCCTTCCCAGCCACAGCCACAGGGTTGAGTAACTCATGGTTTTCATCTGACCTCTTTGTCTCTCCATTTTTCTCCCTCCTGGTTGATGTGCAGCACTCTCATGATCTGAACATTCCCAAAGCAGTTCCCTTGGATAGCTTTTTGCCCTTCCTCTGCTCTTTTCATGAGAGAGTTGAGCCCTGCCTACCTACTACAATGCCATCTTCCCTATATAGTTTTAAAAATCTAGCCTTATAAAATGCATCTTATCAGGAACATTATAAGAATATATTCATAATACATTGATTTTACATAAATTTGAAGGCAATTTAAAATGAATTTGTTCCTTAATATGAGATACTATCACAATTAAAGCAAACAATTGTGTTGTGACAGTGTTTCTTATTTTCACATTATTCCTTTTTGAATCTTGGTTTCTTTAGAACTTCTTATGACTAAAGGCGAAAAGCTTATTAAAAATTTTCTAAATACTGTCTGAAACCTAGGTCATTCAGTTAATTGAGTCACTAACAAACAAAAATAAATGGAAACTATTTAACTACATATGTTTATTATGTATTACAATTTTTAAAAATCATGGAGAATTTATTTTAAAAAGTCATGATGTTTTTGACTATTTCCTATTTTATCATTATAGTTTCTCCCACATGAAAAATTTATGGAAATGATTTAATATATTAGTCTTAATGGTTTTCTCATGAATTTGATTATGTGTTTAATATTTCAAGAACAATTACTCATTATGACTATATCAGTTTCCTACTGCTATTGAAACAAGTTACCACAATCTCATTGACTTAAGGCAACACAAATTTATCTTTCAGTTCTGGAGGGCAGAAGTCTAAAATTAGTTTCATGAGCTAATGGAAAAGTGGCAGCAGGGCTAGTTCCCTCTGGAGTCTCTAGGAGAGAAACCTTCCTAGAAACCTGCCTTTACAGCTACTTGTATTCCATACCTCATGGTGCCTTCCCTCACCTTCAAAGTGCATCTCTCCAACCTCTCCTTCCATCACCACATCTGTTTATCTGATGTTGACCCTCTTGCCTCACCCATTTCCTTTTTTAAGTTAAGGAAAATATTGTATTCAATTAAAGTTATCAAAGTATCTAAATAAATGAATGTATGACATAGAAATATAGGTGATTTTTTCATTTTTTTAATAAATCAATTTTATTGATACATATTAATAAAGCATATTAATCAAACCAGATGGTACAATCCATCCAAAGTGCACAAACAATGGTATTGGATGTTGTAGCATTTTGATATTATTTATGAATTCCAATAATAGATATTGGATTATGTTTGTGAACTTGTCTTTTCCTCTGGGCATATTAGATTATATTGGATTCAGAAGTTTCACTTTTACTTGATTGGGCCATGACAGTAGGATGATGAGTCTCCATCTACAGAGAAACTGCACTGCAGAGAAGGGATGTTGGAGTTTTAATGCTGGCGACCAGGGAATTAAGCACACAGAGGAACAGAGCAGCTGAGCCTGGAGTGAATCGAGCTCCAGGAAGAGATTAACTCAAGTAGGCTGAACTCTTGGCAGATATCGGCAGCCCTCTTGCTCCAACACATGGCAACAGACTTTGGTTAGGGAAGTAATTTATGCTTTATGGCCTGGTAAATGTAAGCTTCTACCCCCAAATGAATACCCTTTATAAAAGTCAACAGATTTCTTGTATTTTGCTTCAGCACCCCTTTGGCTGACTAATACAAGTGTAATAGCATATTTGTATATTCCATGTCTCATGGTGCCTTCCTTCATCTTCAAAATGTATCTCTCCAACCTCTGCTTCCATCACTACATTTATTTCACTGATGTTGACCCTCTTGCCTCACTCTTATAAGAATCCTTGAGATTACAGTAGGTATTCACAAATAATTCAGGATAATCTCTCTATCTTAAATATTTTAACACAATCACATCTGCAAAGTATGTTTCACTATTTAAGGTATTATATTCACAGTTTCTATGGAAACCTTTTAAAACCATTGTTCTCTCTCCCAAAATGTCAATAATCATTACAAATACAGAGGTAACCACTTTCCTGAACCCAATTTCAGTTCCTCTTGTCAATATATTATCTACTTAAAAGAATATATACAGTATTATTTTAAATATTTCCAACTCTGCATAAATGGTTTCATACAATACTCTTTCAATTTATTTATATATGAAATCCACCCTTTTTATTGTACATTTCTATATGTTTTAAAATGCAGGCAGTTTTGTAACCATTAAGATAAAGAACAAGTAAATCACCCACAATTTCTCCCTGGCCTCTTTGTACTCAGCTCTTCTTCTGAGTCCCAAACACTGACTACCACTAAGTTTTCTGTGTCTGGAGTTTGGCCTTTCCCAGAATGTCATTGAAATTTTTCCAGTTCTTTTTATGCACGTCATCCATCACATGAAACACTGTGTGTTTGCCCTGAAGATGATAAGCTGAATTACCAAATACCCCAGCCAGTAACCATTTTGATTCTCATCTTCATAAGGCACTTAGACAATCCTGGCTCTGGAATTTCACCTGTCTAACAATCTGTGATAGTTTTAAGATCATTGTTTCAATTTCCTATATTAGTTCACTTCCATTTAGGTAAACTAAATACATTCTCACATTGTTCTGAATATTCCTTTCATGATTTACAATCTACTTTTTTATAATAATTAACAGGAAAGCAAACAATAAGCTCTCTCAGATTGATTGATTGGATGCACTTCATATTATGTAGTCTCTTTTCACATTGTAGGGAAGTGTCATAGTTTTAAGCTATAGGTACTCCCAAAAAACATGTTCTTAAATCTAATCCATTCTTATGAATGTAAACCCATTGTAAGAAGGATATTTTGATAAGGCTACTTCAGTTAAGGTTTCACCAACTTCATGGGAGTTTATGTCTTAATCCTATTACAGGAGTCCTTTATAAACAAAATGAATAGGGAGAGAGAGAAAGAGAGAAATGGAGAGAGAAAAGAAGGAAGGGAAGGAGGGAGGGAGGCACAGGATCCAAAAGCTGAAATCAATGAAATCCAGAAGAGAAGGGAGAGATGAGCAGATGCTTGCCTGTGCCTTGCCATGGAGGAGAGGAGTCAGGGATCAGCCACAGCTAGTGTTAGGGAGGAAAGCATTGCCTTGATTTGGACATTTTCTCGGCCTCAAATCTTTAACCTAATAAATTGCTGTTGTTAAGGTAAGCATTTCATGGTATCTACTTTAATCAGCCTAGGAAACTAAAACAGATTTTGATACCTAATGAGTGGGGTGCTGCTCTTGCAAATACCAAAAATGTGGAAACATTTCTGAAATTGTGAAATGGGTGGAGACTGGAAGAATTGTGAGCTATTTGACAGAAAAGGCTTAGATTGCTTTGAAGAGACTGTTGGTAGAAATATGGATGTTAAAGTTACTTCTGATAAAGCCTTAAAAGAAAATGATGTGTGTGTGTTATTGGAGACTGGAAGAAGGACGATTCTTGTTTTAAAGTGCAGAGAATTTGGTAAAATTGAGCCCTGATGTTGGATGGAAAGTAGAATTTGAAAGTGATGAGTTTGGATATTTTAGCTGAGGAGATTTCCAAGCTAAGAGTGGAAAATGCAACCTGTTTTCTTGTTGCAGCTTTTAGTAAAATGTAAGAGAAAAGGGATGCACTGCAAACTGAATACTTGGTCACAATGAAATCAGAAATTGGTGGTTTGGAAAATTCTGAATTTCTGGAAAGTGAGTCCCCAGAAAATAGTGCACCATCTAAGTGTTTAACTGAAAACATGGATCCAGTCAGCAATTTCAGTCAGCCATTCCCATTTAGGATAGGGAATTCAGTTATACAGGAAGGATCTGTAGAGTGTTCTTTTGGCTGGGTCCCCTGTATACTACATGCAAAACTGGCAAATACTTTTGTGAGATCTATTTGAATGGAACCACTGCTGTCTGGAATACAAGTGACAGAAAATGGATGGACTGGAGGAAAAATCAAGAGAAGAACCACAGAAACTGAGGTATGGACCAAAGAAAACTTCTTGGGCCACCCCAAGTGTGGGGAAGGGGTGAGTCTGTCCCAGCACATGGAAGAGACAAACCTTCTGCTTTATTGTTCAGGAAGAGAGCTGCCACCCCTGGCTTCAGACAAGGTGAAGCATATTCTCAAGGAATTGAAGAAAGTATAGCCACCATCCCACTGTTCTGAGAGGCCTGAGTCTGTGTCCCAGAGATTACAGAAAGTCCGGCTGTCACCTTAGTGTTCTGAGAGGATTGATTCTCTGTCCTGGGAATTGCAGAGAGTCTGGATTTCACCCCAAATGCTTGAATAGGGTGGAAGTCTTCATTTCAGTGCTTGGTAAGAGCATTGTAGATGCATAAGCACTTAGGATATTAGGGCCTGTCTCTCTTTCAGACCAAAAACACAATCCATCATTCCATAGCTGACTTTCAGACCTGGAAATATAATGGAATATGCCCTGCAGTGTTTGAACTGTTTGAGAAATGAACCCCTATTTTCCCTCCAAATTCTCCCCATGGAAATGAAAAAGTTTTCCAATACCTGCCACTCCATTGTATATTGGAAGCAGATAACTTGTTCTCAAGGTTTCACAGGCTCAGAGATGGCAGGAAATTGTGCCCCAGAACAGAGAGCACTTGAAAGCGATTTTGATGAGACTCTGTCTTGAGCATTGTTTCTGAAATTACTTAAATAATTTATGAAAATGTGATGGAATGAATGTATTTTTCATATAGAAAGCATATGTCTTTTGGGGTTCCCAGGGATGTAATTTGAAGGTTTGAAGCTGTATATTCCTCAGAAAAACATATTCTAAAGTCTAATCCATTCTGTGGATATGATCTTTTAATAAGGCTTCTTTAGTTAAGATGTAAGCCACATCATACATGATTGATCTTATCTTATTAGAAGAGTCCTTTATAAGAAAATGAAATTCAGACAGAAAGAGAGAGAGCTGCAGAAGGAAGAAGCTAAAATCAACAAAACTTAGAGAGACCAGCAGGCATTGCCATGTGCCTTGCTATGGTACAGACTTCCAGGATCACCAGTATCCAGTCTTCATAGGAAAGCTCTGCCTTGATGATGTCTTGATTTGAACATTTTTCCGGACTCTAACTGTAAACAAATAAATTCCCAGTTTCCAAGCCTAACTATTTCATGGTATTTACTTTGAGCAGCCTAGGAACTAAAACAGGAGAGCACAAGTATCTTATACAAACTCAGCTATTCCAGTAGTTTATGATCACTGTTTTCATATTCAACTTGACAATAGGAACCTTGTTCTTGCACTATCACATTTTTCATACCAGAAAACAAAAACTACACTATCGCCATTCAACTACAATGAGGTATTAAACCCACCTTGTTTTCTAGTCCTCAGATCTGGACCCAGTTACCTCACAAGCACCCATTGTTACTCTGATGAAGAACAGCATAAATGCTCACACCATGGGACCCAGGGCAGAGTGCTTGTGTTATTCCACACCTGATTACTGTTTGTAGACAGGTGATACCAGATAACTAGTGATTTCTATTGAACTCCAGACTTATTATTTTTTTTCTGATTATAATTCTGATACTAGAATTTTATTAGCAATTTTCTATTCTTAATTAAAATACAATTTTTTTTCACATATATTCATTACTAATTGTGTATATTAAATATAAATTACTTCACAAAATCATTTGTGTGAATTGGCAGTTTTCAACCAAGAATGATTTTTCTGGCTATTCCTGCATTTAGGAATTTGGCAATATCTTGACATATTTTTAATAGTCATAACTAGGAACAGTGCTTCTAACATCTATTGGTTAGAGGATATGGATCCTTCCAAACATCCCACAGTGCACAGGATGACTCCAATTACAAAGAACTATTCAACTCAAAATTCCAAATGCCAAGGCATTAACTGACAGTGTTATCCAAGTTTTAGGAAAAGATTGCTTATGTGCCAAGTCATGACTCTTCTTTCAATTAAGATCCCTTTTTGTAATTTCTTAAACCTCATATAGATCAATACTGCTTTGACAACTTTCAGTAGCAGTACCTCATTATTTTGTGAAAGAACCTGAGTTTATCAACATTCCAAAAGCAAATATCCATGGTATTTAAAAATAAGGAGTCAACAACAGAACATAAATAAATGAACATAAAGTAACATTTAATTACACATGCATTCGGAACAACAATGATCATTACCCTGTGAAGCAACAAAACTGTTCCCAAAACCTAATTCACCATGCATGATTGCCCAGATTCCCAACAAACCAGAAACTCTGCTAACTAACCTGCACAAACCTTTCTTTGAAAGACTCCTTGACTTACTATGCATCTTTTTTTTTTTTAAGATTTTATTTATTTATTCATTCATTCATTTATCCCCCCCTTGTTGCTTGTGCTCACTGGGTCAGCTAACCACGCCATGTGGGCGGGCTTGCCTTCACCAGGAGGCCCGGGGAACCGAACCCGGGGCCTCCCATATGGTAAACGGGAGCCCTACTGATTGAGCCACAGCCGCTTCTCGTTACTATGCATCTTAACACAGTTCATAACTGTTCTTTTATAATTAATCCTGGTACCAGATGGATAAAATTTGAATTAATTCCTTCTCCCAGGTTGCATCTGCACACTCACCATGCAGAGAGAAGTGTTCACTGATGCTTAATTTTAACATGTTCTTATTAAAACTCAGAGAATATACAATCACAATCAGAAGTAACATTCTAAGATGAAGACATGGTTCACAAGACACAAGTATAGATTGGTTTGTGAAATGTAATTATTTGAGTATTTGAGTAATGTAGCTCTAGCAACATTTATGCTTTTCTACTTCTATTGACTTTCACACAATGGATATTTATTAGATGGGCTTAGAAATTATTTGTGACTCTCCTTACCAGAGGCCAAAATAAATACCTTCATTCCCCTTTTATCATATCCATATTCAAACATTCCATAACAAATGTTCATAATAGTCAGGTAAAAATATTAATAATGTTTGGAAGAAAATGATTTTTTTGTGATCATTGAACATAAACTAAAAAGGATATTTCTTTATCTCCTGAATTAAACTTGAATCTGGACTCTACCTCTTCATAACTATATGAACTTAGGCCATTGCCTCAGTTTCTTCATCTAAAAATGGAGATAAATAGAGGTTCTAACTCTTAGAATCATTGTGTGGTATAAGTTAACACAATGAAAGTAAGGAGATAAATACTTGGCAGTTGGTAAGTGATTAATAAATATTTGCTATTAAATTTGTTACTACTCACATACTCTTGTAAAATTTTGAAAGCATGCCTCTTCTCTTGCATTAAGAAGATTAATCTAAATCTTCTTCAATCTGGCTAATGACTATATCATTCCTCTTTTAACATTATTTTATTTTATCTTATCTTATTTTATTTTTTTGTCATTTCATTTTTTTATTTTTTAAAAGACTCTTAGATTATATCAATGTAACAAAAAATATATGGGGGATTCCCATATGCCCTGCTCCCCACACATCTCACATTTTCCCATGTTAGTGACATCTTTCATTAGTGTGGTACATTCATTGCAACTGATAAACACACTTTGGAGCATTGCCACTAAGCATGGATTATGGTTTACATTGTAGTTTACACTCACTCCCAATCAATTCTGTAGGTTATGGCAAGATATATAATGGCCTGTATCTGTCATTGTAATGCCATTCAGGACAGTTCACAAGTCTCAAAAATTACCTTCTGTTACACCTGTTTTTTCCTCTTCCTATACTCAGACTCTTCAGTGGCCACTGCTTCCAAATCAATGATATGTCTTCCATTGCTAGAATCACAAAAAGCCTATAGTAGAATACTAGCAAGTCTACTTTAGTCCGTAGTTCATTCCCCAATCCTGAGGATTCTGGGATGGGTATGCCCACTCCACCTTTAAATGAAGGGGGCTTTGATCCCATATGGCCGATGGATAGAACTTTCTCTCTTGCATTTGTAGACACTCTCAGTTCCTTGGTATGTTGGTTATTCATCATCTCCTCATTATTAGTTGTCCTTAGTGAGGCCAATGAACTGGAAAGAAGGTGTTGCAACTCCATTGAGATTCAGGGCCTAGCTGGCACATGGGCAGCTCAAAGATTTAAGTCTATTGGATGTACACTTACCAACTTTAGTACTAATTATAAGTTCAAATAGAAGGACAGAAAAGCCATATGTAGGTAAACCACAACTGAGTCTAACTCTGTCACACTGGGGAGCATAAATTCCAAAGTAGGGCCCACTGGCAAGGGACCAAAGTCCCGAGCTATCTGCCCTTCCTGTCTGGATGTGTCCAGAGCCCTCAGGAGCCCCACTATTTGGCATAGTATCTACTTTGGTTATCAATGTGATACTGTTGAGATGTGCATAAGCATTATCTCTGGAATGACCTCCTAACTCACTTTGAAGTCTCTTAGCCATATAAACTCATTTGTCTTTACCTTTCCCCACTTTTGGTCAAGGTCTTCTTTTTCAGTTGCATTGTTTGTTGGTACTTGGTAACAATCCCTTGATGCCAGGAAGTTTCATCACTGGGAGTCATGTCACATGCTGGGGGGAAGTTATTGCATTAATATGGTGTGTTTGGCTTAGAGAGAGTCACATTTGAGCAAACAGGAGACTTCCAGTAGGTAACTATTAGGCACCCTAAAATACTAGGTTAAGTGTCAATTTCAAGAGCAAAGGTTCATAAGCATAGTCATCAATATCAAGGCCCCATCAATGGAATATCCTCCTTCACTAGTCATTGCCCCTGTAAAGAGGTGATTGTTGCTGTTATATTAGAGAATGTGGCAGAATCCACCATTCCTTAAGGACAAAAATAAGACCCCAGTTCCAAATTCCAGTGGGTATGTTTCAGTACTACATCTTCAGATTAAACTATGGTATTTGTCAATATTGATCACTCAGTTGTGTTTCTTTCTTTTCCCATGATTTCATCACTTGCATTCAAAATTATCCTTAAAATCTTATAGAATCATTAACACACAGACCCCTAAATTATTTTTCAGAGAGATGTTTATAAAATAAAATCCATGGGCAAAGGAAATAACCTCCAAGACAGTTAAAAATAAATGCTCATTGACAAAAACAGTTCTCAATTATCTCTACATTCTAACCCTTGACAGAAAATCTGCACCCCATTAGTGAGTCCCTGGTCCAATTTTGATAAGTTAAACTGGGCAATTTTAAAAACTTAGAATAAGTTGAAAAAAATGTCAAAGAAGAGCTGTGGGAAAAAAAAAAAACAATAGGCAAGGGAGAGAAATTGGCCATCAGTAAATTTATCAACATATTCAGGTGCTTAGACATCAGCAAAAAATTACAAGCTATATTAGGAAATAGGAAGAGATGGCCTAGACAAAAGAACTAATGAAATACCCTGAAGAGATACAAGATTTAAGACAACTAATCAGTGATAATCACACAACTCTCCTAAATCATTCCAAAGAATTTAAAGAAAATAGGGCTAAAAAAATAAAGAATATTAAGAAGATATCTGGTGAGCATAAAGAAATATTTTAAAGCCTACAAAGAAAAGTAACAGACTTTATGGGAATTAAAGACATGATGGATGAGATTAAAAATACATTAGATGCACAAAAGAGCAGATTTGAATTGGTCAGAACAGAATTAGTGATTTCGAACACAGAACATCTGAACTGGAAAAGACAGAAGAACAAAAGGAAAAAGGAAAGAAAAAAATTTAAACAAAGTCTCAAGGAACTGAATGACAATGACAAACACACAAACATTCACATTGTCAGTGTCCCAGAAAGAGAAGAGAATGGAAAAGGAACAGAAAGAACATTTGAGGGAATAATGACCAAAAATTTCTTAACCCTTATGAAAGACATTAATATCAATATCTAAGCAAGACAAACAGAATAAATCAGAATAGACCTACCCTGAGACATCTACTATTCAGAATGACAAACATCAGAGATAAAGAGAGGATTCTGAAAGGAGCGAGAGAGAAAAGCAAAGCATCACATACAAGAAAATTTCAATAAGATTAAGTACCAACCTCTCATCTGAAACCATGGATATGAGAAGAAAGTGGTATGATGCCTTTAAGGTACTGAAGGAGAAAAACCACCAGTCTGTACAGTAATGACATTGAATGTTAAAGGATTGAACTCCACAATTAAAAGACATAGACTGATAGAATGAATTAAGAAATATGAGCCATCTTTATATTGTCTACAAGAGATCCACCTCAGACATAAGGACACAACCAGGTTAAAAATGAAAGGTTGGAAAAAGATAGTCCGTGCAAATATTAACCAAAAAAGAGCTGGAGTAGGGATACTAATATTGGGCAAAATAGGTTTCAAATACAAAACTATTATAAGGGATGAAGAATATCAGTATATATTAATAAAAGCAGCAGTTCACCAAGAATAAATAACTATTATAAATATTTATGCACTTAACATGAATGCCACAAGATACACGAGGCACACACTGACAAAATTGAAGGGAGAAATAGAAGTCTCTAAAATAATATTTGGAAACATCATTACACCACTCTAAATATTAGATAGAACATCTGGACAGAGGATAAATAAAGAAACAGAGAACTTGAAAAATATGATAAATGAACTAGACCTAACAAATATCTATAGAGCATTGCACCCCAAATCAGCAAGATATACTATTTTTTTAAGTGCTTTTGAATCCTTCTTCAAGATACGTTGATTCACAAGACAATTCTCAATACATTTTAAAAAATTGAAATTATACAAAACACTTTCTCTTATCATAATGGAATGAAGCTGGAAATCAATAATGGATGGAAAAGGGGAATTCATAAATATATGGAGATTAAACAGCACACTCATATAATCAGTGGGTCAAAGAAGAAATGGCAAGAGAACTCAGCAAATATCTTTAGACAAAAAAAATTGAGAGCACAACATACTGAAACCAAATAGGGGCAATGCAAAGGCAGTGCTAAGAAAGAAATTTATAGTCCTCAATGTTTACATTGAAAAAAAAGAAAGAGCTAAAGTTGAAGATTGAACTACACACCTGTAGGAACTAGGAAAAGAAGAGCAAACTAATCCCAAACCAAGCCAAAGGAAAGAAATAGTAAAGATCAGCACGAAATAAATGAAATCATGAACAGAAAAACAACAGAAAGAATCAACAAAAGCAAAGGGTGGCTCTTTGAGAAGATCAACAAAATCGACAAACCTTGAGCTAGACTGACAAAGTAAAAAGAAAACACAAATAAATAAAATCAGAAATGAGAGAGGGGACATTACAACTGACCTGGCAAAAATAAGAGAGTTCATAAGAGGATACTATGAACAACTTATGGCAAAAAACTAGACAATTTAGAGGAGATGGATAAATTCCTATAATCATACCAACCACCTACACTGAACCTAGAAGAAATAGAAGACCTCAACAAACCTGTCACAAGTGAAGAGACTGAAACAGTCATCAAACACCTCCCAAAGATGAAAAGCCCAGAACCACATAGCTTCATACCAATCATTCAAAGACAATCTAATATCAATCTTGCTGAAGCGCTTCCAAAAAAATCGAACAATAAAGAACAATATCAAACTCATTCTATGAGGGCAACACCACCCTAATACTAACACCAGATAAAGATAATACAAATAAAAGAAAATTACAGAAAAATATCTCTAATGAATATAAATGCAAAAATCCTCAACCAAATACTTGCAAAGCAGAAACAAAAGCACATTAAAATAATTACATACCAAGATCAAGTGGGGTTTATCCCAGGTCTGACAGGGTGGTTTAACACAAGAAAATCAATTAGAATAATAAACTACAATGGTAAATTGAAGAATAAAAATCACATGGTCCTCTTTACTGATGCAGAAAAGGCATTTGAAAAAATGCATCATTCTTTCTTGATAAAAACACACCAAAAGACAGGAATAGAAGGAAGTTTTCTCAATATGGTAAAAAGTGCATATATGAAAAACCTACAGCTAGGATTGTACTCAATGGTGAAAGATTGAAGGCCTTCCCATTGAGATCAGTAATAAGACAAGGATCCCACTGTGCTGATTGTTATTCAATACTGTGCCATAGTTTCTAGCTAGAACAATTAGGATAACTAAAAAAGGCACCCAAATAGGAAAGGAAGAAATAAAACTTTCACTATTTGCTGATGGAGATCCATTGTCTAGAATCTCCTTAAAAGTCTGCAACAAAGCTACTAGAACTAATAGTTCAGCAAAGTGGTTGGATGCAAGATTAATACAGAAAATTCAATAGTGTTTCTATACACTACTGATGTACAATCTGAAGAGGAAATAAAATAATTGCATTTATTAATATAATAGCAACTAAAACAAGCAAATATTTAGGAATAAATTTCACCAAGGACATAAAGGACCTGTATTCAGAAAACTACAAAACATTGCTAAAAGAAACTCAGGAAGAGTTAAATAATTGGAAGGTTAATCTGTTTTCATGGATTAGAAGACTAAATATTTTTAAAATGTCAGTTTTACACAAACTGATTTACAGATTCAACACAATCCCAATGAAAATTCCAACAGATTTTTTTGCAACCAAATTACCAAATTTATTTGGAAGTATAATGGGCCCCGAATAGAGAAAAAGATATTTAAAAAGAAGAGTGAAGTTGGAGGTCTCTCACTTCCAGATTTAAAGCATTTAACCTAGCTACAGTGGTAAAAACAGCATTGTACTGGCATAAAGACAGACACATTGACCAATGGACCCTAATTGAGAACTCAGAAATAGACCCTCACATCTACAGTCAAGTGATTTTTGACAAGGCGATCAAGCCCTACCACCTGAGCCAGAACAGCCTATTTACAAATGGTGCTGGGAGAACTGGATATCCATATCCAAAAGAAAGAAAGAAGGCCCATATCTCACACCTTATACAAAAATTAATTCAAAATAAATGAAGGACCTAAATATAAAAGCAACAACCATAAAACTTCTAGAACAATATGTAGGAAGACATCTTCAAGATCTTGTGGTAGGCAGTAGTTTCTTAAAACTTACACCCAAAGCATGAGGAAAAAAAGAAGAAAATAGATAAATGGGACCTCCTCAAAATTCCTTTTCCACCTAAGGTGTTTGTCAAAACTGTGAAAAGGCAGCCAACTCAATGGGAGAAAATATTTGACAATGACATATCCAAAAAGGGTTTAATATCCATGATGTACAAAAGGATCATACAAGTCAACAATAAAAAGACAAACTACCTGATTAAAATAGGCAAAAGACTCGAAAAGACAATTGTCCAAAGAAGAAATATAAATGGCAAAGAAATACATGAAAAAAAATGTTCAAAATCACTAGGGATTATGTTAATGCAAATCAAACTCCAATGTAATATCATTTCACACCTATTAGACTGGCTTTTATTAAAAAGTCAGAAAACTGTAAATTCTGGAGAAGATGTGGAGATATAGGAACACTTACTCACTACTGGTAGGAATGTAGAATGGTACAGCCAATGTGGAGGATGGTTTGGCAGTTCCTAAGGAAGTTGAATATGGACTTGCCATGTGAACCAGCAATACCATTACTAGGTATATATCCAGAAGAACAGGGAGAAGTGACACGAACAGACATCTGCACGCCAATGTTCATAGTGGCATTATTGATGATTGCCAAAAGTTGGAAACAATGCAGGTGTCCATTAACTAATGAATGGATAAACAAACTCGTGTATATAAGATGGAATATTATGCAGTGGTAAGAAGAAATGAAGTTGTGAAGCATATAACAACATGGATGAACCTAGAGGACATTATGTTGGGTGAAGCAAGCCAGACACAAAAAGAGAAATACTGTATGATTGTGCTATTTTGAAAGAAATTTATTGTGTAAACTCACAGAGCTAATAATTAGAATATAGGTCACCCTAAAACAGTAGGAGGGTAGAGAATGGAAAACTGATGGTTAATCTGTGCAGAATTGGTAAAAATGTTGTTTGTAAATCGTTGGAAATAAATACAAATTTTTAAAACATATCATGGTGTTTGCAACTAGCAGTGCTATTGTATGGGTATGACAATGGTTGAAAGGAAAAGTCTAAGGTCAAGCATATTACGAGAAGGATAGCAAAGAGCTGTAACATGGGTCTGTATGAGACAGTAAACCCACATGTAAAACATGAACATGGGGGATATTGTATATATGACTGTTGTTACAAAATATAAATACAAATATACTAAAGAGAAAGCAAAAGAATAGTAGCAGCTATGTACGGCAGGGGAAGCATAGGGAGACTGAGAGTTGATGAGTTTTGTTTGTTTTTTATTTATTATTATTATTGGAATAATGAAAGTGCTCTGGGAGGGATTGGGGTGATGAATGCACAAATATGTGATTACACTGAATAGCACTGATTGTACTTTTTGGATGGGTTTATGTTTTATTAATATGTATCAACAAAATTGTTTTGAAAATAAATAAATAAATAAATAAATAAATGCACAGCCTTCTTTTGAGTTCCCAAAAGAGGGATAAAGACAGGAGGAAGTTGCTACTCATGTACCTACTTCAAAGACCCTCAAACTTCAAAGATCAAACATCTTATATTTCCATGCAATTTTTCAGCTTCAACATAAAAATTCCAAAGACAATTCTAAATGTAATCCTCTGAGACCCCTCCAAATTTATGCTTGCTATGTTAATGAGTCTAAACTTGAGTTTCAGCTTGTGACTCCAGAGAATGAAAGACATTGGTTCTTCTGTCTCCTAGCACATCAGGCTCAGCCATGACATTACTGACTGCCTAATCATACATCAACCCTTCTGAAGGGATATATGTGAGAATCACTCATTTCACAGATTTGCCTAGCACAGTTTTTAGGGAAACAGAATTAGCTTAATGAAGTGGTGCCTCTTGTGTTTAAGTTTATTGCTATCATATAGATGTCCTACTATGTTTTTTCTTGTTTGTTTGTTTGTTTGAGTTTGTTTGTTTTGAGGACTTCAGAGGATTAGTAGGAGAGAAAGACAGGATGAAGACAGAGATGAAAGGATGCAAGCCCTGAAGCTTCTGGCGTAAGCCATAATGATGCCTTTATTGTGATTTCTCAAGAGAAAGAGAAAATCAACTGAAGTACCTATAATTGGGCGTTAAAACAATGGAACTCATTAACATAGAGACTCCTAGCCTTGAAAAAGACCAGAATAGCAGAAGTGCTATTAACACACTCCCAATTCAATAACGTCCTCTATGATTGACTGAAGTTTCTTCCCCCCTCTCTCTCTCCTGACCACTTTTCTCTTTCCTCATATGACCTCTCTTTCTGTCTCTCTGAGATGCATGTTTTCACCCAGTCTTTCCATAGACTTTCTGTGTGCTAGAGAATAAGCCCCAAATCAATGCAGATGTTCACATTTCTATACAGTGTGGTTAAGGTGTTCACCTACTCTAAGGAGCTACTTGGGGAAAACCCTCTGGCACCAGTGACTAATGCTAGGTTATGGAGTGGAGATATTGTGCACTCTAACTTCAATCTCAGCATTGCTTCATGCCCTATGAGTATAATAAAGGCAGGAAACAGCAGTTGGACCATAACTCAAGGGAGCAGTGGTGAGGGCATGTCAGAGTAGATAGTAGATTTTGGTCCTTTTTGAGGCCCAATTAGACCTACCGTAGCAAGTTAATTTTCAGCTATTACTGCCTTCATCTACAATACAAATCAAGCTAATTGGAGGCTGAAGAAAATAGCAGTAGGTATCAAAACTAAGAAATAGTAAAGAAAAAAAATGAATTCATTGGGGTTATTATTCCTGTCCACTTATTTTCACTACTCCCTAGTCTAAGGGCTTCCTAAACCCATATTTATACTGTCTCTGAGTATCCAAATTCCTCCAATTTTGATCAAGTAGAGTACTTTCCCATACTTAGTAACTAAAGGAATCAGTGGGCCTTGTTCTCTTCACCTTCAATTCCAGCATTTGTGAAATTAACTAAGACTTTAAGACTAAATTCAGTTGAAAATGACAAAATGTTAAGAATCCTGTATTATAGCTCTCTTCTTCAACAAATGCTTCTGTACTACCTGCCCCCGGGGAAAGGATCAAATAAGTTTCATGCCAAACTGCTGGGCTCAAATTCCAACTCCACTGCTTGCTACATCTGTGAATTTGGGCAGTTCTCTACCAGCTTTCTGCCTCGGTTCCTCATCTGTTTAAAACAAGAAAGGAAAAGGATATAAATGCTCCCTATCTCATAAGACTGGTGTGAGAAATAAGTATCTTAATACATGTAAAGTGCTTGGAATGGTGTTTCCTTTTTCATTATCGTCAGCATCGTCCTCTTCATTATTCATTAGAATTAAATGTCTGCATATTATGAATGGTTTTGAGGAATTATTCTATACATAAAAATGGAATAAATGACAGAAAAGGATTAATTTTGGAATAACCCCCAAATTCAATATCTGCTGATCCATAAGGTTGTATTATATTACATTACTACCACAAGCAAGTTGGTAAGTCAAGGTTTCCTTTAAAGAATCACACAAAACTAACTTCTGCATTGATCTTTCCCCTCACTGTAAAGATGCAGAACATTCCTTTTCCAACCAATGTGGACCTGAGCTGAGCCACTCAATTTCAGTATGAACTGAAGGCACTGTGATCCCTCTGATGGAAAAAGGAACATAAGAGGAACAAAAAGGAAATTAATCAAAACAATTCTTCATTTAATTCAGACTGAAAATACCAAACAATGAAATGTTCATATTGTTGGAGATGCTGGCCTCAATTAATTTTTTTGTTCTATTGTTGATTGGTAGTTTAGACACCAGGGGAATTGTATACATCCAACAGAATTGGACAAATGTAGGAATAAGAAGAATGACTCAAAATAGAATTTTTGAGCAGGTTGCATTCCTTGAGTGCTGAATTAGAATTTATTTGAAACATTATGTTGTATAATACCCTACAAGGAAAAGCTGATGTATACACAGAATCTAAGAAGATGCAGTAGGCTGGGAAATTTTGTGAATATTCAATATTTATAGTGGATAATAAGGAGAAAGGAAAAATTTGCATAGGAGGACTTGTATACAGAATTCAATGTAATTGTGTCTTCTGAGCACCCCCAAAGACAGACACCATCATATCATGACAAACATACAGATTACAGGGCAAATTAAAAGGCCAGTCAGACTGGGGAAACACTGTGAAGTTACCAAGCCAGGCATGATGCTTCACGAAAAGGAACAATCTGAGTGTATAGCCCAGATCAGATTTTAAGCTTAGCAAAAGTAGAAAGTCTAAGGAGAGAATTTAGACCTGGATTCTAAAAATAAGTAACATTAAATTCTAGTGAAAAGAAAGAATATTTATGTAACAATTGGACCTTGTTCTACACTAAGTTGTCTTGCTCTCATTGCTTAACACAATCTGATATGCAGCAGAAATCTGTGAATATTTGTTATCTGAATATAGGGGTTTGTGGAGAGACGGTAGAAGAATAAACAAAAAAAAAAGATGGATATTAAGGAAAGGAAAGCATAACAAAGTGAATACATGAGTAGACAAATTAACTAAAGGATAAATTGATGATGATGGATTGATGGCTGGGTGGTTGTAGATAGCTACCAATGGGTTTAAACACTTTTCTATACAGGCAAAAATTGGCTAGAGGGTTTGGGATTACTCTTCGGGTACAGGGATCTGGTGGTTGATGGTAGGTGCACAAGTCAGGTCCACTCCATGACCTTCTAAAGTATCAGCAATCAAACTCTGTTACATACACAGACAAACAGACACACATTTCTTTGCCTTCTTCCTGGTGCTCAATCTTTCTTAAGCTCGTGGACTTGGAGAATTTGGAGAATTTCCCCCACAATATGAGCTGTGCAGTCTGTACTATTCACTTCATTATATTCTTTTTTTAGCAAATACTCATTGGAATTCTACTATATGCATTTTCCTTCACAGGGCAAGTGTCCTGGATGCAAAATAATATAGAACACAATAACTGCCATCAAGAAAACATAAGGTCATAGAAGAGGGTAAAAAGAAACATACTAAACAATTCCTACACCAGATTCCAGTGAAAAAGAGTGATTCATTTGCTGTCATACAGGGTAAAGTGTTTATTCCATCCTTCAAATAAACACAATATAATACTCTAAAATATACACACACATACTATGCATACACAGGCTAGTGCCTACAAATTTCAGTATTGTTGCAAAGATGAAATAGACAATTAGGTTAAAGTGCTCATGGAAAAGCTAATAGAAGGCAAAATTGTATCATCAAAATAATATCATTGTGGAGTGGGTGTGCCTCAAGCAGTTGGGTGCCCGAATCCTACATGGGAGGTCCTGGGCTCCAGTCAATAGAGGTTACACTATGTCCCTAATTTATTTCCAGACAGCAGCATCTCTAAATGGCCTTGGGGAACCACAGCACCATCCTTGAGTTTGTCTTCCTTGGACTGTCTGTTGACCCCCATGTCCAGGCTCTGCTCTTTGTGTGTTTTGACTCTGATGGGGAACCTGATGATGCTGATAGTCATAAGGGCAGATTCTCAGCGCCACACTCCCATGTACTTCTTCCTGAGTCTACTCTGTGGGGAATCCTGGAGCCTGGGCTTTCTGGATGCATTCATCAACACCCTTCTTGCTATGAACTTGGACTTCTGTGGAGACTATTTTATCCCTCACTACAGCTATGAACTACCTTCACTCTTCTCTCTGTCCTGTTCTGATATATCCACCAATTTTACAGTAGTTCTCTTCTCTGTTATACTGCATGGAATTGGAACTTACTACCTTATTGTTTATTCCTACACTCCCATTGTCTCCACCACCATGAGCTCCTCCTCAGGTAGAAGCAAGGCCTTCTCCACCTGCTCCTCTCACCTCACGTAGTGCTCCTCTTTTATGGTTCAGGTTTTCCTCGCTATCTATTGTCAGCCTCAGGCTTACCTTTGAAGTTGATCTTCATTATACAGTACAGTGCATTACTCCTTTAGTGAATCCCCTCATCTATAGCCTGAAAAGCAACCAGGTGAAAGCTGCTATGAACAGGATCTTAAAAAAAATATCTCCAAAATATCAGACAATTGGCTTGAGGAGGAAGACTTGGAATGAGCTTATTATAGCAACAGATTTCATGAATGGACAATAAAATTATTTCTTGATTTCCTTTGATGGTGGATGCAATTAGGTGTCTTAGAAATTGACAGAGTTATGTGGGGGTTAGGTGAAAAAGGATGGTTTAGATTCCTTCTAGCTCAGAAGCAGACAAATGGTCTAATTACCATGTTCAAGTCCTTTTCTATGGAAAGTCTTTGGTTGCACTAATGGGTCTTCATCCTATCTTGTTTCTCTTTACTAATGCATTTCAGTGAACCACATAGTCAAGTAGCCAACTGATCAGAGAAAGGAACATAGAGCAAGCCTGTTTTTTGTTTTTTAAATAATTTTTTTAAAAAGATAATTAGGTTATGTAAATGTTACACAAAAATTACAGGGATTCCCATGTGCCCCACCTCCCACTCCTCCCACAACCTTCCATATAAACATCCTTCATTAGAGTGGCATATCACCAGCAATAGATATACACATCTTGGGGTTTTGTCACTAAGCATGGACCATAGTTCACATAGTAGACCACACTGTCTCCCACACAGTTCTGCATGTTCTACGCTGATGTAAAATGGCCTATATCTGTCATTGTAATGTCACTCAGGAAAATTCCCAAGTCCCCAAAAAGCCCCTGTATTACAACTGCTTTTCCCTCTCCCTGGCCCCAATGTGGCCACTGGCTCCACATTAATGTTGTAATTACTTACATTGCATGAATCACAATATGTCTACAACAAAATACCAGTAAGTCCGCTCTAGTCCATAGCTATTTCGCCAATCCTAAGGAGTCTGAGACGGTGATGTCCACTCCACCTCCAAGTGAGAGTGGGCTTATATCTCATGGATAAGATGGATGTGATTATCCTGCCTGCAGTTGCAGACTCTCCCCATTCCCTGGGATGGCCATTGTCCATCATCATCTCCTCGGCAAGTATCTAAGGTGAGTACATTGAGCTGTAGAGTAGGAGTTGCAGCTCCACCAAGATTCCAGGCACAGCTGGCACATGGGCAGGCCAAAGGCTCCAGTCTCTGGAAGTACACCTACAAACTCCAGCTCCAAATATAGGTTTGAATAAAAGGTACTGATGGACCATGAGCAGGGAGGACTTATTTGAGTCCAACTCTGTCACTCTCAGGAGCACAGATTCCAAAGTATAGCCCATTGATAAGGCATCAATCTCTGGATCTATACCCCTTTATATAGGACCTAGGTGTCTACAGAGTCCTCAAGATCCCCTCTCTGTGGGGTGATATCCACTTTGGTTTTCTATGAGGTCTTACTGAGGTGTGAGTCAAGGTTACCTCTGGGATGACCTCCGGACTCTCTTTGAAGTCTTTTAGCCATATGAAATCATTTGTCTTTACCTTATCCACCTTTTATTCTATATATAGGTTCATGTCATCAGTGAATAGTTGAAGTTTTAATTCTTCCTTTCCTATTTGGGAGCCTTTTATTTCTTTGTCTAGCCTAATTGTTCTAGCTAGAACTTCTAGCACAATATTGAATAATAATGGTGACAGTGGGCATCCTTGTTTTCTTCCTGATCTCAGTGGGGAAATTTTCAGTCTTTCACCACTGAGTACCATGCTAGCTGTAGATTTTTCATATATGCACTTTACCATAATGAGAAAGCTTTCTTTTATTCCTTTTTTTGGGGGTGCTTTTATCAAAAAAGAGTGATGTATTTTGTCAAATGCAATTTCTGCATCAATTGAGAGAATCGAGGATCATGTGATTTTTCTTCTTCAATTTATCAATGTGGTTTATTACACTCATTTTCTTGTGTTGAATCACCCATGCATTCTTGGATAAAACCCACTTGATCGTGTTGTATAATTCTTTTAATGTGCTCTTGGATTGTGTTTGCAAGTATTATGTTGAGGATTTTTGTATCTATATTTATTAGAGAAATTGGTCTGGAATTTCTTTTTTCATAGTATCTTTATGTGATTTTTTAAATTAGGGTGATGTTGCCTTCAAAGAATGAGTCTTGTAGCATTCTTCTTTGGAAGAGCTTGAGCAAGATCGGTAATAGTTCATCTTTGAATGATTGGGAGAATTCACCTGTGAAGGCTTCTAGTCTTGGGCTTCTCATCTTTGGTAGGTTTTTGATGACTGTTTCAGTCTCTTCACTTGTGATTGGTTTGTTGAGGTATTCTATTTCTTCTAAAGTTAGTGTATATGGTTAATATGTTTCCAGGAATTTGTCTATCTTGTCTACATTTTCTAATTTTTTGGCATAAATTTGTTCATAGTATGCTCTTATGATCTCTCTTATTTCTACCAGATCACTGGTAATGACCCCCTCTCATTTCTCATTTTAGTTATTTGTGTCTTCTCTCTTTTTTTCTTTGTCAGTCTAGCTAAGGGTTTGTTGATTTTGTTGATCTTCTCAAAGAACCACCTTTTGGTTTTGTTGCTTCTCTCTATTGTTTTTATGTTCTCATTTTCATTTATTTCTGCTCTGATCTGTACTATTTCATTGTGGTTTTAATTTCACTCTTGCTAATGATGTTAAGCTCTTTTACTTATTGTAGCAGTTTGGCATTATTTATGAATTGAAAAAATAGATATTAGATTATGTTTATAAACTGGTCTTTTCCTCTAGGCATATTACATTATATTGGATTCAGAGGTTTTGCTTTTACTTGATTAAATAATGATTAAGGCTTTGCTTGGGTCACATCAGTACGACATTGAGTTCCCACCTACCAAGAGAATCACAGAGAAACTGCACTGCAGAGAAGGGAGGTTGGAGTTTTGAGCTGGAACCTGGGAAGTGAACACACAGGAGAAGTACACAGAGGAATAGAAATGGCTCTTTAGACATGGCAGAAGCCAGGGGGAGAGAAACAGAGCTATTTGCCTGAGAGTCTATAGCTGGCCTTGTGGAGAGGGCACAGCAGCTGAGTGTGGAGAGAAATGGAGCTCCTGGAAGAGAGGAACCCAAGATGTCTGAACTCTTGGCAGAAGTTGGCAACCTGCTTGCCCCAACATATGGTAATAGACTTTGGTGAGGGAAGTGATTTATGCTTTATGTCCTGGTAACTGTAAGCTTCTACCCCCAAATAAATACTCTTTATAAAGACCAACAGACTTCTGATACTTTGCATCAGCACCTCTTTGGCTGACTAATACACTTATTTATATATATTTTCTAATGAAATATCTGTGGGAATGTTTTGCACATTTTAATGAACTTCTAAATATTATTTTATAACATCTTCTTATATTTAAAAATATATATATTTATTCACATATATGATGTGGTAGGCACTATTCTAATCAGACACCAGTGATCTCCAACTGCTTGTTAAACTTCCTCTACAACCTCAATCCCTTTATTGTGAGCAGAAAGTGATGATTTGTACAGGTTGTATTCTGGAAGTTTTATGGAAATTACATGAACCTATAAATTAATATGTTTGTAATGTACAGTTTACATATTGAGGTTTTTAAAACACGAACATCATATATCTGCTCTTTTAATGTGGTCTTTTAGCTAAATAACCAAATTTATTCAGTACATGTTCTGCTTTCCATGTAACTGCAGACAATGTTGTCACTCAGAAGTATGCCATTACATAATGAGGATCCACCTGCTCTCAATTTCCAAAGAGATGTTCCCCAATTTTTCTTAAGCTGTTCCAAATAGCACCCTCAAAGTCCAGGTTTCAACTAGTGGTCCATTCAGGCAATTTAGGTTTTCTCTAACGTAGTATACAAAAACCTCCCAGCCCACAACAGTTGCCTAATTCCCAAAGCCCCATCTACATATATAAGAATTTATTATGGTAACAGTAAATTTATTCGTGTAAAAATGTGTAAGAATTTTCTATTTCTCCATATCATATTACTTCAAAACTCATTGGCTTACCATATAATATTTATTGTCTTACAGTTTTCTCAAAATGTCCATAACTCAGAAAACAGGGGAAGAGAATTGGTCCCCTGTTTCTGGGTCTCCCACAATGCTGAAGTTGCCTCAAGACTCATTTGCTTAAAAACTAATTACTAGCTGATCTGATTGACAACAGATTTCAGCTTCTCATGGACTGTTGGACTGAGTCCTCAGTTACTCACAGGCTGTTGGCTGGAGACCTCCTTGGTTCCACACTGTGAGGAACTCTACATAAAACACTTCACAACATGGAGGCTTGCATTCTCAAACATAAAAGAGGGCAGTATGGACAAATATGAGAGAATATTATGAAAACAAAAGTTACAATCTATTTAACTTGATTAAAAAGTTACTTCCCATCACTTTTTCAACATTCTAGAAACAAAGCAGTAATTCTAACCCATAATCTAGGAGGGGAGGGAATGCATAAATACTAGGAGGTGGGAATCACTGGGAGCCATATCAGAGGATACTTACCACACAGTTGCAAAAAAATATGAAATACATAGAGATAAATCTGGCAAAGTGTTGCATAATCTATGCAATGAAAGCCATAATACATTGTTGAGAAAAATTAAGGAATACTTAGATAAGTAGATTAATACACTGTGTTCATGGATCAGAAGAAGCCCTATTCACTGAGACACAGCAATATTGAAATTAGGCCAATTAATAACCTTATAATAGCCTCTAAGTTCAAGTGAAAGGAAGAGTCAATCAATGTGGCAAACTTCATTGTCTTATTTTAATAATTTTTCACAGCCACCACAATCTTCATCCACCATAACCCTCATCATTCAGCAGCCTTCGTCATCGAGGCCAGACTCTCAACCAGCCTGGCTGAAGGCTTAGATGATAGTAAGCACATTTTAGCACTAAAGTATTTTTAAATTAAGGTATGTTCCCTGTTTTTTTTTTTAGGCATAATGTTGTTACACACTTAATCGACCTACAGTATAGCCCAAACATAACTTTTATAGGCACTGGGAAACCAAAATTTTGTGTAACCTGCTTTATTGTGATATTTGCTTTACTGTGGTCATCTGGAACCAAATCCACAATATTTCTGAGGTATGCCTGTTTACTACAACTGCCTGTATAGAGCCAGTTTGAATATTTACCAGTCTCCCAAAGGCTATGGAATGAATTTAAATCTTTGTCTGGAAAGTTTTTTCACACTGAGAGTCTAAAAACAGGGAAGATAATCTTGAGGAAATTTGCAAGTGTTTGGAGAACACAAAAATATTAATCCTGTGTTGACCTCGTTTTTTCTGCATGTCTTGGGTTATAATTTACTCAAGCAAGATGGGGATGCAAATCTAAAGAATTTTAAGGAGCCACCTAGGGAAAAAGTTTTGCACACAAAGGATGCCTTCTCATTCTCTGAAGGTTCTGAATTCAGTCTTGATCTAAAGGAAAGACAACAGGCAAATATTTGCACTGTAAATGGTCAGGTGATCAAAAGGAAAATGTGCTTAAGTCTCAGCGGTGTTATTGTCTAAAACAACAATATTTAAAAGAGCCACAGCAGAAGCTAACCTCAGACCAGTAAGGAACCTGTAAGTGTTCTTGATTCTTTCTTGTCTTGCAGTACACTAAAACACAATGAAAATCGATATGTTATTAGAATTTTGGGAAAAGTACACACTTGGGCATTGCATTCAACCTGACTAGAATGCATTCAATGTAAAGGAGAAAGTTTTACTTCCTCATCTTAAAAATAGTCTGCAGATCCAAAATCCTATTCTGTAAGGTACCACATCACTCTCCTCTAGGTTGCTAAATTAGTTTTTATTCAGCAAATTTCATGTTAATTTGATGTATCCATACATTAATACATATAGATTAAAAATCATTGTACTGGACAAAATCTTTAAATGACAATATTATTTGCATTTTTAAACTCTAGCTTTTTTTAAAAGCATCTCATCAGAAATATTTTAAGACAATGCATTGATTTTATATTACATAATTTGAGAGCAATTAAAATGAATTTGTTTTTTAATAGGTAACAATAAAACAAAGGATTGTGTTGTGACTCTTCCTTATTTTTACTCTTTGAATATTAGTTTCTTTAAAAATTCTTAAGATTAAAATGAAAAAGGATTACTAACAAAACAATCAATAATAAATGAAGAGTTTACTTAACCACACTGTATTAAGTATTATGATTTTTAAAAATCATGGAGAATGGCATTGGGCTGCACACTGTGAGAGCTGAGGGTGCAGGTTGGGGTCAGGGTGGGAGAGTGGGCAGAAGGCTGACCACCAGACCCAGACCAGGGAACACCCTGGCTGGGGCAGGAAGCTGGCAAGGTGGACTCCTGGGCTAGGCCTTCTGCCAATGCAGTAAGATTACAAGGTGGTCCTTAAGTTAGTGGCATATTGAAAAAGAAAAATGAAATTGGAGGAATCACACTATCTGACTTTAAAACATACTATAAGTCTTCAGTGTTTAAAAATGCATGACATTAGCACAAGGACAGATATATTGACCAACAGAACCAAATTGAGAGTTATGATATAGATCTTTGTTTATACAGTCAACTGATATTTGGCAAGGCCACAAAATGCATTGAACTGGGAGAGAATGGCCTCTTCAACAAATGGTACTAAGAGAACTGGATATCCATATCCAAAAAGATGATTGAGGAACACCATCTCACCTTATACAAAATAACTCAAGATGGAGCAAATATCTAAACATAAGAAACAAAACCATAAAGATATTGGGAAAATAATGTAGGGAAGGATCTACAGGGTCTTTTAGTAGGAGATGTTTTCATGAACTTTACACCCAAAGCATGAGGAATGAAAGAAAAAAATAGATAAATGGAACTTCCTCAAAATTAAAAAGTTTTGCACCTCAAAAGAGTTTGTCAAGAAAATGAAAAGGCAGTCAGTCTAATCAATGGGAAAAATATCCAGCAAATATAAGGGGGCTTAATCGAATAGGGGTCTAATATCTAGTATATATAAAGAAATCCTACACCTTAAAAATAAAAAGACAAACAACACATTTAAGAAATGGGCAAGTGATTTCAACGGACACTTCTCCAAAGAAGAAATAAAAATGGCTAAAATTCACATGAAGAGGTTCAACATCACTAGCTATTAGGGAAATGCAAATCAAAACTACAATGATATATAATCTTATATCCATTAGACTGGCGGCTATTAAAAAATCAGAGGACTGCAAGTGTTGGAGAGGATGTGGAGGAAAGGGAATACTCATCCACTGCTGGGGGGAATGTAGAATGATGCAGCCATCGTGGAGGACTGTATGGCAGTTCCTCAGAAAACTAACTATAGAACTGCCATATGATCCAGCCGTTCCACTGCTGGGTATATACTCAGATGAACTGAAAGCAAAGACACGAACAAATATATGCACACCGATATCCATAGTGGTATTACTCACTATTGCCAAAAGTTGGAATCAATCCAAATGCCCTTTAACAGATGAGAGGATAAACAAATTGCTGTATATACATACAATGGAATATCACTCAGCTGTAAGAAGGAATACAGTATTAACACACGGGATAACATGGATGAATCTTGAGGACCTCATGTTGAGTGAAGGAAGACAGGCACTGAAGGACAAATATTGCATGGCCTCACTGATATGAATTAAGCAAATTGATCCAACTCATAGCACTAGAGTCTGGAAGATAGGTTTACAGGAAATAGAAAGGGAAAAGAAGGTTGTGAGCCAATGCTCATAATGGCAAAATCTATGATAAGGTAGAAGTTTGTAGTTGGGTAGTGGAGAGGAATGACAGTGGTGAGGTGAACAAGGAGACATCAGGAGGCAACTCTTAAGCAATATATATTACTAAGCTAATGTGGGAAGCTGTCCCTGGCACCGGTATTATTACGGCCATCTTGTGTGCTAACACCATTTTGTGCAACTATCCAGCTAAGTTCGTATTTCTCAATCTGTACTTCTTCTTTAAGCAGCCAGTACAGGGCGGTGGTTTTCTGCCAGAGGTGGGAGTGCCCAATCAGGGGACTCCACATAATAGGAGGGCTGCCCAATCAGGGGACTCCACGATAGTAGGAGTGCCCAACCAATCAGGGGACTCCATGTAGCAGGAGCGCCCAATCAGGAGGCTTCTTCAAACACCATATATACCCACGACTCCACCCCAATAAACGAGACTTGATCAGACTCCTGTCTTGTCTCCACTCTCTCGCGTCTCTTGTCCCCTCTCCAGGTTTCCGTTGATAGTCCTGCTGGACGGGACAGGCTAAGTTTCAATTTCACAAGAACATGGTTCATAAGCTCAAGCATCAGTATCAAATGCCTGGCATATTGGTCTGTCCTCCTTCACTTGGCACTGTTCATGTACTCCAGAGATTTCTGCAGCTCCATCAGAGAATGTAGCAGGACTCCCCAGTATGGGAATTCCACATTATGTTGGTTATTCTTGGGGTCTCCACCCACTGACACAACACCCCATGACCACATGAGCATACTCCCACACCATAAAGGTAAGCCCCAGGTACATCCCTCTCCACACATTCCACCGTCACTGACACCCTGGAGCAGTAATCATCCCCTGCCACAGTTGCAACCCTTTTTAATCCAAAACCTCCCCAAAAACAAAACCAAAAAAATAATTATAAAATAAAAACTTTTTTTTTTTTTGCTTTGTGCCTTTCATCGCCGTAAGATCTGTTATCTTTTATGTAAATTGACAATTTCTTCTGCCTGATCCCCTAGTGCCTCATTTTTTTTTCTCTTTATTTTCCAAAAAGGTTTAGGTTACGGAAATTTCAAATAGAAATTACAGAGGATGTCCATTCTTTTACCTGTTGATGGATGAATATGTCATTTCCCATTTTGGCCTACTTTGAATCAAGTTGCCAGAACAAATGGTTAAAAATCATGTGGTGACATATAATGGGTACTGGAAGAATGTAGTGAGAAATGCAAACTATGATCATGTGACCAGTATATCATTCATACATGAACATACATAAACTATAAGTGTTCAGTAAACATCGTGAACTTACAAAACAAACATGCATAACATCATACAGGGCTCCCCAACATCACCCCCACCACAAGCACCCCACATTGTGAAACACCTGCTAACAAATCATGAAATAGCATTATCAAAGTATTACTACTAACTATAGTTCGTATCTTCCTCTCCTATACATTTTTTAAGGATTTATTTATTTATGTAGTTACTTTTATACATTTTTACCCTTGTCCCCGTTTTTGCTGTTTCTGTGTCCATTCACTGGGCAACCCTCTGTGTCCATTTCCTGCCCTCTCTTCTCATCCTTCTTCTCTGTCTTCATTGGGATTCAATCCTCAGAACCTCCAATAGGAGATAGGCATCCTACTGCCTGTACCACCTTAGTTCCTGGTTTTTCAGCACTTCTTATCTAGGCTCTCCCTTGTGTCACTCCCCTGTTACATCATCATCTTGCTACATCGCTTATGGGGCCTGGGAGCTCACCCACAAATGGGGCCTGGTGGCTCACCCAGGGCCTGGGGGCTCACCCATGCACAGAGCCTGGTGGCTCACCCGGGGTCTGGTGGCTCATCCACTTGCAGAGCCTGGTGGCTTACCCACACATGGGGCATGTTGGCTCACCTGCTAATGGGACCTGGTGGCTCACCATGGGCCTAGCAGCTCACCTGTACTTGGGGCCTGGTGGCTCACCCGGAGCCTGGCCGCTTACTTGTGCATGGGGCCTGGTAGCTCACCCATACACAGGCCCTGGTGGGTCACCCAGGGTCTGGTGGCTCACTGGCTTGCAGGGCCTGGTGGCTCACCTGCTCATGGGGCCTGGTGGCTCAACCACTTTCAGGGCCTAGTAGCTCACATACGCATGGAGCCTAATGGCTCACCTGCTTGCAAGGCCTGGTGGCACACCCGTGATGGGGCCTGGTGGCCCACACGCATTTTATATTTTTCCTTTTTTATTTTTACCAGGAGGCCCCAGGGATTAAACCCAGTTCTCTCCATAAGGGAGATGGATGCCCAACCACCTGAGCCACATCTGTCCCCCTGCTATATCTCTTACGGTTGACCAAAGATACCCAAAGTTATAATCTTTTCTCATATAGGATGGTCATATAAAAAATCAGGCTTAGTTTATTACCAGCATTCTAAAAACGATACCTAGGGAGAAAAACTAAGACTGGGGACATATGCATTGTTTCTAATATAGTAAATGTTTAGCCTACCCTGATTACCAGAAAATCAGGGCAGCAAGAATATTCATACACTCATTTAATTTAAAAGATAAATTAGTGATTAAGACAATTCCACATTGAGTACAGGTGTAGAATTCTTCACATGTGATTTTTTTGATTAGCTTATTAGAGTGATAGAAGAGGCCTCTCCAATTCCATTATATTTACATTATGTGTTTTCTCACATAGTATATTATTTATCTATTAAGGGCTTTGCTACATAGCATGCACATGGATTCTCACCAGTATGAATGTATTTAGATTATCTGAAGAGGTATAGATGATGACAGAAATTTCTGGACACATTAAAAACAGTGTTTCTTCAGAAAGTAAGTTCTCTGGTATGTTTAAAGGTTAAATCTATGACTGAAGTCTCTTAAATATATAAAAGTTTTATAGTGTGAGTTGTTACATTTAAAATAAGAATATTGACTGATGACTATCACAAAGTATAGACATTCACAGGGCTTCTCTCCATTTGTATAATCTCCTATTGTCTAAAGCCAGAAAAATAAGGTTTTCCCATACATATGATATTACAGTTTCTGTCCAGCATGAATACTGTAATTTTGCCTTAGGGCAGAAAAAAGGTGAATGTTTTCCTACATAGACAACATTTGCGCAGTTTTTCTACAGTGTGAGTTCTCTAATGGTCTTTAAATTAGAAAATTGGCTAAAGTTTTTCACACATAAATGACACTTACAGAGTTTCTCTCCAATGTGAGTTCTCTCATGTTGTTGAAGATGGGAATGTTGACTGAAGCTTTCCCACATTGATGATACTCATAGGGCTTCTTTCCAGTGTGAGTTCTTTCATGTTATTTTTTATTGGAAGAGAGATGAAAGAAGCCTTTCCCAAAAGTACAGCATTCATATTATTTCTCTCCAGTGTGAGTTCTGTCATGCCATTGAAGAAGGGAATGTCCACTGAAAGCTTCCTTGCATAGAAGACATTCACAGGGTTTCTCTCCCATGTAAGTTCTCTCATGATGTTTTAGGGAAGAGGATTGACTAAAGGCTTTCCACAAAGATGATATTCATAGGATTTCTTTCCAGAGTGAGTTCTCTCATATAATTTAAGATAAGCATAATTACTTAAGGCTTTCCCACATAGATGACATTCATGGGCTTTATCTCCAGTATGAGTTTTCTCATGTTGTTTTAGGGAAGAGGATTGACAGAAGGTTTTCCCACAAAGATGACATTCTTATGGTCTCTCTCCAGTGTAAGTTCTCTGATGTTTTTTTAGGGAAGAGGAGTGACTGAAGTCTTTTCCACCTAGATGACATTCATGGGGTTTTTCTCCAGTGTGACTTCTCTCATGTTGTTGAAGATGGGAATGTTGACTGAAAATTTTCCCGCATAGATGACATTCATGGGGTTTCTCTCTAAAGAGAATTTCATTGTATTGTCTGAGGTCAAAGCATTGCATACAATTTTTAGCACTTTGGAAACATTCATATGAGTTACTTCTAGGGTGAATATGCTTATGTTGATTAAAAGATTTATGATCACTGAGGACTTTTGTAGGTGTTTCCTGAAATAGAAATTCTTTGTCATGTTAATGGATGCATTTTGGTTCACTGTGGGTGTGTGAGATGAATCTTCTTGCAACTAATTACATATAAAGGAATTCTTCAGGGTGTGAGATCTCAATACCATGATTTTAGAAGTGTCTTTCCTACAGGTAGATTGGTTGTCTATAATTTCACATGTTAAAAGATACTTTTTCTCCCTGAAATGTGGTATTGAGGAAATCCTATTCCTTCTCTCCACACTTCTCTTTGTTCCAGCTGGGAAAGCACATCTGTTTTGCAGACTTGATATCCTACTGAGTCCAGGTTATTGACATTCTCCAGCATCACTTCTCTGAACAACTTTCACTGAGATGTGTCCAACAGGTCCCACTTTTTCTGGATGAAGTCTACAGCCACATCCTTGAAGGTCACATACCCCTGTAATTGCATTGTCAATACTTCAGCTGGCATCTATCTTCCTCTGGATTTTCACTCATAACCAGACAAGCAGATGGTGGGCAAAGTATAATAGTCCAAATGCTTCCACAAACTACAAGTTACATTAACAATGCAGGTCTACTTTCAGTTTTAAGATCCTAGATCTGATATTTTTCTCTTTCTTCAATTCAGCATTTGTGGAGTCCTCCAGTCTCTAATATTCTCCAGAGTATCCTCTTCCTTGTTTTCTATGAGTAGGTTTCCATATGTACATAAGGAAATATCTTTGTTTTATTCTTTAACTTATCCCCTTTTCATATGACATAAATTGTATTAGTTTCACATCATAATATTTATGTTATAGAACAATTAATTTAAGAGTGAATATTACCCAGGAACTTGAACCCTATTCTGGAGAGATTTAGTGTGTTTCCAGTTTTTCGCAGGGCAGTTGGATATTATTAGGCAAAAAATATATATATCTTGTTTATTTTAGAGTTTGATTATGGTTTAAGATGGTGTGTATGGCTGCCAAGTTGTAAAGGTGTGAACTGTGATGCTTAGATCCATGTGACAAATTGGCCAGGTAATGATGCCCAGTCATTTAGTCAAGCAAGCACTGGCTTAATTGTTACTTTGGGGGCATTTCATGGACTTAAATAATGAACAAGTTGATTGCATCTATGGCTGATTACATCTACAATCAACTGAGGAGATTGCCTACAGCAATAACAGACATCTCATTCAATCAGCTGAAGGCCTTAAAAGAAGAAGTGGTGATTTCAGCAGTCAGAAGAGACAATTTCCATCTCTACTTCAGCCAGTCAGATTCTTCTGGAGAATTCATTAAAAAACTTTCATCAGAGTTCCCAGCTTGGAGCTTATCCTACAGAAACTGGAATCATGTATTCTCACAGTTGCATGAGACAATTTTACAAAAATCTCATAATATTTACAGCTATCTCCAGGTTTTCCCTAGAGAACTGTGAAAATACAGGTTTTTAGGGACATCTCATTGTGGATTTACCTTACATTTCTCTAACTTTGATGTTAAGTTTTTAAAATGTATTTATTGCCAATTTATGTAACTTTTTAATACATTGATTATTTGAATATTCTGCCCAAGTTTACTTAATTTTGTCTCCTTTGTGCTGAGTTTTGAGAATTCTTTATAACATACAAAAAAGAGCTTTGTTGTGTATTATCTGGTGGGCAAGATTCTAAGATGGTCCCAATGATCTGTAACACTTACTGTTACTCCCCATTCAACATCCACTCCTTGATTGTGGGCAGAACCTGCAAAAATATCTATAATGTGTCATCTGGATTTTTTATAGAAATTACAATGATTTTATACATCTAATTGGAAGATATTTATAACTACCAAAACTGAGTATTCAAACACATGAACATGGCATATCTGTTCATTTATTTAAGTCTCTTAAGAACTGAGTTTATTCAGTACACTTTCTGCTTCCCAAGTAACTACAGTGTTGTCACTAAAATTTCTGCCATTACATAACAAGGATCCACATTTCCTCAATTTCCTTTAATATGTTCCTCTATTCCTTTTAAACAATCCCAAGCAGCATCCTCAAAGACCAGTTTCTGCAAACTGTTCCTTCAGGCAATTTAGGCTTTCTTTATCCTGGCACACAAAATCCTCCCAGCCTCCACCAACTGTCAAAATTCCAAAACCATAGCTACATATATAAGTATTTGTTATGGCAGCACTTAATTTCCATGTGCAAATATCTATATTAATTATCTTTTAGTTTACAACAAAAAATTTCAAAACTTGGTGATCTTGAAGATGTTATTTCACAGTTCGAGTGCAGGTTCTAGTATAACAGAGGGCAGTAGAGACTTTATTTTCAAAGAACTGTGCTACTGTGTTTTGACCTGTCTGACAGCTTGCCATTTAACATGAAGCTTGTCATTCCTTAACCTGCCTCTAGCCTTTTGCAGGGCTGAGGTAACTTCCAGGGTGGCATCTGTCTAAAGAATATTTTTTAAAATTGTATTAACCACTGTCACCTGGTGTAATGGGTGTGGCGGTTTGATATAGTTATGAATCCCAAAAATAGATGTTGGATTGTGCTTGTTGACTGGTCTGTGTTCCTCTGGGCATGACTGGATTATGATTAGGGCTTTGATCGGGCCATGTCAGTAGGATGTAGAATGTAGAGATAAAACTACATGGCAGAGCAGAAGAGTTGGAGTTTTGAGTTGGAGTTTTAATGCTGGAGCCTGGGGAAGTAAGCACACAGAAGAGCTTGGTCATGAGGAAGGAGAGAAGGTCATGGGAAAAGAGACGAGCTGTTCACCTGATAGTCCACAGCTGGCCTTGTGGAGAGACCAAGCAGCTGAACCTGGAGAGAATCAAGCCCCAGGGAGAGAGGAACCCAGGAAGCCAGAACCCTCACTGAGTTTGGTGAGGGAAGTAACTCATGCTTTATGGCCTGGTAACTGTAAGCTTCTACCCCAAATAAATACCCTTTATAAAAGCCAACAGATTTCTGGTATTTTGCATCAGCACCTCTTTGGCTGACTAAACAATGGGTAACAGTTGAGACAAGCAGTAGACAAGCCAAAAGCTGGGGAAAACAGTGGCAGTGGAAGGACATCCTCAGAAGAACAAGAGCTTTGTAAAGCTCCCACATCCTGGAGAATCTCAAAGGCCACACACAGGCCCAGGACAGATTCATGCTCAGAATTGGCCTAAAAAGATACCTAAGCTAATCCTAGCTCCCTACTAATGCCTAGCTGTAAGGTGGCAGCTGAGCATTGAAGGCCATATCCCAGAGAAATAGACTCCATAAAGACTAAAAATTAATTATAAGGTTTTACAATGCTTCCTTTTCCCCAGAGCCTTACCACCACTAGGGTCTTTAATATTATAAGACTTGAAATAGCACTGGAATGAAGACTCTCTCTGAGGAAGAGTTCTTAGGGAAACCCAAAGACAACAAGGGAGATAAAGGCAAGGGCACCAGAGGAATGTGAAGCCTCTGGCACCTACACCTACAGAAAACATTAAGTGAACCCAACTACTGGAAAGATTAATGTAAAACCCACACTAAAGCCTTATTTATCTAGTTTATAATACCCAATATATTCGGTCCAGCTTTTTAAAAAAATCACAAGTCATGCTAAAGTCAGACAGTCATAATAGACATACAAACATCAGAACCAAGTTCAGATATGACACAGATTTTGGAATTTTCAGTCAGTAATTTAAAATAACTATTATAAATATCTTCAGGGATATGATGAAAATGTAGACAACATGTAAGAACAGATGTATAATATAAACAGATAGATGAAAACTCTAGGAAAGAACAAAAATGAAATGCTAGAAATCAAACACATAGAAACAGAAATGAAGAATGCCTTTGATAAAATTATCAGTAAGCTCGACATAGATGAGGAAAGATTCAGGGTCCTCAAAAATAGGTTAAGAGAAACTATTGAAAGAGAAAAAATGAAATGAAAATACAACAAAATGTCTAAGGAATCTGGAAAAATTTTAACATGTGTACATATGCATAGGTGGAATACTGAAAGGGAGAATGGAACAGAAAAAATATTTGAAGTATTAATGGCAGAGAAATTTCCAAAATTAATGACACCAAATGATATATGACAGAATAGCAATCTCAGAGAACACCAAGCAGGATAAATATCAAAAATCTATTCCTCTGTGTCATATTCACACTTTGAAAACCAAATAAAAAAGAAGCCACAGGAAAAAACATCTTGCCTACAAAGAAACAAGAATTATAATAGACTTCTTTTCAGAAGCTATGCAAACAAAACAAAAATGAGATGAAATATTTTCAGCTGAAAGAAAAAAACACCAACCTAGAATTTATAGCCCATGAAATTATCTTTCAAAATGGAACAAAGTCTTTCTCAGAATAACAAAAACAGAGGGTGTGGTCGGGGCATCCTGTCTGGTGAGCGGCGGGGCAGGAGAGGCCTAGGCTCCTGCGGGGGCTCGCAGGCATAGAGGGCGCACGGCGGAAAGAACCACCGCGGAGATGAGGTAAGCACGCAGGTCTAATTTATTAAGGGAAGTACAGATGCTTATATAGGGTTATGGTGGCGGGAAAGGAAAACGGGGCAGGGCATGATAGGCCAGGTGCAGTTTCCTCTCCTTATAAGGTGCGGCCTTGGCGGTGCGGCTCCTCCTAGCTGCGCGGGAGGGGGGAGTGTGTGTGTGGGCAGGCTTCTTCTGGCTATCAGCAAGCAGATGTTGGCTGCCTGGGCGAGGCTGAGGGCAGTGCGCCCGTTCCATGGCTGAGGGCAGTACACCCATTCCAGCTGCCCTACAACCGAGAGGTGGGCTGCGCATATCCCCCACTGGGCGCGGCTATGTCTGCTGGCCAGACTTCAGCCTGCCTTACTTCAGAGGGAATTCATCACCAGAGACTTAACCTGAAAGAAAAATTAAAACAAGTCCTTCAAGGAGAACGAAAATAACATAGTTCAGAAACTCAGATCTACATAAAGGAATGAAAAGGGTTAGAGATCGACAACAAAATGTAAAATAAAATGTTTTATTTTTTTTATTATTAATTAATCAAAAGGATAATTTTAAAAAATAGTAACAACATTTTTAGGTAATCATAGCATAAAGGTATTTTATACTTAACAACTCCCTACTTTGAAATGTTTCTAATACTGACCTATTTACTTATCATGCAATGTTTCCAAAAAAATTAAGATCAAATTCTGCTTTCTTTCTTCTATTTGATCTCCTTTCTCCCTCCCTCCCTTCCTTCCTTTCATTCTTTTTTCCTTCCTTCCTCCCCTCCTTCCTTCCTCTCTCCTTTTCTTCCTTTATATTTTCCTTTAGGGATTCACCTAACACAATTAAGCCAATCATAACCTTTGCTCACAATGTAAGGCAATCTATTAAATGTTCTAAGTTAGTACTCTTACTTGGACCTCTTATCTGTTGTGTCTTTTTTTATTTATTTATTTTTTTATATATGCATATATGTGTATTTGCTTACAAAAATGTTGTTTATATATATATATATATACACATATATTTTAAGAGGTGCTTAGATTACCCAAAATATTACACGGAACCCACTGGGATTCCCATGATGCCCACCTCCCATCACATCCCACACAAACATCTCCCCCAGTGTGGCCCACCACCCTCAATGAACTTACACATCCTGGAGCCTTGCCACCAACCAGAGACCACAGTTCACACTGTAGACCACACTCTCTCCCACTCAGTTCTGAGTGGTGTGTGCTGATTTAAAATGGCCTACATCCGTTGGCACAAGAGTACTCAGGACAACCTCCAACTCCCAAAGAAGCCACTGTATTTCAACTGCTTGTCCCCTCCCTACCCCAAAAGTGTCAAGTGGCCACTGGCTCCACCTCATTGTTATAATTTCTTGCATTGCTAGAATCACCATATGTGAACAAGAGAATACCATCAAGTCCACTCTAGTCCATAGTTCTTCCCCCAATCCTGAGGGGACTGGGATGGTGATGTCCACTCCAACTCCAAGTCAGAGAGGGCTTATATCCCGTGGATATGGTGGGTAGGATGACCCTGCCTGCAGATGCAGGCCCTATCCATTCCCTGGGATGGCCATTGCCCATCATTGTCTCCTCACCAGGTGACTTGGATGAGTCCATTGAGCTGTAGGGTAGGAGTTGCAGCTCCACCTAGATTTCATGCACACCTGGCACATAGGTAGGCAGGAGGCTCCAGTCTCTGGAAGTATACCTAAAAACTCCAGCATTGCATATAGGTCTGAATAGAAGAGACTGGTGAACCATGTGCAGGGAGGACTTATTTGAGTCTAATTCTGTCACTCTCAGGAGCACAAATTCCAAAATAGAACCCACTGATAAGGCATAAGTCTCTGGGGCTATCCCCCCTTATATAGGACCAGGGAGTCTCCGGAGCTCCTAGGAACCACACTGAGTGGGGTGATAGGCACTTAGATGTTCTATGAGCTCCTACTGAGGTGTGCATAAGAGTTACCTCTGGGATGACCTCCCAACTCTCTTTGAAGTCTCTTAACCACTTGAACTCATTTGTCTTTACCGTTTCCCCCTTTTATTCAAGGCAATAATCGTGCCTCGGATAAACCTCATTGGCTACGATACTGCCACTGTGCAAAGCTGCCAGTTGGCACTTGGTATTAATCCCTCATTGCCAGGGAGGCTCATCCCTGGGAGTCATGTCCCACGTTGGGGGGGGAAGGTAATGCAATCATATGCAGAGTTTGGCTTAGAGAGAGGCCACATTTGAGCAACAAGGAGGCTCTCAGGTGGCAACCCTTAGGCACCCCACAACTGCAGGCTAAGTCTCATTTATAAGAGCAAAGACTCACAAGGGTAGTCATCAAAAAAAAAAAAAAATCAGTGGGTCATCCTATTTTGACAGGCACTGTCCCTACACTCAGAGGACTATTGTTGCTCCCTTTGAGACTGTGACAGAGCTCTCCAGGCTAGGAATTCAGATTCCCTCATTTATTGTGTGATTATCCAACCATTGTGACCATGCCCCATCCCCTGATCCTTTGAATGATTTTGTATATCTTTCATGTATATTCGGATGAACCAATCCCCATGAAACCCCCCCCAATAATCCCCCGCAGTACCCATTGTAACCCTTCTGTGATCCAAATCCTCCATGATCATTTAGTCCATAAAATAATCAAATACACTTACTAGGAAAAAGAAACAAGTGTGATAAGCGTACATGCAAGAGACAAACATAAGGAAACTCAGGGGAAAAAAAAAAAGAAGGAAAAAAACAAATAATCAAACAAAGAACAAAACAAAATAAAATATAATTAGTGGATTGGGACATTCAAACAATGGGCAAAAAAGCAAAGGAAATGCCTTTAAAATATATATATATATATTCATTTTTTTCCTTTCTCTTTTCTTTTTTCCCTTTTTTCCTTCCCTTTATCACTGTGTTATCGGATGTCTGGTGTGCCATGACACCTTCCTCTTCTCAATCCCCATTGTCTCCCAATTTTTCATTTAATTTTCAAAGAAGTTTAGGTCACAGCAAAGTCACACACGGAGTGCCGGAGACTCCCAGATACCAAACCACCCCCCCTTCCCCACCCCATATTAACTCCACCCCCCCTTTTTTTTTGGTTCTTAGCATTGTTATAACTGTTATGCAAATAGCAAAATATAGCAACTAAACATTGTCAGTGATTTACAGTGTACTTTACAATTTAGATGATACAGTTTAATAATTTTGATGATATTTACCATGTCCTGTGTCCATTACTGTAAGGTAATGAAAAACCTTCCCCATGACCACCAAACAACCCATTAGATCTTGACTGTTCCCTTCTCCCCAGCCCCCCAGGGCCCATGATACCCTCCTCTCCCAACCCATAGAATGTCAAGATTCACAGTTACATGCCCTGGGGATTTGAACTAGCCCTTCCTAATCCACCCACCCCCCAGTGCTACACCAGCAAACCCAGGAACACCACCACTCATCTGCCCCATTCCCCAACATGCAACCACAAACTATCCCTTTACCATAGATTATGTCCATATGGGTCATGGCTCAAAGCCTGCTCTTCTCTTACTCTCCTTTGTTAACCTATCTTTCAGACAATGATTCTCAGAGACTGCTCACTTTCCTCAGTTCAGATCAGTGAGCTCATATACTGTTCATCCTTCAGTGCCTGGCTTGCTTCACTCAACATAAGGTCTTCAAGATTCATCCACGTTATTCCATGTGTTAGCACTTTGTTCCTTCTTACAGCTGAGTAATATTCCATTGTATGTATGTACCACATTTTGCTTATCCATTCGTCTGTTGATGGGCACTGGGGCTGATTCCAACTTTTGGCAATGGTGAACAATGCCGCTATGAACATTGGTGTGCATATATCTGTTTGTATTTTTGTTTTCAGTTCTTCTGGGAATATACCCAGCAGTAGAATTGCTGGATCATACGGAAGATCTATTGCTAGTTTTCTGAGGAACCGCCAAACTGTCCTCCACAGTGGCTGGACCATACAGCAGTCCCACCGTCAATGGATGAGGGTTCCTATTCCTCCACATCCTCTCCAACATTTAGTGTCTCCTGTTTGTTTAATAGCTGCCATTCTGATGGGTGTAAGATGGTATCTCATTGTAGTTTTGATTTGCAATTCCCTGATAGCAAGTGATGTTGAGCATTTTTTCATGTGCTTTTTAGCCATTTGTATTTTTTCCTTGGAGAAGTGTCTTTTCAGGTCACTTGCCCATTTTTTATATGGGTTGTTTGTCCTTTTATACTCGAGGTGAAGGATTTCTTTATATATGCAGGATATTAGGTTCCTATCAGATATATTGGGTAGCTTGCCTTTTTATTTTCTTAATAACATCCTTAGAAGTACAGAAGTTTATAATTTTGAAGGAGATCCCATTTATCAATTTTTTCTCTTGCTGCTCATGCTTTGGCTGTGAAGTTCATGAAACCATTTCCTATTACAAGGTCCTGTAGATGCTTCCCTACATTATCTTCCAAGGTTTTATGGTTTTGGCTCTTATATTTAGATCTTTGATCCATCTTGAGTTGATTTTTGTATAAGGTGTGAGATGGTATTCTTCTCTCATTGTTTTGGATATGGATATCCAGTTCTCTAAGCACCACTTGTTAAAGAGGCCACTCTCTCCCAACTGAGTGGGTTTCATGGCCTTGTCAAATATCAGATGACTGTATATGCGAGGATCTATATCAGAACTCTCAATCCGGTTGCATTGGTCAGTAGGTATATGCTTGCGCCAATACCACGCAGTTTTGATCACTGTAGCTTTGTAGTATGTTTTAAAGTCAGGTAATGTGATACCTCCAACTTCATTTTTCTTTTTCAATATATCTTTGGCAATACGCAGCCTCTCGCCTCTCCAAATATATTTTGTGGTTAGTTTTTCCAGTTCCTTAAAAAATATAGTGTTGATTTTTATTGGGATTGCATTAAATCTGTAGTTAGTTTGGGTAGGATAGACATCTTGATGATATTTAGTCTTCCCATCCATGAACAGGGAATATTTTTCCATTTATTTAAGTCTTCTTTGATTTCCTTTAACAGTATTGTGTAGTTTTCTGTATATAAGTCCTTTACATCTGTAGTTAAATTTATTCCTAGGTATTTGATTCTTTTGTTTACTATTGTAAATGGTATTTTTTTCCTGATTTCCTCCTCAGTTTGCCGGTTATTGATGTACAGAAATGCTACTGATTTTTGAGCGTTGATCTTATAGCCTGCAACATTACTGAACTCCTTTATAAGTTCTAGAAGACTTGTTGTATATTTCTAAGGGCTTTCTATGTAAAGGATCATGTCTTCTGCAAATAATGAAATTTTTACTTCTTCTTTTCCAATCTGGATGCCTTTTATGTGCTTTTCTTGTCTCAGTGCTCGTGCAAGTACTTCTAAGACAATGTTAAATAGGAGTGGTGATAGTGGGCTTCCTTGTCTTGTTCCCGATCTCAGACAAAGGCTTTAAGGATTTCACCGTTGAAAATGATGTTAGCTTTGGGTTTTTCAAATATACCCTTTATCATTTTCAGAAAGTTTCCATCTATTCCTATCTTTTGTAGTGTTTTTATGAGGAAAGATTGCTGTATTTTGTCTAATGCTTTTTCGGCATCTATAGAGATGATCATGTGATTTTTTTCTTTCAGTTTGTTTATGTGGTGTATTACATTGATTAATTTTCTTATATTGGACCATCCTTGCATACCTGGGATGAAACCCTCTTGGTCATGGTGTATAATCCTTATGATATGATGTTGAATGCTATTAGCATGTATTTTGTTAAGGATTTTAGCATCTAGGTTCATTAGAGAAATTGGTCTGTAATTTTCCTTTCTTGTGGAATCTTTATTTGGTTTTGGTATTAGGGTAATGTTGGCATCATAGAATGAGTTAGGTAATGTTCCTTCTACTTCTATTTTTTGGAAGAGCTTAAGTAGAATTCGTGTTAGCTCTTTCCGGAATATTTGGTAGAATTCAGCTGTGAAGCCATCTCGTTCTGGGCTCTTCTTAATTGGGAGGTTTTTAATGACTGAGTCTATCTCTTTACTTGTAATTGGGCTGTTGAGTTCATCTATTTTTTCTTTCATCAATGTCGGCTGTTTGTGGGTTTCTAGAAACTTGTCCATTTCCTCTAAATTGTCATTCTTATTGGCATATAATTTTTCAAAGTATCCTCTTATGATACTCTTTATTTCTGTGGGGTCAGTAGTGATATCAACTTGCCCATTCCTTATTTTATGTATTTGCATCTGTTCTCTCTTTTTCTTTGTTAGTCTGGCTAAGGGTTTGTCAATTTTGTTGATATTCTCGAAGAACCAGCTTTTGGTTTTGTTTATTGTTTCCAGTGCTTTCTTATTCTCTATTTCATTTATTTCTGCTCTAATCTTGGTTATTTCCTGTTTTCTACTTCCTTTAGGTTTAGTTTGTTGTTGTTTTTCCAATTCCTCCAAGTGTGCAGTTAGGTCTTCAATTTTAGCTCTTTCTTCTTTTTTATTATATGAATTTATGGCTATGACTTCCCTCTCAGGAATGCTTTCGCTTCATCCCATAGGTTTTGATATGTTGTGTTGTTGTTTTCATTAGTTTCAAGGTAGTTACTGATTTCTTTTGAAATTTCCTCTTTGACCCACTGTTTGTCTGAGAGTGTGTTGTTTAACTTCCATATCCTTGTGCCTAACCTGTTTCTCTGGCCCTTATTGATTTCCAACTTCATTCTGTTGTGGTCAGAGAAATTACTTTGTATAATCTCAATCTTTCTGAATCCATTGAGTGTTGTTTTGTGGCCTAGCATGTGGTCTATTTTGGAGTATGTTCTATGTGCACTGGAGAAGAATGTAAATCCCGCTGTATTTGGGTGTAGTGTTCTGTATATGTCTATTAAGTCCAAATCTTCTAATGTATTGTTGAGTGCCTTAGTTTCTTTATTGATTCTCTGCCTAGATGTTCTGTCTAATGATGATAGTGGTGTGTTGAAGTCCCCTGCTATAATTGTAGAGGAATTTATTTCTCCTCTTAGTTTTTCCAGAGTTTGCCGCACGTATTTTGAGGCACCTCGATTAGGTGCGTAAATGTTGATGATTGTTCTCTCTTCTTGAGAGATTACTCCTTTTACTAATATGTAGTGTCCATCCTTGTCTCTTACAATAGTTTTGCATTTAAAGTCTATTTTGTCTGATATTAGAATAGCTACTCCTGCCCTTTTTTGGCTATTGTTAGCTTGTAAAATGGTTTTCCAGCCATTCACTTTCAGCCTCCTTGAATCCCTGGGCCGAAGGTGGGTTTCTTGTAGACAGCATACAGATGGATCGTATTTTCTTATCCATTCTGCCAATCTGTGTCTTTTGATTGGTGAATTTAATCCATTAACATTCAGTGTTATTACTCGTAACGAATTTCTTACTTCAGTCATTTTTTCTTTGTGTTAATGTATGTCATATGTTGTTTTGTTTCTCTTTTTGAGTTTTCAGTTGTTTTTAAACTCTCCTCCAACTCTCTCTCCTTTGTTTTTTCCTTTCAACTTGTAGAGATTCCTTTAGTATTTCTTGAAGTGCTGGTTTCTTCTTGATATACTCTCTTAATTGCTGTTTATCTGTGAATATTTTGAACTCTCCATCATTTTTGAATGCCAATTTTGCTGGATAGAGAATTCGTGGCTGGAAGTTGTTTTCTTTTAGTGTTTTGACTATGTCATACCACTGTTTTCTTGCCTCCATGGTTTCAGCTGAGAAATCAGCACTTCATCTTATTGTGCTTCCCTTGTATGTGATGGTTCTCTTTTCTCTTGCTGCCTTGAGTATTTTCTCTTTGTCTTGAGCATTGGACAATTTGACAAGTATATGTCTTGGAGTTGGCCTGTTGGGATTTATACTATTTGGGGTGCGCTGTGCTTCCTGGATCTGCACATCAATCTCTCTCAATAGAGTTCAGAAGTTTTCAGCCATAACTTCTTTCAACACTCCTTCTGTTCCCTTTCCCTTCTCTTCTCCTTCTGGGATGCCCATAATGCGTATGTTTGTGTGTCTTGCATTATCGGTTAATTCCCTGAGACCATACTGGATTTTTTCTATCTTTTTGTCTATCTTTTCTACAATCTCTTTGATTTCAACTGTATTGTCTTCCATATCACTAATTCTTTCCTCTGCCTGTTCAATTCTGCTGCCATGTGAGTCCTGCGTCTTTTTCATTTCTTGACTTGTGTCTTTGTTCACCATCTTATCCATTACCTTTTTAGGTGTGTTAGCTATTTCTTCAGTATGTTCTCCCAGTGTCTTCTTTATATCCTTAATCTCTTCCTTCAGTTCTTTATCTTGGTCCATGATATTTGTTTGGATAGCTTTGATTAGTTGTTCGATGTACTGCATTGCTTCCTGGTTTTTATTTTGTGCACTGAACTGGTCCATGTTTTCCAGTTTCTCAGAGTCATTTGTATTTTTCTGTTGCCCTCTGGTCATCATATTATCTTGATGGGTTTGTTCAGTTGATTAGCTTTTCTCTATGCTCTAGAATTTTATTTAGGTGTTGGTTCTGCATGTGAGTTAAGTTTTCTCTTTGGCAGTTTTTCTTCTTATTTCATTTCCTTGCTTCTTTCTATGTTCCCTTGAAGGCAAAAGATTAGGGCCAGAGGAATCAAAAGATGTAAGGAAGGCAGAAGGATAATAGAAATATTGATAAAAGTTAGTAGAGGGGCAAAATGAGACTTAATGAGATGAATATTTGACTTGAGTAGGCAGTGTCGAGTACTAGGAAAAAATATGAAGTTCCTACAATGAACTGGGAAAACAAATGGAGGAATATATATATATAGTGATTTAGAAGGCTAGAATTATGTGGAGGGAGAGAAATAGTAGAGAATGGTCTGAAAGGAAAAAGTTAATACTAATAAAAAAAAAAGAAAAGAGAAGAAGAAAACAATATAGTTGGGATAGAAATTGACACCCTTAAGTTATGGGCCTATGAATAAATGTTGTCTCTAAGAGCCACAACAGAAAACAGAAGGCAGAAAGATGCAGGAAGGATAAGCGACAGTTTGTAATACAGAATCAATATATACAGCGAGTGGGAAAGTATTGAATAAGAAGCCCAGGAAATAAGCGACCAGCTGGCAACACCTATTAAAAAAAAAAAAAATAGAAGGAAAAAGGAAGAGGGGAGGAAAACGGGAATAATAGCAATAGACCAGAAAGTAACAGAGAGAAACCAAAGATCCACACAGGCAAGCAGTCAAACAGAGCTAAAGGGGGAATGATTCCCCTAGGTTCCACGTGGATCCTTCCTGTCTACTTGTGTTTATCAATGAATTTCCCCACAGGGTTCTATATGCAGGTCCTGAAGCAGCTTTTAGCTATTAAACTAAATTAAAAAGAATTTATTTATTTATTTTTTTTTAGCCAAATGCAGGACCCAAAATAATTCCTCCTCTAGACCAACCCGCTTACACAGAAGGGACCCTAGCTGGGCCCATGGAAATTAATCAAGCACGTCCCACTTTCCGGACTCCCCAGGTTAGCTGAAGCTCTGATGTTAGTCAGTGAGGAGTGCTAAAGATGGCGGATTCCGCCCCTTCTGGCGCCGAGCTCCAGCATCACCGGGCTGCTCAGTAAATCAGTTTGAGTGCAGATTCGCGTCTGCTCTCAGCCTAATGATGCTTCAGGTCGGCTTATCTGCTCCCCAAAGCTATGGGGCGGTGTAGGCAGCCAGATCAATGTCTAAAAATATAAAATACCCTTCCCTGTCTTCCAACCAAACCCTCCCTTTTTTGGGAAGTGTCCCTTCCTCCTGGCTCCGCAGTGTCCCGGGTCTTATCCCTGGGTGGCTAGGGAAATCAGCTGCGTTGCCCGACCAAAATCCCCCCTCCGGTTCACTGGGTGCTGATTAGCTCGTTTGCTCTGTTCACACAAGGTCCAAGGGGCGCCAGGCAGCCAGATCCCCAGAAAATAAAACTTTTTCGGCCCGCCCGTGGCTGAAAATGGCCGTTTTATTTTATTTTTTCCTAACCGCGGGGCTCAGCCGCCTGTGCCAACCTCCACCGGCAGCCTCAAAACTCACGAATCTCCACCGTTCGGTCCACGCCGAAGATCCGCGCAGATAGATGTCCCAAGCCTCTCACTCCACGCGTGCACAGCACAGACCCCCGGGCAGGACCCCATCCACAATCCGCCTTGCTCTGGGAGCTTGCAGTGTGCGCCCTCCTACACTAACGCCATCTTGCATCTGTTGTGTCTTGAGATCACCTGTTTCCTAACTTTAAAAAACTAAGAAATTGCCCCCAGCATAGGATGTGACTCCCAAGGATGGGCTTCCCTGGCACAGATAGAATACTACCAAGCACCAACTAGCAATGCAACTGGAAAAAGACCTTGACCAAAAGGGGAAAGGTAAAGACAGAGGAGTTTATATGGCTAAGATATTTCAAAGCGAGTCAGGAGATCATTCCAGAAGTTTTGCTTATCCATGTCTCAGCAGAAGCTCTTTGCCTGCCAAAGTAGATACTACCCCAAACAGCAGGGCTCCTGAGGGCTTTGGAGACATACAGACACTATAGTCAAGGCAGATACCTCAGGAGTTTGGTGCCTTGCCAGTGAGCCTTACTTTGGAATTTATGTTCCCCATAGTGACAGAGTTGGGTCACTGGCTACACATGGCTTTTCTGTCCTTCTATTTGAACCTGAAATTAGTACTAGAACTGGTAGGTGTACATCCAAGACACTTAATTTGGGCTGTCCATGTGTCAGCTGGGCTCTGAATCTCAATGGAGTTGCAAGACCTACTCTAGAGTTCATTGGTCTCACTCAGGACAACTAACATGGAGGTAGATGATGGAACTACTATACCAAGAGAGTCTACACTTGCAAGCAAGAGAGTCCCATCCATTGGTACCATGGGATAACAGTCCCTTCTCAATTAGAGGTGGAGTGGACATCACAATCCCAGAATACTCAGGATCGGGGCATGAATTATGGACTAAAGTAGACTTACTGGTATTCTACTATACACTTATTGTGATCTAGCGATGGAAGAAATTATATCATTGATGTGGAGACAGTGGCCACTGGAGATTCTGAGAACAGGGAGTGGGAAAAACAGGTATAATACAGGGGCATTTTTGGGACTTGGGAATTGTCCTGAATGACATTGGAACAAGAGATACAGACAATTATAAATCTTGCCATAACCTAAAGAACTGGGTGGGAGAGAATGTAAATTACAATATAAATTTTAATCCAGTTTAGTGACAGTGCTCCAAAATGAGCCCACCAATTGCAATGAATGTACCACATTAATGAAGGATGTTGTTAATGTGAGACAATGTGGGAGGTGTGGGGAACAGGGTATATGAGAATCCCCTGTATTTTTTTATGTGACATTTTTATAATTTAAGTATCTTTTAAAAAATTAAGAATTAAAATAAAATATGAAGGAAGTGGTGAATATTTATCCAGGAGAATTGGGTAGTTGCTCTGTGGAAACATTGCTCATGTCCTGCTTTACTTCAGCTGTGAGCTGCCCTCTCTGCTCCCTCTGTCCTGCTCTGATGTCTCTACCAACTTTTTACTCATGATCTTCTTAGTTCTCTTACATACCCTGTATAACTTAATACCAGTTTTCTTTTCTTATGCCCACATCGGTTCCACCATCCAGAGCATCAGCTCTATCAAGGGTGAAAGCAAAGCCTTCTCCACCTTTACCTTCCACCTCAATGCAATGAGTTTGTTGCATAGTTCTGCTTTTCCATGCTATTTCATGTCAATCTTAAATTCTTCACTGGAATTTTTTTTCCATGGAATACACTGTAGTCACTCCCTTAGTAAATCCCTTGTCTACAGTCTGAAGAACATGGATGTGAAAGCAGATTTGAAAACAATGTTACTAAAGGTTTCTAATGGCATAGATAATATGCTAAAAATGATTTGAAAATAGGGAAGAATCATGTCAATGAAGTTTAATAGGAATTAAGGGAATTATTTTTTCTCACATCAGGTCTTTAAAAAATACCTTCTAAGAACCTCTCTTTTTCATGAAACTCCTGAATAACACAAAAGCAATTTGTAATCATTGGCTTATATTTAATTTCTTCAGGCATAGAGCAATGGATGAGTTAATTATTTAAACCCAAAAGAATGGGGTTACAGAATTATTTTCCCTTTTATTTGTGAACTGTCCCTTTAGGCTGAGCACTGAGAAAACTGCCTGACCTGAATTCTTATTTGGATCCCTATGGGACAACTTTTGTTAGAAATAAAAGTCAGGGCCACTGATAATAAGGTGACAGAAACTTGGTAGTGAAAGTTTGGAAGTAGAGTAGGGCTCAAGCCTGGACTGGAGGGGGTCTGAAATAAAAGAAAGAAGGAGTTAAAAATAGTTGTTAGAGGGAATCATTTTGGAATAGCAGAGATCAAACTTGGAAATACTTTCTATACACTCTTTCTCTCCAGGCACCTTCAGCTGGAATGTAAGCAAAGTGAAGAGAATTACACTGTCTAAGGTGGCCAGCAGCATGACCGGACCCCAGGGATCAACATTGTTGAGACTGATGAGGAGGTGTTAAGGCAAGTTTTCATGTAGCCAAAAGGAAAACTGTGCAGCTGATGTTGGGGTTACTGAAGACATACTCCATGCCTTTGCCAGAAGCAAAATAAGAGCTTCTTTTCTTTTTCCCACCATGCTTGCCATTGGCTAAACCTAACCAGAAGCCAGTCAGCAATGTAATCTAGGAAATGGCCTCTTCAGAAATCTAGTCTAAGTAATACAAAGCTAAATATACAAATTGAGTATGAGACTGAGGGCCAGCAGAAAAATAGCTGACCTAAAAGATAATCATAGAAATATGACTTTTCTTGGGCAAGAAAGAGAGATTAGGAAGTATTAGAGCAGGTATGAGAAAAAGAGATATAAAGAAGAATGGGATGAATAATGGGAGAAGAATAAAAAAGATATTAAGGAAGGAGAATTCAATACAATCATAAGAGTGAGAAAGATGGACACCCTTGGGGGGACAGCAATAGGAAACTCAGATCAACTCAGGCACTGGCTGCCACAGGTGGTTGAGGGATTCACTGAACCCATGAACACAGAGAGAAGTAGTTTAAGGGCAGAAATAATTGCTGTAACTCTATGATGAGACAAAGTATTCAGTTTAATGGGCCATGATTAATTTTCAAACAGTTGGACCCTTGGAAAAAATTTACAAGGAGACTTGCTACATGTCAGCTTTGATATCTTCCACCTTTCCTTTGTTTTATTATTGGAGAAGTTGGGAGCTTACAGAACAAGCAAGCATAATGTACAAAATTCCCATACATCATTCCTCCACCAAAACTTTGCATTCTTGTGGAACATTTGTTACAGGTTATGAAAGAACATCATCAGACTATTGCCACTCACTACGGTCCATAACACTTGGTACATTTTTTCCATACATTCCCTATTATTAACACAATGTATTAGTATTGCACATTTGTTATCCTTCACGAGAGAACACTCTCATATTTGTACTGTTAACCACTGTCCATCTTCCACCGCATGGTTCACTGTGTTATACACAGATGCCTTGTATATACTATCCAAAGTATGCATACAGTGGCTCTCATTTTCATCACAAAGTTGTGCAGTCATCACCCCAGGAAACCTTTAAACATTTTACTTACTACAAAATAAAAAATTTCATACCCTCATTATTGATTCTTAGCACTGATATAGTACCTTTTTTTACTTTATTGCAAGAATATTACAATACTGCTGTTAACTACAGTCCATACATTACATTAATTGAATTTTCCCATTCATCACAATAGTCTTGCCTCCTGTAATAGTGATGTACATTTTTTTCTAGTTCATTCTTGTATTTGCTTTATTAACCAAAATCTCATCCACCTCTGAGTTCACAATGTTAATCAATCCCTCGATTACTCTCTACTTTTCTTTCAATTGCAATTTATAACCCTAGGCTACCTCTTTCAACCACAATCCCATTTATAAACCTGCTATGTTATACTCACTATAATATGTTACCATCAACTCTATTTCCACACATTCACAGCCAAACTAATTGAAAAGTCTACATAACATTAAGCAGTAGTACCCCTTCTCAGTCCTCATCCTTCTCTACTGCCATCTTGCCCCTTCCTCTCCATCTTTCCTTTTTGTACTACTACCAATACTAGTGTCTCTGTTTCCACCAAACCACTGCATGATTGGAGGTTCTAAGTACATCAAAATTCATTTCCCAAAGGAGAGTTGGTTTAAGAACAATTTATCTAAAAAGCTAGTGAAACAGTCATTGAAAATATGCATTGCCAAATTTCAGATAATCATATGAAAGACTGTTTCAGACCATCCCTACAGTTTTGCTTATTGATTATCTATTTTCCTATTTGCCTACATTGAGAATTCTAGGGTTTTCAGCTAAGTTTATTTTTCCTTTAATGGCATTATTTTAAGAAGTAGAAAGGAAATATTCAATTCTTAATATATTATTCACCCAAGTTATCCATGTTAAGGTTCTTGTTTTATGTTTGCTATTTTCTTGTTTGCATGCATTTTTTACAGGATCTGGACATATGAAGCAACTTAGTCCCTGCTCAGTTTTTGTTCTCATTTCTCATCATAAGAATGAAAATATATAATGGATATTTCAAGAATATTTGGTTCTGTTGTGTTTTTTCTCTAGTTTAAACTTAAAATAATAATTGAAATCTGCACAGTACAGTCACATGTCTTTTGCCTAATCTTTAAAAGGTTTTCAACTTAGAAACTGTAAAATACAAACAAATTATTCCACTTCTCAATGAAATTTAACATTTACTCCATTTTCTTCCAATTTTTTCTATTGAAAAGATCTCTTGCATGCATTCTTACACAGAATTTCAATCATATTTATATGCAATAGTATATCCAACATTTACTTATCACGAATAATTATTTTCCATGTTTCAAAACATAATTTCAAGTTCTATTATATTCCATTTTTATATAGGACATTTTATATTCGATAACTCCCCTAGTATTAAGTGTTTCTAATAATCACCTATTTTATTCATCAGGCAGTTTTTCCTAAATATTTAAAATCATAGTTTCTGCCTTCCTACCTTCCGTCCTTCTTTTCTTCCTTCTTCTCTTTGTCCAAATTTCTTTTTTCTTTTTCATCCTTATTGGGAGATCATGTCACAAATATAAATTAACCACAATCCTTTGGTCATAATGTATCACCATTGTTCCACACCTGTACATCTTTTATCTTATTTTATTTTACTTTTTGTCTGTATATTTTTTGCAACACCTTATGGTACCCCACCAGTTAGCCTAAAATAATGAATATTGCTACAGCACGTAGCTATTTTGGGCCCCTTCCCCATCCCACACATATTACTGCCAGATATTTCATTGTCTATTATTTAAACCCACAAAATAAACACTAATATTATTATTAGTGTTGGTTTGGATATACCCATTTTTAAACATTTTAAATATTAGCTATTTCTTTTACAGTTAAAACGTAATTTTGGGATTATTTTACTTTTCCCTCAAGAGTATTCTTTAAAAGTTCTTTTAGGGCTCAACTCTAGATTGTAAACTTTTTGTTTTTGTTAATATGTGAATATCCTTATTTGTTCCTAATTCATAAAAGGTATTCTTGATAGATACACAATTTTGGTGCACACCTATTTTCTTTTAATAATTTATTATTTCTTGGTAGTCTACTTCTCCTGTTGCTGTTGAGAATTCTGCTGACATTCTGACCACCTTTAGGACATCTTTCAATTCTCTCTTCTTATTAAAAGATTTTTCTTTAGTCCTTGATAGTAAGCACCTTCTGCAGTTCCTTAGTTAATCCTTTACTTATCATTTTATTATTAAAGATAATCATCAGAACTTCAATACTAAAATATATAATCTTAAACTCTTTAGCCCTTTCTGTATTTTGTAACTCTTCCATAGAGGAATTACTGTATCAAAGTGTATGAGAATTATACAACTATCTAAGCCAAAGGGATTTCCAACAAGGTGGTTATCAAATTACACTGAAATTGCAGCATATGGGTTTATTTGACATCCATATTCTCTAAATTCGATTTTAGTTGTTTTTAAAAATCACAATATGCTGACAATCAAGAAGTTATATAATTATGGTCTTAATTTTAATTCATTTACTTGTGAAGCTGAACTTTTTCTGCTTTCTTATAAATTGTTATCTGATCTTATGTTTTAATTGTACTCTTTATATATATAAATAATTTGACATTCTTCATCCATTTTACTAATAATGACTTAGGGATTTCCTTCCCAGGTCCTATGTTAGGGAGGATAGCTCCGGAGTTTGGTGCCTTGCCAGTGGGTCCTACTTTGGAATTTGTGCTCCTGAGAGTGACAGAGTTGGACCCAAATATGTCTTCCTTGCACATGGTACATCTGTCCCTTCTATTCAAACTTATGCGTGGGGCTGGAATTTGTAGGTGTACATCCAGAGACTGGAATCTTTGGGCTGTCCATGTGCCAGCTGGGCCTAGAATCTCGGTGGAGCTGCAACTCTTACTCTACAGGTCAATGCACTCACCCAGGACACCTAGGGGGGAGATGATGATGGACAATGGCCATCCCAAGGAATGGAGAGAATCTTCAGCTGCAAACAGGATAATCCTATCCATCTTATCCGTGGGATATAAGCCCCCTCTCAATTGGACGTGGAGTGGACATCACATCCCAGACTCCTCAGGATTGGGGGAAAAGCTATGGACTAGAATGGACTTACTGGTATTCTATTATAGACATATAGTAGTCAAGCAATGGAAGAAATTACAACATTAATGTGGAGCCAGTGGCCACTGTACACTCTGGGGGCAGGGAGAGGGAAAAGCAGTTGTAATACAGGGACTTTTTCAGGACTTGGGAATTATCCTGAGTGACATTGCAACAACAGATATAGGTCATTTTATATCATCATATAACATGTAGAACTGTGTGGGAGAGAATGTGGTCTACAATGTGAACTATGATCCATGCTTAATGGCAAAGCCCCAGGATGTGAATATCCATTGCAGGTGATGTGCACACTAATGAAGGATGTTTATGTGGGAGGTTGTGGGAGGTGTGGGCCGTGGGGTATATGGGAATTCCTATATTTTTAGTGTAACATTTATGTGATCTAAGTATCTTTTTAAAAATACATACATACATACATACATACATACATACATACATACATACATACATAAAAACCTATCTCATTCATTTTAATATCTACCTGATGGTCTTCTATTGTACGCACATACTATGCATTATTCAAGCAAACCCTAAAGCTGTCTCCAGTTTCTTTCCATTATTTAAAGATTTCTGATAATCATAATCCCCCCTAAGTTAGAATTACTGTAGGATGAATTTCTAAATCTATGAACATTTAAATGTAAAGTGTTGATAAATAGGGCCAATTTTCTTGAAACCAATTTTTATCAATTTCTTGCCTGTCAATATTGTATGAGTGTAGATGTTTTCCCAATGACATCTCCAGTGACGGAGTCAAGATGGCAGCCAGGAAAAAGCAACTAATGGTAGCTGAGTATGCACGAAAATTACAACTGAAAATGAGCTTTTTCAGTTCCTGCCTCCAGAAATCCCAGACGAGGAAATTCAGACCAACCTTCTCACCACAGAGAACTGAAAAATTTGGACTAAACACTTAAAATATCTACTTATAAACATTAACGAGCTAATGACTTTGAGGAATTAGCAGGCCAAAATCAGGGGGAGTCTAAAAACTCACAAAAATAAGCAAAAAAATTGGAGAAATTTTTTCCTGGAAGTATTTGCTGATCCCAAGTAGAGACAACTGAGAAGCTGAACACCACTTTTGGTAGCCTAATGAAGTTTGGGTTTCAAAAAATCATAATTTAGGAGACTCCAAGTTTGAGAATGTTGGTAAAGCACTCTATATTTGAGATAACATCTAAACCATCTGTCTAGGAGTAAAGGTGAACTAAAAGAAAACTAGTCCTATCATGGTCTGATACCTCAAATGTAGATTTCTCCTAGCCTCAAAACCATAAGTCAATAAATTCCCATTGTTTAAGCCAAATCACTGTAAGGTATTCCTAGCAGCTAAGATACCATACTAAATAGAATCTCAATGGGATCATACAAATTTCAGCTTGTCTAATTAATGATCTAAAGTTAGAATTCAGGCTGTGGCTCTAAGGAATAAAGGCCACTGTTTCCTTTGTCTCCTGGACTGTCAGCCTCAGACAGCCAATTAAGGACTGCCTTATCTATACCATTTTAAAGAGTTATACAGGAGAATCATTCTGTATAACTGAATGATTTCGAAGGAAAGAGGAAACAAAATAAAGAGATTCCCCTGTTGCTGGGTCTAAGCTATCAAAAAATGTCCCTCTCACCTTTTGTTGAGGAATTTAGAGACCTGGTGCCCAGCAGGAAAAAAAGACTCAAGAATGTGAAGTACTCCATTGTGGTGCCAGTAATGGGATTTCCCAGTAGACATAAAAACTCACCTGAAGTTCCTGTACTTAGTCCTCACGAACATAAAGACTAGTGACCCCAGGAAAAAGACCAGAGCTACAGGAATTCTTCTGAGCCAAAAAAGCCCTGAGCTGGATACATTTCCTTATTATTGACTGATGCCCCCCCCCCATACCCCTTCCCAGCATCTCTCCTGACCACTCCCTTCCCTTTCCTCATGTGAGGGTTCTTACTGGCTCCCTGAAATGCATTTTTTCCAGGGGTCTTTCCACATATTTTCTATGTGCTAAAGACTGAGCTCCACAAATCTGGGCAGATTTTTACATTTTCCAAAGAGTGGGGTCTATGTGCTCACTTACTGTGAGCAGCGACTTGTAAAACCCTCTGGCCTCAGTGACTATCTTGGGCATTGAGAATAGAGATTTCATGCCTTCTGGGTTCAAATTCAAAATTACTCCAGGATCCAGATGTACAATAAAAGCAGATTCCAACAACTGGAGCATAATATTTGGAAGAGAGGTGCAGAAAGTACATTAAAGTAAATGGTGGATTTTTGGTCATTTTCAGGGTCAAAACGCATGTGCTAAAAAAAAAGTTAAATTTCAGTTATTATTAATTCCCTCCACCTTCAGAACTGATCAAACTAATGTAAGTGCTGCAACAAATAGAGCAAGGAGTTAAAACTAAGAAATAGTAGAGAAAACAATTATATTCAGCAGTGTGATGTTTTTACTACTTTCACTACTCTCCAGTCCAGGACTTTCTTGTAACCCTGGGATTAATACTGCCTCTGATTTTCCATATGCTCCATTTTTGTTCAAGTAGAGTACTTTCCCATGCTCAATGAATAGCAGAATTGCTCAATCTCCTTCCTTTCTCTTCCAATTAACTCATCAATCCCAGCATCAGCATTTGCGAAATTAACTAACATTTAAAAATTAAATACATTCGAGTCTGGCAAAGTGTTAAGACTCTGATGTTATATGTGTCTTACTCAAGCAATGTTTCCCAGCTACCTGTCCCCGTGGAAAGATGCAATGTTACTTCCCAAACAACTGAGCTGAAATTCCAACTCCACCCCTTGACACTTGTTTCATTTAGGGGAAGTTTCCTAACTGCTTTCTGCCTCAGTCGCTCATAATTTTAAAAGAAGAAGAAGGTTAAAAGATACAAATGGCCATTATTTCATGGGACTGGTATGAGGAATAAGTATGTTAATATACATAAAATGAATGGTGTCTAGTATTATCTTCAGTACCCTCAGCAGTAATATCATAACAATTATTCATGAGACTTAAACTGTCAATATTGTGACTGAATTTGAAGTGCTATTGTATGTTTAAGTAGAAGAACAGATATTAAAATGGGATGACACTTAAAATAACCCAGAAAGTCACCATCTGCCAGTCTATAATGTGATATTATACAGAAGTGTTCTAAAGTGTATTCCAGGGCAAATTAATATACCCAGCTTCCCTTTAGTAGAATCATTTAAACTAACACTAACTTTTGTATTGACTCATCTTCTCTCTATAAGTATCCAGATTATCATTTCTCCAAACACTAAGGGTTTGGGCTGAGTCACCCAAACTTCAGTGTGATTGAAGGCACTGTGATCCGCCTGGAAGGGTATGTGAAAATAACGTGGACAAAGAGTAAATCCACAAGAATTGAAGCAATTGTCTGACTAATTCACCCAGATTATTCCAAATGCAAACATGTTAAAATTCTTGAAGAGTGGCTTCAATTCTTTTTTTTTTTTTTTTTTTTTGGTTGTTGTAATTGTTTGCTAGTATAGATACCACAGAAATTATTTGTTCCCAAAAGGATTTGACCAATGAAGATGGAAAGGAGCTCTTTAAAATTGATTTTTTTTTTGGCATATTGTTCTCCTTCACTGCTACATTAGAGTTAATTGAGCCATCTATGATGTGTATTAACCTACTAGGCAGAAGAGAGATGTAAAATGAAACTAAGAAGCTCCCACAGGCTACAAAATTGGGTTAATAGATCATATTTAACAGTTGGGAAATTATTAGAAAGGACAAGTGCAGGTAGCTGAGTCTGCCGAATTTAAATTGTGAGTCATTTGGGCAGCACCAATATCAGAAGCTGTGGTATCAAGAAAAAGATATTACAGGGGAGGCTAAAAGGTCAGAGGACTGATTAGACCGTGTTTGAAGTTACCAAGCAAAGCAGGAGGGTTCATGAAAATGTACAATCTGAGTGTAGAGCCCCATTTCAGGGTTCAAGCTAGGCATGAGTAAAAAGTGTAAGAAGAAATATAGCTGAATTCTAAGGAAGAGTGACAAACCTAAAGGACAAAAAAATATTTATGTAACAGTTGAACATTGGTATTTACAAAAATGTCTTCCTCTCAAATGCTTAACATAGTCTGAAAAATAGCAGACAATCTCCAAATTTTGTTGCCTGCAAAAAATGGGCTTTTGGAGAGATGATATAAGAATTACCAAATAAAATGGAGGATTATAAATGGAATGAATTAAGTGAAAAATGAATGAATGGATGATTGAATAGAAGGACAGATAGATATTGGATTGAGAGATGGATGGTTGTAAATTTATGTCATCAGTTTAAACACTTTCCAGTGGATTCAAAAATTGTCCAGGGAGTATGGGATGACTCAGGTGCAAGGATCCTGTAGATGATGGCAACCCAGGCAAGCACAATGTCTGACCCTCCATAGCTACAACAATCTTACAGTCCCTACATACACACATACACACGTACATGAAGCAATATCTTTACCTTTACTTTCCATTTCTCCTTAGTTCTGAATCTTTATCAAGCTTATGGAACTAAATTCTTTCCCAAAAAATATTAGCTGTACAGTCTATACTACTCATCTCACTATTTTGTTGCATTTTACAAATGCTCATTGGAATTCCACTATATGCCATTCCTTTGACTGCAAAAGTGTCCTGGATACAAAATACTGTACAAAACAATCACTGCTTTAAGAAAAAAAGAAATACACTACATACTTGTTACACTAGCTATGATAGCAAGAAAGTGGTCCATGTGATTCATGTGATGGCATACTAGGATGAGAGCTACTTATTGTGACCAGCTGAATTAGATCATAATGTGGAGAAAAATAGCAATTCCTAAGAAATTTTTAAGTAGAGGGAGAGAAGGCCATTATAGAAAGAATATGGTCTTTGCAATCATAGAGCTAAGACTTAGAATGATGGTGTTGAATCATTTAGAAAAATAAACAAATACTTGGTTTCCTTATTTGAAAAATCTCAATATGATGTTTGCCCCCAATTTTTCTGAGGATTAAACTATAATGTTTAGGAGTGCAATCATTTTCTATTATCACATATTATGGTGAGTTCAGAGAAGGAAATGATTAAGGAAGACCTCAGAATGAAGTTGAAATTTCAGTGTGAGTAAAAATGTCAATAAGATATGGATTGAAAGATAGCACATTCCAAGCTAAGCAGCTGCTTGAGAAAATGCAGAGAGTCAAAGATGCCCATGGGGTGAACAGAGCCAAGTACACTAGTCTGCCCTTTGCACTGAGGATCTCTGTAGGGTAGTATATGCACAATCATGAAAATCATAGACGACATATGATAGAGGATTTCAAGAACCAAGCCTTAGGTGGAAGATATTCTTCAGTATTATGATCTTTTGTCCTGGAGGCCTGCATAGTGGAATCAAATCTTGCCTGTTCACATTGTCAATTGAACAAGTTATATACTATCTGATACTCAATTTTCTATTCAGCAAACTAAATTATACAAATTTCTTCTTTATTCCCTCTACACCACCGTCCAAATACAAAAGAAATGCACAAACATACATTAAAAAACAAACAAACAAACAAACAAAAAAAAAAACAATGCTAGTGACAACATATGTCAGTCTTGTCTAACATAAGAAATTGAAAATGTATGTGAAAGGTCCTATGGAAAACCTAAGAAAGACATAAAAGACATATAATATTATCAAGCAGTTATGCACTGTGAGCAGATTGTAAGAGACAGAGTGACTGAAGAGAAACATTAGGAAGTCCATTAGAATCTACAGAGAATAAATAATATTGTTGAGGACAGTTTCAATGAAAGGAAAGAGATTAATTGAGTCATGGTCCAGATTGGGAAAATTTGTGGATTTCTTCAGCAATCTCTGAGATAGAGTACTGCCCATAGAATCATATCATGGTGAAGCTGTCTCAGATTTAAGAAATGAAGCAGCATAATGCAACAGAAGAAAGGATTAAACACACCAATGAGGACATATATGAATTCTAAGTTAATTGCAAGGAAGACACCCCCCTCCATAGAAATAAATGTGGTCAATAGAGGTTTCAGGTCTGTCTCTAATTTATTTCTGGTCAGCAGCATCTCTAAATGGCCTTGGGGAACCACAGCACCATCTTCAAGTTCATCTTCCTTGGACAGTCTGCTGACCCCCATGTCCAGGTTCTGCTTTTTGTGCTGTTCCTGGGAATTTACATCCTGACCCTAATGGGTAACCTGTTGATGCTGCTGATCATCAGGGCAGATCCTCACCTCCACATGCCCATGTACTTCTTCCTGAGTCACCTCTCCTTCCTGGATTTTGTTTCTCTTCTGCCACAGTGCCAAAGCTGCTGGAGAATTTCCTGTCTTCAAGGAAAACCAGCCTGGCTCTGATCTTCTTTCTGTTCGAGTCTGAGGGCACGGAAGTCTGCCTGCACTCAGTGATGGCCTATGACCAATATGTTGCCATCTGCCACCCTCTGCTCTATAGACAGGTGATGAGCACCCAGCTCTGTAACGGGCTGGCGTGTGAATCCTGGTGCCTGGTCTTTCTGAATGCATTCATCAACATCCTTTTTTCTATGAACTTGGACTTCTGTGGAGATGATTCCATCCCCCACTATATCTGTGAGCTGCCCTCACTCTTCCCTCTTTCTTATTCGGATATCACCATAATTTTAATGTTCTGCTCTGCTCCAGTATCCTACATGCACTTGGAACTGCTTTTCTGATCCTTTACTCCTACACCCTCATTGTCTCCACCACCTGGAGCATTAGCTCCACCTATGGTAGAAGCAAGGCCTTCTCCACTTGCTCCTCCCATCTCACAGTAGTCCTCCTGTTTTATGGCTCAGCTTTGCTATGCTATCTCATGCCAACCTCAGGATCACCACTGGAGTTGATCTTCTCTGTACAGTACAGTGTGATTACTCCCTTAGTGAATCCCTTCATCTATTGCCCCCCAAAAAATGAGGTGAAAGCAGCTGTGAGAAGGACCTTGGGAAAATATCTCCAATATTAGCTAACCACATGCACAGCCTGATGGTCATTAGTTTATGACTACAATATATGTGATGAATGGTCAATAACAGAATTCTCTGGTTTCATCTGATATTTGGTTCAGAGTGTAACTTAGAAATACTTAGTGTTCTATGGGGGTGATGTAGAGAATTGTGGTTCAGATTTATAATTCATGGTTTAGAGACAGAGCTAAGCAGAAATAACAATATTAATACATCCCTTTTCCATGGATTGATGGGTCATAATACCATATTGATTCTCTTTACTATATATTTCAGTGAGCAGCATGGAATAAAATCACCAGTAGGAGAAGGAAACATACAACGAGCTGGTTGATCTTGAGTCTGGAAAATGTGAGAGAGTTGGGAGGGAGGTTCAATATAAGGTAACTGAGGTATTTGGATTTGGCTAACCAAGGTCACAAAGAGTTTCTCTTATATTCTCTACTAGAAACTCTATAGTTTCAAATTCTATATAATGATCTATTTTTACAATATTATCAGAGGTATGAATCAAAGTTACTTTCTTTCCTTATTGATATCCATTGCTCTAGCACCATTTGTTGAAATGTCTATTCTTTCTCCATTGAATCGTATTTATATCTATGTTAAAAATCATCATTGGACGATATTCATGTGAGTACAGGTAATCCCTGAAAAAGAATTTGGTGATTTCAGCATGAGGAAAACCTTGGGATATGTCCTGGGCCTAGAATGGGTGACAGCACCCAGGTAGGACAACCCAGACAAGGAAAGTGTTTGCAATATTACAAATAACAAAGTAGGGATAGATTTCAACAGGAATTAGATTAGAACTGCATGCAGCTAGATATCTGATGAGTTCACATTACATAGTACATCCTAATTGCTTATGATATGAAATGATGTGAGATACCATACAAAATAATTTATCTACCCATATTTAGGTATATTTTCTTTTGATGTTTTCTATACATAAAGTTTTTTTTTTAACAAATCAATTTTATTAGTGTGCATGATGTATAATAAGGGTTCAGATTCAGTTTTTACATATGGAACTGCAATCGACCCAGCATTATTTTATTTACCACTGCACTGTTAACTTTATCATAAATCAGATACCTGTATAACTGCATAGATAGTTAGATAGATCTGTAAGTGGTGTCTGTTCTTGAAAACTTACTTTTATTCCATTGATGATGTTGATTTTTGTCCCAATAACACAAAATGTTAATTATTATAGGTTTTACATCTGGTAGCATAGATATTCCTCCAAAATTATTCTTTTTTGAGATTTCTTGGACCATTTTATGTGAAAATGTTTTTTCACATAAATTGTAGAATCACCTTGTAAATAACAAAAAATGCCTAATATTCTGATTGGGATTGAATTTATAGGTCAAGGTGACAAGTGTTGATTTCTTTACAAACTGAATTTTCCAATTCATAAACAAGTTATATCTCTTCATTTAGCTAGATGTATTTAACATCCCTCAGAAATATTTTGGAGCTTTAATTTTAGATTTCTTGGACACCTTTTGTGAAATGTATTACAAGGCATTTAGTGAGTTTTTTGTTCTATTTAAGTGGTATCATTTTTAAGTATCTGATGTGTTTTGTTGGTATAAAGAAATGCATAAGTTTTTAATATCCAGTGACCTTGGGCACAGTTCATAACAGGTTCAAGTAATAACTGCTCTGCTTTTTGTAATTTAAAATCAAATTTATATTTTTTAGAGTTTCATAAATGAAATCATATATTTTACTGTCTAGCTTTTTACTCAGCATACTGTTCCTGAGATTCATTGATGACCTTTCATTCTCTTACCTGCTTATGCATATATGTGTCAATTCCCATTTTTTACTATTATAGATAAAATTGCTAGAACCAATAGTTTAAAAATCTTTGTGGGGACATATGTTTTCATTGCTTTGGGGTAAATACCGAAGAATGAAATTACTGAATTTAGGATACTTGCATATTTAAGATTTTAAGAAACTGTGAAACTGGTTTCCAAAATTGATGTACCATACTACATTGGCACCAGTAACTTCTGTGAATTTGAGTTGCTCTACAATCTTTCCAACACTAGGTAATGTCCTTTTTGTATTTTTTTATTAGAGAAGTTGTGAGTTTACAAAAATATCTTTTCATTTTTTTTTTATTCTGTTTGGTTTGTAGGAGCATCTCACTATGGTTTTACCTTGAAGTTCCCTAACTTTGAATGATTTTGAGTTTTTTAAAATATGCTTATTGCTAATTTCTATGTTTTTAATACAATGTTTGTTTAAACATTCTTTCCAAGTTTATTTAATTTTTGTTTTCCTGTTATTGAGTTGTAAAAATCCTCTATATCTTGAAAACAATATCTATGTCAGATATATAATGCAGTAGGCAAGATTCTAAGATGTCCCCAGTGATCTCCAACACCTGCTGTTACTCCCTATACAATGTCCACTCCTTGACTGGTGGCAGAATCTGTGATAATTTCTATAATTTGCCTTCTGGAATTTTGATTAAAATTACAATGAATCTATGGATAAATTGGGTGGATAATTATAACTAAAAAAATTGAAGATTCAAATGCATGAACATAGCATATCTGTTCATTTATTTAGTTCTCTTAAGAACCAAGTTTATTCAGTACACTTTCTGCTTTCCAAGTAACTGTAGACAGCATTGTCACTAAAATTTCTGCCATTACATACCAAGGATCCACATTCTCCTAATTTCCAATAATATGTTCCTCAATTCCTTTCAAACAATCCCAAGCAATCTCCTTAAAAACCTGTTTCTGCTAACAGACCATTCAGGCAATTTAGGCTATCTCTATCATGGTACACAAAAAATTCTCAGCCTCCACCAGCTGCCCATTCTACAGCAATAGCTACATATATAGGTATAAATATTTGTTATGGCAATGCTCATTGTCCATTTGCAAAAAATCTGTATTAATTATCTTTTTCTTCATAACAAATGACTCCAAACTTTGATGGCTTAATACAATGTTTATTATTTCACAGTTTCTTTGGCTCAGGAAACTGAGGATGGCTAAGTGGGGTTCCTGGATCTAGTTCTCCAGAAAGCTGCAGTAATCTCAATGCTCACTTGGGAAAGATATAATACCTATCTCACTCATGTGGTTAGTGACAGGATTCAGTTTTCTTTGACTGCTGGACTGTATCCTCATTCCTCACTATCTGTTTACTGGAGGCCTACTTTATTTCCAAGCCAAATAGGTCTCTCCATAGAACATCTCACAACATGGAAGTCTGCATTGTCAGACTAGGCATACAATAGGACAAAGCTAAGAGTAAGTAATAAAGGGCTAACAAGGCAAACATCACAGTATTTCTAAGCTAACAGCACGCCTCTTAATTTTTACCATAATCTATTTATTAGAAGCATAGAATCAGTTCCATGTATATTCTAGGGGAGGGTTTTATGCAAGGATATAAATACTAGGAGTTGGGAATCATTGGGAGCCACATCAGAAGCTGCTTGCCACACAACGGCATCAAAAACTATGAATTACTTGGAGATAAATCTGAAAACATATGTGCAAGATCTCTGAACTGGAAACCACACAAAATTATTGAGAAAAGTTAAACCATACCTAGATAATTAGATATATACATGGTGTGCATGGATAAAAAGTAGCTTATTGTTAAGATGTAAATTTTCCTCAAAATAATCAATATTTCAACCCAATCCAAAACCAAAGTCCAGCAGGTTTTTTGTAGAAATTGGTGGGCTCTTCATAAAATGCAGAAATGGAAAAGACCATTTGAAAGAAAGGCCAACTTTTAAAAAGAAGAACAAAGTTGTAGTACTAAGCACCACCTGACTTCAAGTCTATATATAAAGTTATGGTGAAGAAAACCGTAAGTTATTGATATAAATTTAGATCATCAGATCAAAGAAATTGAATAGAGAATGCCAAAATAGACCAACAAGAATAAGGTCCATTATGATTTTTAACATAGATACAAATACAATTCAATGGAGAAATAATAGAAATTTCAACCTACGGTGCTAGAACAATGCATATCCACAGGGAAAAATTCATGCCTCTGATCAATGGATCATTTATACAAAGTTGTAAACTATAGAGCTCCTAGCAGAAAATATAAGAGAAGCTATTTGTGACCTTGGTTCAACAAAGATGTCTTAACATTACAGAATGAACATAATTAATAAAAGAAAAAGTTGATAAATTGGACTTCACAAGAACTAAGGACTTCTGCTCTTTAAAGGCTTTGTAAAAGTAATGAAAAGATAAGCCTCACACTGGGAGAAAATATTTCAAACCCATGTCTGATAAAGGAAATGAATCCAGAATATATATTTAAAACTATCAAATTCAGTAATAATAGTAATAAATTTTAATGGGCAAAAGAGATGATGTCAGCATAAATGGGTAAGTAGGGAAGTTCAAAACTCCATCCATTAACATATGTAATGAATAAGCTAAAAAAACTGACAAAATCAACTTTTTTAGAGCTTTGGATTCTAATAAGTGTATAACCCAGGAAATGCTAAGTGAAGAAAAAATAGCAGATTATTAGTAAGAGAGCTTTGTCATATTTTAATTTACCTTGTTATCATCCATGTTCCTCAGTTTGGTGGTGGCCTTGAAGTGGGTATATCACAGTTCTGGTGCAGGTCCTGGTACAGCAGAGGGCAATACTGACATTAATCTCAAAGAATTGTGGTACTGTGTTTTGTCCTGTCTGGTGGCTCCCTTCAGTTTTTTGTTTTAAATCAATTTTATTGATAAATATTAATAAAGCATAAATTCATCGAAAGTGTACAATTAATGGTATTTGTTATAATCACATAATTGTGTATTCATTACTTCAATCATTATTAGAGCATTTTCATTATTCCAATAATAATACTTTTATAAAAAAGACACAGAAATAAACAAAAAAATCTCATTAGTTCTCAAATCTCTATGATTCTTCTGCTGTACATAGCTGCTATTCTGTTTCTGTCTCTCTAGTTCATCTGTATTATTATTTTGTAAAAACAGTCTTATATATGCAAATTACTTATACTTGTATTTCACATGAGGTTACACTATGTTATACATTCCGATGTTACATTTTTTTAGTTTCCCCTCAGGTAATATACAGGACCCCAGACTTTCCCTTTCAACCACTGTCATACGCATATAATAGCTCTGCTAGGTACAACACTATGCTGTGCTTTCAACATTTCTATTTATTTCCAAATATTTACAAACAAACCAGTACTGCACAGATTAATCCTCAGCGTTCCATTCTCTACCCTCATTCTATTTTCTGGTGACCTATATTCTAATTATTAATTCCATGAGTTTACACAATGTATTTAGTTCACAATAGTACAATCATACAGTATTTGTCTTTTTTTATCTGGCTGGCTTCGCTCAACATAATGTTCTCCAGGTCCATCCATGAGGCCATATGCTTCAAAACTTCATTTCTTCTTACAGCTGAATAATATTCCATCTTGTGTGTACACCATAATTTGTTTATCCGTTATTGGTTGATGGACACCTGGGTTATTTCCAACTTTTGGCAATCATGAATAACACCACCATGAACATTGGTGTGCAGATGTCTGTTCGTGTCACTGCTCTCAGTTCTTTTGTGTATATACCTAGTAATGGTATGGCCGGTTCACATGGCAAGTCTATATTCAACTTCCTTAGGAACTGCCAAACAGTCCTCCACAGTGACTGTGCCATTCTACATTCCCACCAACAGTGAATAAGCATTCCTATCTCTCTACATCCTCTCCAAAACTTGTGGCCATTCTAATAGGTATGAAATGATATCACATTGTACTTTCGATTTGCATTACACTATTTGCTAGTGATGTTGAACGTTTTTTCATATCTTTTTTTGTCATTTGTATTTCTTCTTTGCACAATTGTCTTTTCAAGTCTTTTGCCAAGGTAGCTTGTCTTCTTATTGTTGAGTCCTATGATCTCTTTACATATCATGGATATTCAACCTTATTGGATATGTGATTGACAAATATTTTCACCCATTGGGTCAGATGCATTTTCACCCTTTTGACAAAGTCCTTTGAAGTGCAAAAGTGTTGAAATTTGAGGACGTCCCATTTATCTATTTTTTCTTTGGTGCTCATGCTTTGGGCATCAGGTTTAAGAAACTACAGCCTGCCACAAGATCTTGCAGATGTTTTCCTATATTTTCTTCTAAGAGTTTTATGGTTGCTGCTTTTATATTTATTTTCTTGATCCATTTTCTGTTAATTTTGGTATAATGTATGAGATAAGGGTCCTCATTCTTTCTTCTGGCTATGACTACCCAGTTCTCCCAGCACTATTTGTTGAATAGACTATTCTGGCCTAGCTGGGAGGGCTTGACAGTCTTGTCAAAAATTACTTGACTGTAGATGTGAAGGTCTATTTCTGAATTCTAAATTCAGTTCCATTGGTCAATCCATCTGCCTTTATGCCAGTACCATGCTGTTTTCACCACTGTAGCTAAGTGATATGCTTTAGTCAGGTTGTGAGAGTTTGCCAACTTCGTTCTTCTTTTTAGACATTTTTGCACAAGCATTTGTCTTTTTTAGCCTGCCTCTAGGCATTTGCAGGGCTGAGTCAACTTTCCTGGGTGGCATATGTCTAAAGAATATAAATAAAATGTATTAGCCACTGTTACCTGGTGTAATGGGTAACAGTTGGGGCAAGCAATAGACCAACCAAAAGCTGGGGAAAGAAGTGGCAGGAAAGGACCTCCTCAGAGGAACAAGGGCTTTGTAAAGCTCCCACATATTCTGGAAAATCTCAAAGGCCACACATGGACCCAGGACAGGTTCTTGCTCACAATCGAGCTAAAAAGACCCCTTAACTAATCCTAGCTGACCTGCTGACTAAGGCATAGCTGTAAGCTGCCAACTAAACAGTGAAGAGTGCTCCAACATATAGGAAATGTGCAGAAATTAGGAGAGATTATTTTCTTTTCCTTTCCTTTCATTTCTCTTCTTTTCTTCTCTCTCCTCTTCCTCCTGTTCCTCCTCCTTCTTATCCCCCCCTCCTACTCTTTCCCATCCTCCTCTTCCTGCTCCCCCTTATTCTGCTCCTCCTCATCTTCATTTTGTCCCAGGCATTTAGGCACCCTCAATCAAATCAGGAGCTGAGAACAAAGATTAGTCCATCAGATACTAATGTAGCCAAATATCACAAAGACTAAAGGCTTGAGCTTGCCACACAGCAAGATAATGATGTAACAGGAGAGTGACACAAGGGAGAGCCAAGAAAAGATGCACCAAAAAACCAGGAACTACGGTGGCACAGGTGGTAGGATGCCTCTCTCCCACATTGGAGATTTTGAGGATCGAATCCCAGTGAAGATAGGAGGAGAAGGATGAGAAGAGAGGGTAGGAAATGGACACAAATAGTTGCCCAGTGAATGGATACAGAAACATAAAAAATGGGTAGGTGGGGGTAAAAATGGATAAAAGTAAATAAATAAATAAACAAATCCTCAAAAAAATGTATAGGGGAGGAAGATGCATATTATAGTTAGTTGTAATACTTTGACAATGCTCTTTCATAATTTAACAGATGTTTCACAACAATGCAGGGTGTTTGTGGGGGTGGGATGTGTGGGAGCCCTGTATGATGTTATGCATGTTTGCTTTGTAAGTTCATGATGTTTACTGAACACTTATAGTTTATGTATGTTCACATATGAATGATATGCTTCAATAAATATATATTATATAATACACACACACATACACAAAGAACAAGCTAAAAAAAAAGTCACTAAACAAACAAGCAAAAACAACAACAACCAGCAACAACAATAAACCTTGGAAAAGCAGGACAATATGAATTTAAGAGTTACCATATCACAATAGCCAAAGTGTTCATTATATATATAGATATACAGGCAGTCATGCAAAGGAACAATAAAGTATGTCTCATTCACAAAGAGAAAAAAGAAACTAATATAAACTTTAAATAGGGAAGCCAAGACATTAGAACTACAAGAAAAAGACTTTAACTCAAATGTGCTAAAAGAGCTAAAGGAAACCATGCACAAATGACTAAAGGAAACCTTTACATTAGTGGTTTCATACAGTGCTTTTTAACATTGTATTTATATTTATAAATTTCACACATTTTATTTTACATATCTATGCATTTTGAAAATGTAGAGGGTTTTGTTCACCACCACCACAATCAAGTTAAAGAACAGGTCAAACACCCACAATTTCTTCCTGGTCTCTTTGTAGTCAATCCTTCTCCTGAATCCCAACCTCTGACTACCTCTAAGTTCTCTATGCCTATATTTTGGCCTTTTCCAGAATGTGATCAAAGTCTTTCCTGTTCTGTTTATGCATCTCATCCTTCACATGGAATCCTACATGTCTGCCTTGAGGACTATAAGCTGAAATAACAGATGCCCAAACCAGTAACCACTTTGGACCTCATCTTCAGAGGGCACCTAGACAACTTTGTCTCTGGCATTTCACCTGTTTGACAGTCAGTGATCATTTTAAGACCATTGTTACAATCTCTTAAATGAGTTCACTTCCATGGATGAAAACTGCAATACATTCCCACATTGACCTGAGTGATCCTTTCCTGTTTTACAATCCACTTATTTTCAATAATTAACAGGAAAATAAACAAAAAAATACATCAGATTGATTGGGTACATTTCATATTATCCTGTTTGGAGGACTCACATCTCTTATACAGCTTACTCTAATAGATTATGATCACTGATTTTTCTATTCAGCTTGACAGTACGAACCTTATTCTTGCATCATTACATTTTTTATGCTGGCAAACAAAAAATACACTATCAACTTCCAACTAAAATGATGTGTTAAACCCACTTTGTTTTCTGGTCAGCAGATTGGCCCCAGTTCCTTCACAATCACCCATGTTAGTTTGATGAAGATCAGGATAAACACTCACATTATGGAAGCCAGGGCAGAGCACTTTCCTCATTCCACATAATTGCTGTTTTTAGACAGGAAGTCAACAGTTGATTAATGATTTCCATTTAACTCCAGGCTCATTACTTTCTTTCTGCTTGTAACGCTAAGACAGGAATTATATTAGCAATTCTCTATTCTTAATTAAAGTACTTTTTTTGTGGAATTGAACATATCCCATATTCATTCCTAACACTGTAAATTATAATATCAATTGTTTCACAAAATCATTTGTATAAATTGGTAGTTTGCAACCAAGGATGACTTTTCTGCCTTTCCCTGCCCTGCCCACCATAGATATTGGCAATGTCTGGAGATACCTTTGTAGTCATAACTGGCATCTAGTGGGTAGAGGACATGGATGCTGTCAAACACCCCACAGTGCACAGGATGGCTCCAACCACAAAAATCTATTCAGCCCAGAATGTCAAATTTCCAAGGCACTAAATGACAGTGTCATCCAACTTTTGAGAAAAGGTTGCTTATGTACCAAATCATAAATCTTCTCTCAGTTAAGACTCATTTCAGTCATGTATTAAACCCCAATAGATCAATATTGCTTTGACCACTTTCAGTTTCAGTAATGATTGTTTTGTGAAAGAACTGGACTTTATCCAAAATTCCCAGAAACAAACATCCCTGGTATTTAGAAGAAGTCAAAATTATAATATAAATAAATCAACATAAAAAACATTTAATTACTGAAGCATTCAGAACAATGATCATTATCCTGTGAAGCATCAAATCTATTCTCATAAGCTAATCCACCATGCATGACTGCCCATATTCCCAGCAACCCAGTAACTCTGCTGACTCCTCTGCACCGACCTTTTTTTTTAAGGGAAGTCTTGGCTTAGGGTGTGTCTTAACATAGTTCACAAGTGTTCTTTTTATAATTAAGCCTGGCACTGGGTGATAAAATTTGGATTAATAGCTTCTCCTAGGCAATGTGAGAAGGCACCCTACAGGGACCAGTGTTCACAGATGCTTACTTTTAAAACTGTTCTAATTAAAACTGATGTGAAATACAACCACAATAAATACAACCTCTATGATGAACACATTTTCATCAGTCACAAATATAGACTGGTTTGCAAAATAAATTTCTTATGTATCTGAGTAATGTAGCTTTAGCAAAGTTTATGCTTTTCTACTTCTATTGACTTTAACAACATGAATATTTATAAGATAAGTTTAGAAATTATCTCTGATTCTCCATGCCACAGGCCAAAATACCTACCTTCATTGCACCTTATTAACAGTCTGAATTCAACCATTTTATTCCAGACATTCAAATAGTCAGTAAAATAATTGCTTTTTTGGATGAAAATGATTTCCTGAGGCCACTTAACACAGGAAAGAAAGCATATTTCAATATTCTATGAATTGAATCTGAATCTTGACTCTCCCACTTCAAGCTGTGTGAACTTGGGGCACTGCCTCAGTTTCCACATCTGTAAAATGGGGATAATAAGAGGTTTTAACTCCTAGAATTGTTGTATGGAATAAGTTAATGCAATGAAAGCATATAGATCATTACTTGGCATTTGGTAAGTAATTAATAAACTTTACCTATCTCTTCTTCTGAGAGATGTTTATAAAATGGAATCCTTGCACAAAGGAAATAACCTGAAAAAATGGTTAAAGATCAATGCATAACCTTCATGTGATTTCACAAATGTATACAGACAGACAGATATTGCCATTCTAGTGCTTAATTCAAAAACCACCAAACATCCAATCATTTCCATCAAATTTCATTGCTTCAAGACAGAAGTTCCAAAAGACCATTCTAAATGAAATCCCATGAGATCCCTACAAATTTCTGCTTGTTGTGTTAATGAGTCTAAACTTGGTCTTCAGGTTGTGACTCTGGAAGATAAAAGACATTGTCTCTTCTGTCCTGGGCTGCCAGGCTCAGCCATCCAATTAGTGACTGCTTAATCATACATCTGCCCTTCTGAAAGGAAATATGGGAGAATCACTCACTTCATAGATCTCCTAGCACAATATTTAGAAAAAGAGTTAACTAAATGAAGTGATGCCCGTGAGTTTTAATCTAAAGCTATCAGATAGATGTTCTTCCCACATTTGTTGTTTTATTATTTTGGTTTGTTTGTTCATTTTTTAAAGAATTTAGAAGCTTAGTGGGAAGGAAAGATAGGAGAGATGAGAGAGCTCAAAGGATGCAAGACCTGAAACTTCTGGGGTAAGCCATTGTGATGCCTTTACTGTCACTTCTCAAGAGACAGGGAAAATCAACTGAAGTACCTGTATTTGGGCCATAAAACAATTGGTCCTCATGAACATAGAGATGCCTGGCCCAGAAAAAGACCAGAATAGCAGGAAGTTTTCTGAGCCATAACTTCTCCCCCCACCCCAACTCAGTAATGTCTTCTATGATTGACTGAAATTTCCTTCCCTCTCTCTATCCCCTGACCATTTCTTTCTCTTTCTTCATATGACCTCTCTTTCTGGCTTTCTGAGAGGCATCTTCCCACCTTAGGTCTTTCCAAAGACTTTCTGTGTGCTGGTGAATAAGCCCCCAAATCAATGCAAACTTTCACATTTCCATGCAGTATGGTCAAGGTGTTCACCTACTCTGAGCAGCTACTTGGGGAACACCCTCTGGCATCAGTGAATAATGTTAGGTTATAAGGTGGAGATATTGTGCACTCTGACTTCAAACTAGGCATTGCTCCATGCCCTAGGAGTATAATAAAGGCAGGACACAGCAGCTGCAGCAGAAAAGTAAGGAGAGGAGTGGGGAGGGTATATCAGAGTAAATAGATGATTTTAGTCCTTTCTAGGCCCAATTACATGTCAAAGAAAGTTAATTTTCAGCCATTACTAATTGTCTTCATCTTCAAGACATTAAACAAATGTAGGTGCTGAAGAAAATAAAAGTTGTTATCAAAACCAAGAAATATTGAAGAATAAAATGGAATTCAGTGGTGTTATAGTATTTAGACTGTCTGAGTATCCAAATTCCCCTAATTTTGGTCAGGTAGAGTATTTTTCCATGCTCAGTGACTAAGGAAAACCCCAGGTCTCGTTCTCACATTCTCTTCATCTTCTAAATAACTCATTAATTTCACAGATTAACATTTTAAAATTAAATTCATTTGAAATGGACAAAATGTTAAGAATTCTATGTTATATGTCTCCTTTCAAGGAATGTTTCTACTATACTACCTGCCCCCATGGAAAGGATGTGATAAGTTACTTGCCAAACTGGTGGGCTCAAATTCCAAATCTATGGCTTGTTACCTCTGTGGATTTGGGCAAGTTCCCTACTAGCTTTCTGCCTCAGTTCCTCATCTGTTCAAAACAAGAAGGGATAAGGATATAAATGGTCCCTATCTCATAGGATTGGTGTGAGAATTAAGTATCTTAATACATGTAAAGTTCTTGGAATGGTGTTTAGCGTTACCTTCTTCATTATTGTCCACCTCCTCCTCATTATTCATTAGGACTAAATGTTTTTAGTGAATGGTTTTGAGGCACTGTCATATATTTAAATGGATAGAATGGATGACTTTTAGTATAGACCCCAAATTCAATAACTGCTGATCTGTAAAGTAGTATTATACTGAATGCTCTTACATTGCTATCCCATTCAAATTGGTAAAACCAGCTTCCCTCTGAAGGATCTCACAAAACCAACTTCTGCATTGATCCTTCCTCTCACTGTAAAGATACAGAATTTCCCTTCTCCAATCTATGTGGATCTGGGCTGAGTCACTAAATTTCAGTAAGAACTGAAGGCACTGTGATCCTTTTTGAGTGATAACTGAGCATAAGATAAACAAAAAGAAAAATAATCAAAGCAATTTTCCACTTAATTCACATAGAAACTACCAAAGCAGAAAGGTTTATATTCTTGAAGACAGTAGCCTCAATTTACTTGTTATTTTGTTTCTTGAATTTATTGTTGTTGTTGATTGGTCATTTAGACAGAAGGGAAACAGTTTACTCCCAACAGGATTTGACAAAAACATAAGTGAGAGTCCTTGAAAATAGTTTTTTTAAGCACATTGGATTTCTTCAGTGCTGAATTAGAACTGATTTGAACCATACTTTTCTCCACAGATCATACTGTGAGTTTTTCTCCACAGATCATACTGTGGAGAAAAGCAGGAATGCTGAAGAAATCCTCAACAGGGTGCTATCAGACCAGATGGAAAGAGCAAATTCTTGAAATCAGAGAGGTAAGAGTACGAATAATGGCATTAAACAGTTAGTAGGATACCCAAATACTTTGGATTTCTCATTTGAAAAATCTCAATGCAATGATTTGGACCTAATTGGTTCTGGGGATTAAAAATGTAAGTGTTTAGGATGGCCAATCACGCATGAGGCACTCAATGAATAATAGTTGTCCAATTATTACATATACTGCTGAGCTCATAAAGGGATATGATGAAGGAAGTTCTCAGAAAGAATTGAAATTTTGGTGAGAAGCAAAATATCAATAAGATTTAAATTGAAAGATAAGGCAATTCATATGGAGCACATGCTTGTGAAAAAGGAAAAAGATACGCCCAAGTGGTGATCAGAGGGGAGTACACTAGTCTGCCCCAAGCATTGGGGTCCTCCATAGAATAGCATCTGGACTATCATGAATGTCAGTAGATGCCAGATAATAGAGGACATGAAAGACCAAGCCTTGAATGGAAGACACTAAATGGTAATATGACCTTTTGTCTTGGGTTCTACATAATAGGGTTAAATCTTGACTGTACAAATTGTCAATTTGGACAAATTGTATAACATCTGATACTCAATTTTCTCTACCACAAAATGGAGGTAAAAATTTATTCCCTTGTTCAATCTATTCCATCCTCCAAATAAAACAGAATATAATACTCAAACACACACATACTATGCATACACACGATAGTGTCTACACATTTCAGTCTTGATCCAAAGTTGAAATGGACAATTTATGTGAAAGTGCCTGTGAAAAAGCCAATAGAAGACAAAATAATATCATCATGACTAGGTTTTGAATGGTAGTAAGAGTCTGAGTAAGGAGAAGAGAGAAGGCAAGTTTTGGTACATTCACTGTAGGCAGCCCACTGGAATCTACAAGTTTTAGGAAACATTGCCGAGCACAGTTATAGATAAAAAAGTGTGGTCCAGATTGACAATATTCATAAATTTCATAAAAAAATCTGAGGTAGACTATCAGCCTCAGTTATTATGGTCACATTCATTCAGGGATAAAGATTGAAGGAAAATATCAGCACAAGAAGAAAGGATTCAAGGGAATCAGTGAGAGCATATATGAACTATAAATTGGTTGGGAGGAAGCACCAACCCACTGGTAACTGGATGTGGTCAATAGAGATTTCAAGTCTCTTTCTATTATTATTTCTAAGGAAAACCCCTTTAAATGGCCTTGGGGAACCACAGCACCATCCTTGATTTCATTCTCCTTGGACTGTCTGCTGACCCCCATGTCCAGGCTCTGCTCTTTTTGCTGTTCCTGGGAATTTACCTCCTGACCCTGATGGGAAACCTGTTGATGCCCCTGGTCATCAGGACAGATCCTCAGCTTCACACGCCCATGTATTCTTCCTGAATCACCTCTACTTTCTGGATTTTTGCTTCTCTTCTGCCACAGTGCCAAAGCTGCTAGAGAATCTCCTGCCTCAGAGGAAAACCATCTCTGTTGGAGGCTGCCTGGCTCAGGTTTTCTTTGTGTTTGAATCTGGAGGTATGGAAGCCTTCCTGCTCTCAGTGATGGCCCATGACCACTATGTTGCCATCTGTCACCCTTTGCTCTAAGGACAGAAGATGAGCAACCAGCTCTGTAACGGGCTGGTATGGGGATACTGGGGTCTTGGTTTTCTGGATGCATTCATCAATATCCTTCTAGTTATGAACTTGGACTTCTGTGGAGATTATTTCATCCCCCACTACAGTTGTGATCTGCCCTCTCTCTTCTTGTCCTGTTCTGATGTATCCACCAATTTTACAGTCCTGCTTTGCTCCAGTATTCTGCATGGAATTGGAACCTGCTTCCTTATTCTTTATTCCTACACTCTCATTGTTTCCACCATCCTGAGCATCTCCTGCTCTTCTGGGAGAAGCAAGGCCTTCTCTTCTTGCTCCTCACACCCCATTGTAGTGCTCCTATTTTATGGCTCCCTTTTTCTTCGCTATCTCATGCCAAATTCAGACTCACCAATGGAGTTAATAGTCTCTATACAGTACAGTGTGGTTACTCCCTTATTGAATCCCCTCATCTATAGTCTGAAAAAAAAAAATGAGGTGAAAGCAGCTGTGAGAAGGACCTTGAGAAAATATCTCCAATATATCAAGCAGTTGACCTGAGGAGGATGACCTGGAATGAACTTATTAGAGCAATATATCACATGAATAGACAATAAGATTATTTCTTGACTTCCCTTCACAGTGCATGCAAAGAGGTGTCTTAGAAATTGGCAGAGTTATGTGGGGGTGAAGTGAAGAAGGACGCTTTAGATTTATTCTGGCTTAGAATCAGGCATTGGTCTAATAACCATGTTCATCCAGTCCTTCTCCATGGAAAGTCTTTTAGTTGTATTGAAGGATCTTCATACTATTTTGTTTCTTTTTACAATGTATTTCAGTGAACAGCATGGTCGAGTACCCAAATGATCAGAGTCGGGAACATAGAGCAAGCCTGCTGATCTTGAATCTAGGATATGTGCAAGAGTTGGAGGGAGGGTGTGCAATAATTGGTGAATTCAAGATTTCAATTTTGAGAGTCCTGGCTAGAGTAGGTGAGAGTATCCAGGGGAGGTAGGAGTACCCTGAAAAGGAAGGACACATGGAGATCCACATAGAAGGAATTTCTAAAATTGCTTAGTAAATTTAATGAAAAATAAAGCTATGATTTCTTAAAGTAGACAACTTAGCAGAAAGATATTGGGATACAAAAGGACAAGGAAGAAAGGGCAGGATTCAGTGAGAAAAAATAAAAAGAGACAGAGGAAAAGAACAGGAATTTGAATTTCATACCAGCAGAGCAATGCAGAACATGTAGGTGCCTTGAGTTAAGGGTTTACCTGATCCAGGCATTTCTCCCCAAAATTCTACTATAAGCACAAGTCTGGGTCTTGAGGATGAAAGGGAGATGTAGCACGTTTTCTAAACTATGGGGATACACGGTGGATTCCCAACTAAGTGTATAACAGACAAGATTAGTGGTGTTTTCCTTCTTATTATTTGCCCCTCCCACTACTTTTTTTTCTTTGTTTGTTGTTGAAATAAAACAACAGAAAATTTTCTCTCATAGTCTGGAGGCTAGAAATTTTTTTTGTTAATTTGTTTTTGTTAATTTTTGAAGATTTTTATTGTGATAACATATAACACAAAATATCTCATTTTAACCATTTTAAGTGTAAAAATCAGTGGCATTAATTATATTCACTATGTTGCTTATTTTACAATTATTCACATATTGTTTATTTGTTTGTTTGTTTTTTTGAGGTGCCAGACCCAAGTTTGAACCCAAGAACAAGTATGTGCTCAACCACTGTGCCACATCAGCTGCCCGAATTTGGTCTTTTCATTTGTTTTGCTTGTTGTTGTTTTTTTTTTAGAAGGCACAGGGAACCAAAGCTGGGACCTCCCATTTGGGAAGCAGGCACTCAACCACTTGAACCACATCTTCTTCCCACATACTGCTATTTTAAAAGGTAGTTTTCTTATTCAAATTGACACCAACTGATCAACTGGATGTCCATCACTTTATCCTAAGGTTTTGTCATATTGAAAGTGGAGTATAAACACACAATGGATATACCAAAACATTTTAATATTTTAACCACATTTTTTTCAATATACTGTACTTAAGCATAGCATAAAGGAAACTGTAATAATTATTTATATACATATTTGAACCAAATATTAATTAAAATTGCACATTGGAAATACTAGCTGATTAAACATTAAAATAACAAAGCATGGTATTTTCGTGGAAAAAGGATAAACTTTATTACTTTAGGTATATGGCCTTACTGGGCTTTTTATGTTTTTTTTTTTCTATTCATAAAGTTTTTAATGCAACTGATTTATTTAGCAGTCTCATTTCATTGGGATGTTAAAGCGTCTTGGAACTGAACTCTGTTGAATTTCCCATTAACATTCCTTTATGACAAATTTGATCTCTGCTTCTTTTCTGCATTGTTTTCAAGCTGTTGGGTAAACTCTTGTGTCAGAGAGAAACAATCTCCATGGAAGACACCCTAACTAAAGTTTTTTTTATGTGTTTACTATTGGAGGAACAGAGCTTGGCTGCTTTCAGCAATGGTCCATGAATGAAATGATATTGTTGGCCACCCGGTGCTTTACGACAAAGTAATGAATAATAAACTCTATATGCAGCTTATATAGGACTCACCTGAGTCCTATGCAATACCTGAGGGTTCAAGAAACACTCATTAACCTTCTTCTGATAGTGAATATGGATTTATGTGAGGCCAACATTATTTTCCATTGTAGCCATGACCTGCCCATTCTCTTCCCTTGGTCTTACTGTGATGTTGCCACCAACCTCACGGTCTTGGTCTACCCAACACTCATGCATACTTTGTTACTTTCTCCCTGATTGTCTTCTGTACATTCACATTGTCCCCACATCCTGCACTGCTGCACCACAAGCAGAAGCAAGGCTTCTCCAGCTGCTCCTCCCACCTCTCTGCTGTGAGCCTCTTCATTGGCTCAGCTTTATTCTCTCATCTCATGTCATCTCTGGAGTTGATAATCTTCAAAAAATAAGATATGGTCACTCCACTAGTGTATCCCTAAATCTATAGGCTGAAAAGAGAAGCTGGTGATGGCAGCTCTGAGAAGAACCTTGGAGAAATATTTGTAATGTTTCAAATAGCACACTATGGATAGAGATGATGAAGAATTAGGTTATTACTACATGCAACTTGGTATTAGGTGTGTTCATATGAAGTAGAATTTCTTGATTGCTGATGATATGAGATGCTGCAAGATGCCTTACAAATTAATTTACCCACCCATATATTGATATTTTTTCTTCTGATATTTTGTATACAAGATGTTAATTGAATAGTTTATTGATAAAACTCAACTTAAAAATGTATAAGCATTAATCTTCCCATTTTTTCTCTAATGCCATTGCCTATTTTACAAGGAGTTTTAACATTTTGATATCTATTTATTAAAGTACAACACTGTTTTATTTTCCTAGGCTGCTTAAAGCAATTTCCATGAGATGTTATTTGCTTTAAACACAATTTATTCACTCATGGCTAGAGTCTGGGAAGATGTCCAAATCAAGGCATTATCAAGACTTGTTTTCTTCCCCAAACCATCTGCCAGGAATGATTGGCTCCTCTGCCTCTTGGCAAGGCACATGGCGGTGTCTACTGGTCTCTCCCTTCTCCTCTGGGTTCTATTTATTTCAATTTCTTCCTACATTGCTTCTGTGTGCTCTCTCTCTCTTGCTCTCTTTCTCTCTCTCTCTCTGCCCCCCACCTTTCCCTCCCTTCCCCTCTGTCTTCATTCTGTTTGTAAAACACTTCAAGAATAAGATTAAGACCCATCGCAACTGAATTGGTCACACCATAACTGAAGTGACCTTATCAAAAGGTCCTACAATATGCTTATACCCACTGGAATGGATAATATATAAGAATATGTTTTCCTGGGGTACATACAACTTCAAACCATGACAAACATATGTAGAGAAAAGTACACAGTGATTAGGTGTACAGCATGATGAATTTTCTCAAAGGTAACACAATCAAGAACTCAACAACATGAACTAGTACTCCATTTGACACATGATACTAGTCAAAAGGGTAATCTCTGTCCTACCTTCTAACATAAAAGATGCCTTTGCTTACTTTTCCTCCTTATACAGTATAAATTCCTTTATGCCTGACATGGGTCACTCAAGATTACTTGGAGAATTAATCTAATCCATGTTGTTGTGTGTATTTCTTCATTGTTCATATTCGATAAACAATGGGGAATGAACTATGGACTTGAGTAGACTTATTGTTCATTTTTTCATTGTTCATATTCAATGAACAGTGGGGAATGAATGATGGACTAGAGTAGACTTACTGTTATTCTACTATAGATTTATTGTTATTCTAGCAATGGAAGATCTTTTATCATTGATGTGGAGGCAGTGGCCACCAGAGGTTCTGAGGGGAGGAGAGGGAAAAGTATGTGTAATATGGGGTATTTTCAGGACATTTGAATTATCCTGAAGGATATTGCAATGACAGATACAGGCCAGTATATATCTTGTCATAACTTACAAAATTGTGCAGAAGAGAGTTTAAACCATAATGTAAATTATAATCCACACTTAGTGGCAATGCTTCAATATGTGTTCATCAATTGTAACGAATATGCCACACTAATGAAGGATGTTGTTAATGTGGGAAAGTGTGGAAGGGGTAGGGAGTGGGGCATATGGAAATCCCCTATCTTTTTATGTAACATTTATGTAACATTTATGTAATCTAATTATCTTTTCCAAAAAAAATTTTTTTAAGGATATAAAAAAAATAAAAAAAACTGGGTGGGTTGTGGGAAAATACACCATTTATAAGATTTGGGCTATAGTTAGTAATATTTTGATGATACTGTTTCATAGTTTGCAATAAATGTTTCACAACAGTGCAAGGTGTTGGTGGTAGGGTAATGTATGGGAGTCCTATGATGATATGCATGTTGTTTTGTAAGTTCACAACTTTTACTATATATTTGTTTTTTATGTATGTTCACGTATGAATGATACACTTCAATGAAATTAAAATTAAAAAATACAGGAAAAAAAGATTACTTGGAGAATTAACCCATGTTGTTTTTCATTGTGAATGCTGAATTGTTCTTATTATGCCAATATGTGATTCATTGATCCATTCTAAAATTGAACGATATTTGAACAGTTTTTGTTTTCTCCCTTTATGAGCAGGGTGGCTATGAGTATTCTTTTATATCTCTAGGTAAACATAAATACTTATATTTTTAAATATAAAGGTAGATTTGCTGGTTCATAGGGTAAACATATTTTCCAATTTATTTGAAGTGCTTTTCCAAGTTGGTTGTAAAAATATTTACCCCCACCAATAATATATAAGAATTGCAGTGGCTCCATATTGTGATTATATTTGTATTTTGTACCTTTTTCATTTTAGAATTCTAATGGGTGATTTGTGGTTACATTGTGGTGCTAGTTTGCATTTCTCCAACGACTAATGAAATTGAGCACCTCTTCTTCTCCCTCTCTGACTACCTTTCACTCGTAATATTGTCTTTGGATAAGCAGAAATTTTAATTTTAATATTGCCCTGTTTTCATTTTCCTTTATTGTTTGACATTTTTTGTTTTTTAATAAATCTTTTGATAGTCTAAGAATATGGAAATAATATTCTGGATTATCTTCTGTGACAGGTTTAAGCTTTTGTAAATCCCCCCAAAAAGATTATATTCTTGGAACTAATCCATCCCTGTGAGTTGGGACTCTCTGCATTAGATTCAGTTAAGGGACTTTTGTTAGATAATATTTGATTAGATTGCTTTAGGGCTTTTGGTTGGGCTGTCAGTGAGGTGTGACAGGTTAGGTCTCCACTCTCTTGCTGGAGTCTTGAATAAACTGAGAACTAAAGCAGAAACACAGAGAAAGAAAGCTACCATTTTACCCTGCCATATGAGAGAAGACTCCATGATGGCCTACAACTGCAGAAAGACAGAGAAACCCCAAGAAGGTGAGAGAGAGGTCAGAAGCTGGAATCAGATGAGAAACTGAGAAGCAACGATACCCCCAAGAGGTTAGACCCACAAAGCAGCTTGAAGAGTAAAGGGAAGGCGAGCCTTGAGGAGGAAGCAGAGAAAGACTGAAAGGCCTGCAATTTTGTCTTGCCAAGCGGCAGGAATCCAGGAACCACCAACCGACCTTTGCAGCTATAGCAAACTAAAACATTTTCTGAAAGCTTCATTACTTTACTAATATCCACCTGGAATTGATTTCTTTGCAAAATGTACGATAAGGGTCCAGATTCTTTTTTTCCAAATGGAAATCAATTGACCCACCACCAATTCATTTCCCTCTACACTAATGTGTTATCTTTATCACAAACAAGGCAAGTATATATATGTGTGTCTATTTCTCAAATTGTCATTTAACTCCATTGGTTGTTTTGTCTATTTTTGTCCCAATAACATGATGTGTTAATTATTATTTCATTATAATTGATTTTATACTTGGTAGTGTAAGTGGTTTTCCCAAATTTATTCTTTTCAAGATTTCCTTGGCTATATTAGCATGAAAAATGGGGTGCTGCTGCAAAGTACCAGAAATCTGTTGGTTTTTATGAAGGGTATTTATTTGGAGTAAAAGCTTATTTTTAATAAAGTAAGTAAAAGCTTACTTTCCAAGGCTGTGCAAAGTCCAACTCAAGGCAACATAAGAGATGATTTCTCACCAAAGTCAAATGCCATGTATTGAAGCAAGATGGCCTGTGATCTCTACCTGGTCTCTGCCTTCTCCTCCTAGCTCAACCCTTCCTCTTAAGCTCCATGGGTCCACCTTCTTGAGGCTTCATGCTTAAGTGATCCTGTAGTCCCCTATGTCCTTACCTAAGGCTTGTTTCTTTCCAGACATTCTATATCAGTCTCAAATGTTCTGCTCACTTGCAAATTTCAGCTGTAAGCTATCAGGTAAAATGGCTCATCTCTCCTGGGGGGCCTCAGCTGTTTGAGCCTTCTCCCTTCTGTCACATGGCAGGATAAAAAAAAAAAACACCTCACTCTTATTTGTCTGTCTGTCCTTGTGCATCTGTTTATATCAGACCCAGCAAGGGGGCAGGGCCTCAACCTTAGTCAAGCCTTACTGACTTAGTCAAATCAAAGCCCTAAAGTGATCTTATCAAGTAATCTAATCAAAGGCCCATCTGCTGAATTTACTGCAATCAAAGGGTAACACACCCAGAATAGGTTTGTTTACAAGCATAATTTTTCTCTTTTGGGGATTCATCAAACACTCTTGAATGGCCACAGTGGGCCATCTTGGACATTTGTTTTATCACATAAATTGTAGAATCAGCATGTCAAAAACAAAAATACCTAGTATACTGACAGGGAATAAATCTATATAGGAAGGTGAAGAGTCAAGATCTTTATTATACTGAGCCTTCCAATTCGTAGAAAAGTTAGATCTCTCCATTTAGTTAGGTATTTTAATTTCTTTCAAAAATATTGTGTACATTTCTTGCACATATATTACTAGACATTTAGTGTTTATTATTCTATTAAGTGGTATAACATTTAAATATCATTTTATATGTGTCTTGTCAGTGTGTAGAAATGCAATTGATTTTTGTGTATCTAGTGACCCTGGGCCTAGTCAATAAAAGGTCTAGAAAAAAAATGATCTGATTTAGTCACTTAAAATTAAATTTACCTTTGCTAAAGTTTCATAAAATTGGAATTATACAGCATATAAGATATAGCCTAGCTTCTTTGCTTACCATACTGTTTTTTGGATTCATCCATGTTTATTCATTCTATCACATGATGATGGACATTTGTTCATTCCTATCTTTTGGCTATTATGAATAAAGCTGCTACTAATAATTTAAAACTCTGTATGAGGATATATGTTTTCATTTATTTTGGATAAATAGCTAAGAGTGGAGTCATAGGGTCATATGAAAATTGAATCACTAAGTTTTCTGGAAACCATAAAACTGTTTTCCAAAATGGTTTTTCCATATTAAATTGACATCAATAGGGTATGAGGAATTCACTTGCTCTAAATAAACCTCTCCCATACTTGTTAAAGTCGGTCCTTTAAATTATTTCCATTCTAATGAATTAGAATTTGTAAACGTATCTCATTATGGTTTTAAATACCCTATTACTAAGGATGTTAAGTTCTTTTACATGTACCCATTGCCAGCTTATTTATCTTTTCTAATGAAACATCTCTTTGAATCTTTTGCTCATTTTTTTGAACTTTTGTGTTCTAAATATTGAGTAATAGCAATTTCTTAGATTAAAAAATATTTTTGTGATATATATATATAATGTGGTAGGTAATTTCTAAGCAGATACCAATGATCTCCAACTTCTTCTGAAAGTCCCTCTACAACCTCTTTTCCTTGATTGTGAGCAGAAACTGTGATAATTTCCACACATTGCTTTCTGGAATTTTGATAGAAATTACATGAATCTATAAATCAAAAGGATTTTGAGATGGTTTGATATTGCATGGACCCCATAAAATCATGTCCTTAGAGCTAATCAGTTCCTGGGGATATAAACCTATTGAAGGTAGGATCTTTTTCATTAGATTACTTCAGTAAAGCATGCCCCAGAATAAGTCTTAATACTCTTATTGGAGTACAGTATAAATAGGAGGAATAGAGACAGACACACATAAACCTAGAGAATCTGAAAGAGAAAGCCAAAGGAAACGAGAGGTTGAAGCAATGAAACCTTGAAGAGAAGGGAGATGAGCAGACACCAGCACATGCCTTTCAATGTGAGAGAGGAGTCCAGTTTCACCAGCAACTGGTCTTTGGGGGAAAAAAACATGGCCTGATAATGCCTTGATTTGAACATTTCAATGGAATCAGAACTGTAAGCTTTTATGTTAATAAATCCCTATTGTAAAAGCTAACCCATTTCTGGTATATTGCATTCCACTCCACCTGCACCCAATTTCTAAAAGCATGTTCCTCATTTCCTCTTAAGCTGTCCCAAGCAGCATCCTCAAAGTCCCAGTTTCTACTATCTGTTTATTTAGGCAATTTAGGCTTTTTCTAACATGGTTTACAGAAACTTCCCAGCCTCCACCAGCTGCTCAATTTCAAAGCCCCATCTAAATATATAGGAATTTGTTATGGCAACACTTAATTTCCATGTGCAAAAATCTGTAATAATTTTCTATTTCTCCATGATATATTACTCCAAAACTCAGTAGTTTAATACAATGGTTCACAGGTTTCTCAAAATTTCATGACTCAGAAATCTGGGTAGGCTAATTTTGTTACCTGGTTCTGGGTCTCACAATGCTGGAGTTGCCTCAACTCAACTGCAAAATATCTGATTCCTGGAAGATTGTGGGAACATGGCCAATGGGTTAGACATATAAATCTTAGCTCTCACTAAAACAACAAATAAAAAGCTAGAGGCTTCCGTGGGGACCTGCTTTGGGGCACAGCAAACCAGGACACTGCTTACCAACTCTCAGAGCGAGGGTCAGAGACATGAAGAAGCCAAAACAAGTAATTGTGAGTTATTAAATTTCCCAATTGCTGGGAAAGGCTCCCCTCCACCACCCCTGAGATATTAAGTGAGGGTAAAATTCCTGGCGAATTGTATCTAACTGAGAGTAGAGAAGACGTTTACTTCCACCGGAAGGTGCTCTGAGTCATCTTGGAGGGTACTGGACAGATAGGGAAGCCAGGAATAATCGGGGGTTGCTTACCTCAGTGACTGGAAGAGGCACACATACCTGTCCCTCAGGCCAGACAGACTAGGTGGAGACCCTGGCCCCCTGCTCTAAACGGGAGGGTGACAGCAGATTCCCTGTGAGGAAGAATGGTATGGGAGAGTGGAGAGAGATTTTTGCAGTGAGTTTACCCAGCTGGGCCCACTTTGAATATCAGAAAGGACCCCGACTCCACAGGGAGAGGGGAGGGGGATTGCTGTAGGGAGGTGGTCATTCCCAGCAACCTTGATAAAGAGAGGAATTACATCAGAGAAGAGGCAGAGACAGACAGCAATCAATACTACTTCAACTGACTGCAAGGGATCTAACCTGCCCAAGGGAAAAGGGGCCGATAGTCTTCCATTGCTCCCAGAATAGCGCAATGGGAGAATTCCTGCCTAATATATATGAGGCCCCTGTTTTGACTCCAGGCTATTCCTTGAAAAGAGACCCACGATGTCATCAAGCACCCAGCTGAAAGTTTATGACAGGGAACATGTAGACATTTTCTTTGTATTAGCTTTAGTTGGATCTCCTATTTAAAAAAAATAAAAAGTTAATTTTTAAAATTTCCCTTACTTTACTCACTAAAACATAGCTCAAAACCTGCAGAGGTCAGGCTGCAGGGTGAATGATTAAGAGACACCTGCAGCCTGAGAAGATCCTTAGGGGTCTAAGAAAGAAGGCTGTTTTTTCTGTGTTTATTATTATTATTTTCTGTCTCCTCTTTTAAAAAAGCAAGTTGCTGCTCTCTTGTTTCTTGCCTGTTTTGTATCTCCTCCCTTTCTTTCTCTGCTTGTTCATTTTTGCTTTTTCTTTCTCTTATTCTTTTGTTTACTGATCTATCCTAACTATGCTATTTCTTTTCACTCCTTCATCTCTGTATCTTTGGTTTTCCATTGTTATTCTTTCATTCTACTTCTTTTATTTGTCTCCAATTTTTCTTGTTTGTATTTCTCCCTCTCTCCCTTTTTGTCTGTATACTTTCTCTTTTTCACTTTTTCTTTCTCCTCTGTTTCCTTGTCCCCTCTTCTCACCATTCCAGCATTTTAGTTCATTCTATATATTTGTTTCTCTATTCAGTTTCTTGTTTCATTGTTTCAATTCCCCTTTCCTAATCTTATTCCTCTATGCTTCTTACTTGTGTTAATTTTTCAATTTCTTAGGTCTTGTATGTTTGCTCTCCTGCCTATTAATAATAATATTACTATTATTCTTTTTGTCTTCCTATCTCATTCCTTTTATCTGGTCCTAATTTTTTTTTTCTTTCAAAAGAGCATAGGCAGATCTCTCACAAAAAAAACAGCTGACTGGGGGCAAGATCTTGCCCAATTGAATTGTTTTGGGAACCCACAAAGTAGCAGAATTCAGAGCATTGATCTGGAGAGAACTGGATAAAGAGATAAATTCCTCAAGTTGCTGCTGGCTTTTTTCTTGGTTACTGTGTTTCCCCCTCCTTGATGTCTCCTTTTCAGTGTATACAGATTTTATATCCAAAGGCTTTCTCTTTTCCTTCCCTTATCATTCTATCTTCTGTTTTCTGTTGTTGTTCTTACAGTCAACCTCTCTTTGTTTAGTCTCCAATTTTTCTGGGTTTTATTTCCACCTCATCTATCCTGTTTTATTAACATTTCTTTTTGTCCTTTCATTTCTCTTTCCCACTCTGCTCATCATACTGGCCTTTTAATTCACACTATATATTTTTCTTTATTTGGTGCACCATTTCCTTGTTGGTACCCCACTTGTCTATTCCTATTACTCTACACTGCTTACTTAAGTTAAATATTCAATTTCCAAGGTCTTAAACAGTTCCTCTTCTAACAATTACTATTATTATTGCTATTATCCTTTTACTTTTCTTAACTCTTTCACTTTCTCTGGCCATAATATTTTCCTCTAAGGGAACATAAATAACAGCAGTGAAATAGGATAAGAAAAATGTGTCAAAGAGAAAACTTAAAACACATACAAAAAGCAGCAATTAAATAAAACCACAGATTAAAGAGAGAAGATAATAAACTGAATAAACCCATCAAGATAAAAAGATGACAAGAAAGGCAACAAAAAATGACAAACCATACTAAGAAACAGGAAGATATGGCTCAGTCCAATAAACAAACTAAAAACCCAAAAGAGGTGCAGAACATTGAACAACTAATCAAAGCTGTCCAAACAAATATCATGGACCAACTTAATGAAATTAGTGATTAAAGATATTAAGAAGACACTGGGAGAACATACTGAAGATATTGTAAATGTACATAAAAAGATAACAAATATGATGGTGATTAATGGCACAACCCATAAAATCAAAAGCACACTGGAAGCACATAAGAGCAGATCTGAACAGGTGGAGGAAAGAATTAGTGATGTAGAAGACAGTACATCTATAATCAAACAGATAGTAGAACAGATAGATAAAATGATAGAAAAAATCCAGCAGGGACTTAGGGATTTGAATGACAACACAAAGTGCACAAACTTAAGTATCATAGGCAACCCAGAGGGAGAAGAGAAAAGAAAGGGGACAGAAGAAGAGTAGGAGGAAATAATGGCTGAAAACTTCCCAACCCTAATGAGGGAGATAGATGTACAAGTCCAGAAAGCACAGCACACTCCAAACAGTATAAATTTCAAAAGGTCTGTTCCAAGACATATACTTGGCAAACTGTCCAATGCTCAAGACAAAGAGAGAATACTCAAAGCAGCAAGAGAAAAGAGATACATCACATACAGGGGAAGCTTGATAAGATTAAGTACTGATTTCTCATCTGAAACCAAGGAGGCAAGAAGGAAATAGTATGACATAGTTAAGGTACTACAAGAAAAAACTTCCATCCAAGAATTCTCTATCCAGCAAAGCTGGCATTTAAAAAGGTTGGAGAGTTCAAAATATTCACAGATAAACAGAAATTAAGAGAGCATGCCAATAAGAAACCTGCCCTTCAAAATACTAAAGGGAGTTCTGAAGATTGAAAGGAAAAATCAGGAGAGAGAGAGCTGGAGGAGAGTGGAAGAACAATTAAAAAGACAAAAAGAGAAATAAAAACAACATATGCTATACATGAACCCAAAGAAATTAGGCATAATGTAAGTACTTCCTTGAGAGTAATAATAATAAATGGTAAAGGAATAAACTTACCAGTCAAGACACACAGATTGGCAGAATGGATTAGGAAATATGACCCACCTATGTGGTGTCTACAATAACCCACCTTATACCCAGGGATTCAAAGACACTGAAGAAGAATGGCTGGAAAACAATCTTACAAGCAAACAATAAACAAAAAGGGCTGGAGTAGGTATACAAATATCTGACAATATTGACTTTAAATTCAAAACGTTTGTTTGGTTTTTTTTTTGTTGTTTTTTTATTTATTTTTTTTTCTTTTTTAAGGATTTATTTATTTACTTTTATCCATTTTTACACCCCTTCCCCCTCCCCCCCGTTTTTGCTGTTTCTGTGTCCATTCGCTGGGCAACTCTGTGTCCATTTTCTGCCCTCTCTTCTCATCCTTCTCCTCCTGTCTTCACTGGGATTCAATCCTTGGAATCTCTGATGTAGGAGAGAGGCATCCTGCCCGCGCAACCTTAGTTGCTGGTTTTTTGGTGCGTCTCATCTTGCCTCTCCCTTGTGTCACTCTCCTATTATGTCATCATCTTGCTGTGTGGCTCACAGGAACTGGTGGTGCACCCTCGCACAGGGCCTGGCGGCCCACGCACCTTCTATATATTTTTTAAATTTTTACCAGGAGGTCCCGGGGATCGAACCCAGGTCCCTCCATATGGGAGATGGACGCCAACCAGATATAGCCCCCTGCTATATCTCTTAAGGTTGACCAGAGATACCTAGAGTTACAGTCTTTTCCCATACAGGATGGACATATAATAAATCAGGCTTAGTTTATCACCAGCATTCTAAAAACCAGACCTAGGGAGGAAAACGAGGTCTGGGGACACATGCATGGTTTCTAATATAGTGAATGTTTAGCCCACCCTGATTATCACAGAATCAGGACAGTGAGAATATTCGCATTCAAAACGTTTGTATGAGACAAAGATGGGCACTATATATTAGTGAAAGGGGTAATCATTCAAGAAGAAAGAAGAATCATAAACATTTATGTACCTAACAGGGGTGCCAGAAAATACATGAGGCCAGCACTGAAAATAGTATGTGGAGAAATAGATACCTCTACAAGTAGAATAGGAAACTTAAATACAGCATTATCACCATTAGACAGAACATCTCAACAAAGAATCAATAAAAAAATAAAGGCTTTGGTTGATACATTAGAGTATCTGGACCTAATAGACATATACAGAACACTACACCCAAATAAAGTGTGATATACATTCTTCTTGAGGGCACATGGAACATTCTCCAAGATAGACCACATGCTAAGCCACAGAAAAATCTCAGTGAATTCAGAAAGATTGAAATTATACAGAGTAATTTCTGTGACCACAATGGAATGAAATTGGAAATCAGTAAGGGCCAGAGAACAAGATTAGCCACAAAGACATGGAAGTTAAACAAAACACTCTTAGACAAACAGTGGGTCAAGGAGGAAATCTCAAAAGAAATCAATAGCTACCTTGAAACAAATGAAAATGACAACACAACATATCAAAACCTATGGGATGCAGAAAAAGCTGTACTGAGAAGGAAATTCATGGCCATAAATGAATATATCAAAAAAGAAGAAAGAGCTAATATCGAAGACCTAACTGCACACCTGGAGGAATTGGAAAAACAAAAACAAACTAACCCCAAAGAAAGTTAAAAAAAAAAAAAAAAAAAAAGGAAATAAGAAAGATTAGACCAGAACTAAATGAAATAGAAAATAAGAACGCACTAGAAAAAAATTAACAAAATCAAAGGCTGTTTCTTTGAGAATATCAATAAAATTGACAAATGCTTAGCCAGACTAACAAAGAAAAAAAGAGCAGAAGCAAATACACAGAATGAGAAATGAGGAAGGGGATATCACCACTGAACCCACAGAAATAAAGAATATCATAAGAGGATACTTTGAAAAATTATATGCCAACAAGAATAATAAATTAGAGGAAATGGAAAAATTCCTAGAAACTCACAAGCAGCCTACATTGACAAAAGAAGAAATTGATGAACTCAACACACCAATTACAAGTAAAGAGATTTACTGAGTCATCAAAAACCTCCCAACTAAGAAGAGCCAAGGACCAGATGACTTGAGGTGAATTCTGCCAAACATTCTGGAAAGAGCTGACACCAAATCTGCTAAAACTCTTCCAAAAAATAGAAGTAGAAGGAACACTGCCTAACTCATTCTATGATGCCAACATTACCCTAATACCAAAAGCAAACACCATGCCATAAGAAAGGGAAATTACAGACCAATCCCTCTAATGAACCTAGATGCTAAAATCCTCAACAAAATACTTACTTGCTAATCACATTTAACAACATATCAAATTAATTATACAACATGACCAATTGGGTTTCATCCTGGATATGTGAAGATGATTCAAAATAAGAAAATCAATCAATGTAATACAACACATAAACATATTGAAAGAAAAAAACCACGTGATCATCTCTATAGACATAGGAAAAGCATTCAACAAAATACAGGACCCTTTCCTGATAAAAACACAGCAAAAGATAGGAACAGAAGGAAATTTTCTGAACATGATAAAGGGTATATATGTGAAAAACCCACACCTAACCTTAGCTTCAATGGTGAAATCCTAAAACATTTCCCTCTAAGATCAAGAACAAGACAAGGATGCCCACTATCACCACTCCTATTTAATATTGGGTTAGAAGTACTTGCTCGAACACTGATGCAAGAAACAGATTTAAAAGGCATCTAAATTGAAACAGAAGAAGTGAAAATTTCACTATTTGCAGATGACATGATCCTATACATAGAAAGCCCTGAGAAATCTACAACAAAGCTTCTAAGACTTATAAATGAGTTCATTAAAGTCACAGGCTATAAGATCAATGCTAAAAATCAGTAGCTTTTCTGTACACCAAAAATGAGCAACCTGAGGAGGAAATCAAGAAAAAAATACCATTTACAATAGTAATTAAAAGAATCAAATACACTGGAATAAATTTAACTAAAGAAGTAAAGGATTTATATAGAGAAACCTACACAACATTGTTAAAGGAAATCAAAGAAGACTTAAATAAATGGAGAATATTCCCTGTTCATGGATAGGAAGACTAAACATAATTAAGATGTCTAGCCTATGCAAATAAATCTACAGATATAATGTAATCCCAATTAAAATAATCTCAGCATTATTTACTGAATAAGAAAAACTAACTACAAAATTTATTTGGAAGGGTAAGAGGCCCCGAATCGTCAAAGAAATATAGAAAAAGAAAACTGAAATTGGATGTATCATACTACCTGACTCTAAACCATATTACAAAGCTACAATGGTCAAAATTACATGAAGGTAGTCTGCAGGTGCAGGAAGGATAATCCCATCCATCTTTCCCATAGGATATAAGCCCTCTCTCAATTAAAAGTGGAGTGGACATCACCAACCCAGACTCCTCAGGATTGGGGGAAGAGCTATGGAATAAAATGGATTTACTTGTATTCTACCATAGATATATTGTGAGTCAAGCAATGGAAGAAATTACATTGATGTGGAGCCAGTGGCCACTGGAGGCTCTGGGAGTGGGCAGAGGGAAAAGCAGTTGTAATACAGGGGCTTTTTCAGGACTTGGAAACTGTCCTGAGTGACATTGCAATGACAGATATAGAACATTTTATATAATCATATATCATGCAGAACTGTGTGGGAGAGAGTGTGCTCTACAATGTGAACTATGGTATATGCCTAATGGCAAACAGGATGTGTTTATAAATTGCAATTAATGTACCACACTAATGAAGGATGTTTATGAAGGAGGTTGTGGGAAGTGTGGGAGGTGGGGTGTATGGGAATCCCTATAATTTTTGTATAACATTTATGTAATCTAAGTATCTTTTTAAAAATAAAAATAAATAAAAATAAAAAAGCTGCATAGTATTAATACAAGGATAGACATACCATCCAATGGAACCAAATAGAGAGTACTGATATAGATCTTCACATATACAGTCATCTGATATTTGACAAGGACACCAAGCCTACTCAACTGGGAAAGAATGACCTTTTCAACAAATGGTGCTTGGAGAACCAGATTTCCATATCCAAAAGAATGAGAGAGAAACACCATCTCACAACTTATAAAAAATCAACTCAAGATGGATCAAAGATCTAAATGTAAGAACCAAGACCATAAAGACCTTGGAAGATAATGTAGGGAAGCATCTACAGGGCCTTGTAATAGGAAATGGTTTCATGAACTTCATACCCAAAGCACAAGCAGCAAAAGGAAAAATAGATTAATGGTATCTCTTCAAAATTAAAAACTTTTGCACTTCAAAGGATGTTATCAAGAAAGTAAAAAGGCATCCTACTCAATGGGAGAAAATATTTGGCAGACATATATATGATAGGAGCCTAATATCCTGCACATGTAAAGAAATCCTACACCTCAAAAATAAAAAGACAAACAACCCATTTAAAAAATGGGTAAGCAACCTCAGAAGACATTTTTCCAAGGAAGAAATACAAATGGCTAAAAAGCACATGAAAAGATGCTCAACATCACTTGCTACTAAGGGAATGCAAATCAAAACTACAATGAGATACCATCTTACACCCATTAGAATGGTGGTTATTAAAACAACAGAAAACTATAAGTGTTGGAGAGGATGCGGAGGTATGGGAACCGTCACCCACTGCTGGTGGGAATGAAAAGTGGTCCAGCCATTGTGGAGGACAGTTTTGCAGTTCCTCAAAAAATTAACTATAGAACTTCCGTATGATCCAGCAATTCCACTGCTGGGTATATACCCAAAAGAATTGAAAGCAAAGACATGAACAGATATATGCACACCAATGTTCATAGCAGCATTATTCACTATTGTCAGATGTTGGAATCAAGCCAGGTGCCCATCAACAGATGAATGGATAAACAAAATGTGGTACATACATACAATGGAATATTACTCAGTTGTAAGAAGGAATAAATTACTAACACAGGAGATAACATGGAGTAATCTTGAGGACCTTTGGATGAGTGAAGCAAGCCAGGCATTGAAGAATGAACAGTACATGACCTCACTGATATGAGTTAAGCAAATTTAACAGACTCAGAGAGCTATTGTCTGGAAGATAGGTTTACAAGAAATAGAAAGAGAGAAGAAGCTTTTGAGCCAAGACCCATATAGAGATAATCTATGGTAAATTTAAAGTGTATAGTTGTGTATTGAAGGGATATGACAGGAGTGTAGTGATACTATTGTATTGGGTGTTGCAGGGTTGACAGGTGGGTAGATTGGGAATGGGGAGGTGGAAGGTCCAGGGTATGGGGGAATGGTTAGGTGTGGGTATAGAGGAACACTGGGGTTTTGCAGGTAAAATGTTGGAAATACTCTTATGGCAATATGACAAGGAAGGGTTACTGGTTTAGGGTGTTGGGGGGTGTATTCAGGACAGGGTGCACCTGGAGCAGGTAGTGTGTGAGTGATCATTCTGTCATAATGTGTTGTATCAGTAGGTGGAAACCCACATAATAAGTGGGAATGAGTTGGACTCCCATCCTTGGAGGACTGATTTGTTCACAAATAGACAAGCAGGAGTCTCTTGAGGTAAGGCAGGCTGAAGTCTGGCCAGCAGGCATAGCCGTGCCCAGTGAGGGATATGCGCAGCCCACCGCTCGGGTGTAGGGCAGCTGGAACGGGCGTACTGCCCTCAGCCATGGAACGGGGGCACTGCCCTCAGCCTCGCCCAGGCAGCCAACATCTGCTTGCTGATAACCAGAAGAAGCCTGCCCACACTCACCCTCCCGCCTTCCCCACACAGCTAGGGAGGGCCACACCACCAAGGCCACACCTTAGAAGGCGTGGAAACTGCTCCCGACCTATCATGGCCAGCCCCGCTCTCCTTTCCCACCCACAACCCTATATAAGCATCTGTACTTCCCTTAATAAATTAGACCTGCGTGCTTACCTCATCTCCGCGGTGGTTCTTTCCGCCGTGCGCCCTCCACGCCTGCGAGCCCCCGTAGGAGCCTAGGCCTTTCCTACCCCGACCAGACAGGACGCACCCCCGACCGCAATTGGCGCCCAACGTGGGGCACTGCCCGCCGTGAAAGGGTAAGACCCTACCCCGCCTCACTCCGCCACTTGGCGACCCTTTACTGCCCATGAATCCTGCTTCTTTCCCTACTCTCTTTTCCCTTTTCCCCGCCTTTCTCCTTCTCCCGCTCATCTTCCTTTTCGTCCTCGCCATACTACACCACTCCTACCCCTCACTTTCGCAATCAACCGCCCCGACCGTCGTCTTTCTCTGCCTCCTTATCTCCCTTCTTATTGTCTTTATCATCGTTATTTTCCTTTACTGTTAAATTCGGTGCGTCCGTCTCACCATTCTGCTCAGAACCCCCGGTAGCTGCTGCTACCCGATCGCCATGCTCGCTAGGTAAGGGCCCCAACCTTCCCGGCTCCACAAGGCCTAAAATGGGCGGTAGGCTATCATCTCGCCAAGTGCCCCAAGTCCATGCTCTTGCCGGACTTCTAGATACCCACAAGTGCAAAGTTTCAATTTGCCAACTACAAGTTTATTGGGACCTTCTCCTTCCTTTTAACCCTTGGCTCACAACTTGCCACCTTTGGGACCCCGATACTTATTTACGCCTTATCGACCGTGTTACCAATGCCATGGAACACGAAGGGAAGCGTTTCCCGAAGGGAAGCGTTTCCCCCTGGCCTTGTGCCTACGCTGATTACCATCCGCTCCTGTCTCCAGGGCTCTCGCCCCCCCACGTCCCAGGTTCTGTCCTCTCAGTTACGCGATAAGGAAGAAAAGGCATCTCCCTCTTGCCCCGAGTCTGGCTCCGATTCGGACCAAGACTCTGATGCGGAGTCTCTTATCGAGCAGCTTAACAATGCGCTCGAACTAGACCCGCCCAAACAAACCAACCTTAAGCCCCGCCAAGATGGCGAACTTCCTCCTTCTTCCCCCGATGAAAAACAGGAAGTCATTTAAGAAGGAACTAGAACCGCCCCATAGGGCGGTAACCCCCCTCTACCTGCCCCTTCCTGTCGAGAGCAAAAAAACAGGCAGGCCCTCTGACACTGCCGACGTGCATATGTCAGGTCGGCCATTTTATGAGCCCAAACAGCCATTTTGTAATGCCTTTGGTGCACGCGTGCCCGGTCAGCCATCTTGTAATTCCGAGCGGCCATTTTGTACCCCAGCTGACCCTGCAGCCGCATCCGCCTGGGCGCCCTTCCCCGCAAGCCCCTGGGTTGGTCCTCCGCCCAATCCCTGGGCGCCTATAACGAGCCTCCTTCAGTGCTCCGCTAACCCAAACACCAACCCTTTCACTCCCGCCCCGGCACAAACACCCCCACCAGCCGGTGGCGCTACCCCAAGCGCCCTACCCCTTCCCGTCTCCTGCTTCCCCCTAAATGTCACTCCCTCCCAACAGCACCCACTCCCCTGGTATCCCCATGACCCACAAGACATTAAACGCCTTAGAAAGGCAGTTAAGGAAGACGGGTTGGGAAGTCCATATGCCATGCAAATGTTAGAAGAGATTTCCACAAACCTCTGTATCCCTTATGATTGGACCTCCTTGGCTCGGGGTATCCTCACTCCTGGCCAATTTATAGACTGGAGAACCCACTTTCATGCTGAGGCAGAAAAACAGATTGCCACTAACACCGCAGCTGGTATACAAATCCCAGCTGATGCCTTCACCGGCTCTGGCCAATTTGCCAACCATATAGTCTACTAGCAAGCCCCGGCCGGCTTCTGGATTCAACTGCGTGACCTCGCCCTCCGGGCTTTTCGCTCATGTTCAGCTATTAAAGCTGACAATTTCACCAAGCTCACGCAAAACAAGGACGAGGATTTCTCTGCCTTCGTCTCCCGTGTCCTCCAGTCCTGTGAGCGCAAAGTCACAGACCCACAAGCCCAAACAGCCCTTGCCCGAGAGCTCATCTTACAAGGCGCCAACCTTATCTGTAAACAGGCCATTGCTCCCGTCTGAGAAAAAACAATTCATGACTGGGTTCTGGCCTGCAGTGGCCTCGATGTACATACTGCCGCGCTCACACAAGCATTTTCGGCCGCTATGGCATTAAATGCGAGCTGCTTTAAATGTGGCAATATTGGACACTTTGCCAGAGAGTGCCCTGAAGCGCCTGGGCCGCCTGCTCCCACGGCCTTTCCCCCCCCGCCACGTCCACCTTATCAGCTACCCTGCAGAGGGCCTACTACACCCTGCCCCCGTTGTGGCAAGGGTTATCACTGGGCCCGAGACTGCCGCTCTAACAGCGTGCCACAGCCTTTAAACTCCACCAGGGGCAGGTCTCAGCCCCGCACCCAAGAGACCCACAAGCAGGCTCCCCCAAAGCCGTGAAATGGGCCATTCCCATCTATCAAAGCAGGCCTACTCTTACCTTAAAAGTTAAAGACCAATGGTACACAGGAACAGTAGACTCAGGAGCAGAAATCAGCTGCTTCCCAGAATCATATGCCTTTATTACTTCCACCAGACCAGGTCCACCAGTACAAGGTGCCACAGCTGAAGGTCCTTCCCTCCAAGCCAATATGCTTATAGCTTGGGAAGATGAAGAGGGTCACTCCGGCATATTCCAGCCACTGTTCGTTCACGGGCTCACCTGCATTCTATGGGGCAGAGACGTCCTTGAACAGATGGGGGCAACCATTAGTACTAAACCACTGGATGGCCGCCATATCCTGTTCTCTCGGCCACAAAACCACCAGCCCCCCCAAGTGTAGAAGCCATTGCTCGAATGGAACCACCAAAACCCATTCCTCTTGAGTGGGACACAGAGGAACCTATATGGGTGGAGCAATGGCCCCTACCGTCCCACAAATTACTTGCCTTACAGGAGCTGGTAAAAGAACAATTACAATTAGGCCACATAGAACCCAGCTATAGTCCTTGGAACACCCCTATCTTTGTAATTTACAAAAAAGATAAAAACACATTCCGTCTCCTCCATGACCTGAGAGCAGTAAATGCTCACATAAAACCCATGGGCTCACCCCAGCCAGGTCTTCCACATCCCTCTGCAGTGCCTTTAGACTATTACCTTCTTATTTTAGACATAAAAAACTGCTTCTTCTCCATACCTTTGCATGAGAAAGATAGGGAAAAATTTGCGTTTTCAGTTCCCCAAACAAACAACCAAGGCGCCAATACTCGTTATCAATGGAAAGTGCTACCTCAGGGTATGAAAAATAGCCCAGCAATATGCCAAAATTATGTTAGCTATGCCATCCAATCTCTTAAAAATCGTTTTTTTGTCATCCACTACATGGATGACATCCTCTTGGCTCATGAGAATGAACAGATGCTATCTGAAGGTTTCCAGGAGTTAATCCACAACCTTCAGCAAATAGGATTGACAGTAAACCAAGACAAGGTACAGCGACAAGCTCCATTCACATTCCTAGGTTACAGAATAACTGAACAAATTCGCCCAATCACTCCCATCCGTAGTCATACAGGGCTACTTGGACCGCTGGCAAAAGGCAATGAGTTAGTCGACTCCATCGTGACTACTTTAAGTCTCTCAGCCCATACTAACGACCCGATAGTACAGGCACGGAGCTTACACTCTCGATTCCACTTCTCCGCATCTGCCTTAAAACACCTATTTCCAGACCTAACTGCGGAGCTGTGCAAACATTTAGTTCGCAGCTGCCGGCGCTGTGCTCCATTTTTGCCTCTGGGACCATTACAACCCCAAGGTACTAACCCTAGAGGCTTAAAACCAAATTGTAGATGGCAAATGGACGTTACCCACGTTCCTTCCTTTGGCCGCCAAAAATATGTACACGTAGTCAAAGATACCTACTCTGGCCTAGTTAGTGCCGTGGCTCTACCAGGAGAACGAGCCCGCCATTGTGTAGCCGCTATGAGACGGGCCATACTCCTCATGGGAGTTCCTTGGGACCTATAAACAGACAACGGCCCAGCATACCGAAGTGCCACGTTCCAATCATTCTTAAAATTATACAACATCACTCACCATTTTGGCATCCCTTATAACCCACAAGGACAGGCAATTATCGAAAACACCAACCGCCACCTCAAAAATCTTATAATACAAGAGAGGGGAGAGAACCCCCACTGCACCCCTGATGAACTTCTAACTATAGTACTAATAACAATCAATTTATTCAGTTTTGACAAAAATGGGCTGTCCCCTATGCACAAGCATTGGGGCGCCTCCTCCATCTCCACTCCACTTCCTCTGGTGTACTGGAAAAACCCAGAAAATAGCAAGTGGCAAGGACCCCACCCCCTCCTGTGCCAAGGTAGAGGCTTTGCTTGTGTTTTCCCAGACGATGCTCCCCAACCCATCTGGATCCCGGGACGCAACATCCAACCCGCCACTGCAGACCAAGCGCCTGACGAGGAGGGAATGCCGACAACTGAGGCGCCTAACCTACCAGATGACGCGTGTCGTTCTGAACGACCCAACTCCTCCAACAGAAGAACAACTACTCCTCAATCTCTATCGCCGAGTCCGAGCACAAACTCCCCTCCAGCCTAACCAGTCCATCAACCTGGTAGCCCTACTAATCCTCCTTCTTTCCGCGGCTGCAACCCCTGTCCTCTCTAACTCGTCTCACCAACCCTTCAATTGGACAGTCAGAGTTATTGGGGCCCAAGATAAAATCCTGCAGTACAACGTCACCGCCCAAGCCCCATCCTTCATAGCACATATCTGTAACCTTATGGGCTATTCTTACTCACAAAACTTCAAGGCATAGTGCTGTTATCGTCATAATACATATTTACTCAGCCCTACCGGCCATATGGTCTCTGGTTTTTACATATGCCCCTCCTCCGCCAGAGGCTGCCACGACCCTGCGCACTTCTATTGCCCCTCCTGGGGCTGCGAAACCATGGCTTACGGCTGGAGCGCTGCTCCAAACCGGGACCCCTACCTTACATTCCAAACTGCAAATAGTTCCCGATGGGATATAATTGTCCTCACTGTTAAAAACCCTTCCAGCACTGCCTGGCTAGAGGGCCGTACATACGGCCTCCGGCTATACATGGAAGGCTATGATTACGGCGACCTGTTCATAATACAAAAAAAGGCCCCCACCTCCTCTCCCCCAATTTCCATTGGCCCCAACCCAGTCCTCAACCTTCACTCTATCCCGGTTCCTGCACCTCCTCTTCCCTCCCCTGCGGCAAATACTAACAATCAGTCTTCTAACCCCAACAACTCCATCGCTGCCCCTCCTACCCCACTACCCCCGCTACAAATCCATAACCCGCTTCTGTCCTTAGTCAACGCCTCCTTTTCCACTCTTAATTCCTCCAACCCCAACCTTACCGCTAGCTGTTGGCTATGCCTCTCCTCCTCAATGCCTTACTACGAGGCTATAGCCACTAATGCCTCCTATCAACCCTCCTCAGAAGACGCTCCTGCCTCTTGCAATTGGAACCAAACCCAAATAGGACTAACAATCCAGGCCGTCTCTCAAAGTGGACACTGTATCACTAAAATCTGAGGCACTGTTATTCCCTTCATGAAAACCCTCTGCAGCCATACAACCACCCCTACCACAACCACAAAATTTCTCTTGCCCGACAATAACACACAATGGGTCTGTTCCTCCACAGGCCTTACCCCATGCCTTAATGTTCACACCCTCAACTCCACCAACGAAACCTATGTGCTTGCTGTTCTGTTTCCTCACATTATCTACCATACCAATAACCACCTTTTTAACTCCTGGCAGCGTCACCGTCATTACAATTGCCACACTTTTAGGTTTTGCAGGAGCCGGCACCAGAATTGCAGCCCTAACCCTACACGCTAATGCCTTTTCCTCGCTCAGGGCAGCCGTCGACCAAGATGTCGCCCGTCTCGAAACAGCCATTAACCACCTAGAAATATCTCTTAAATCCCTCTCCGAGGTAGTCCTTCGAAACCGCAGAGGTTAGACTTCCTCTTTCTCAAAAAAGGAGGCCTCTCCTGGGGATTTCAAGGAATCCTCCCCCACATTCTCCCTATTCTAGGGCCCCTATTCATTCTCCTTGTCGCACTGGCAGTCGGACCATGGGCCATCAGGAAGATCGTCCAACTCGCAAAAGATCAAGCTAATGCCATTTTCACCTCATTTGTACAGGTCCACTACCAGCGGCTTGCCACCACCGAAGATCCCCCCCAAGCCTTTTCAACCCCCCCGCACCCGTTCCTCCCACAGCCAACCCCCTCGTCCTCCCGGCCCCCCTCCTCCCGTTCTCCCCACAGGAGCCCCACGCTGCCTGTTACATCAGCTCCCCCTGCTGCCCTCGCCCTCAAGCAAATTCAGCTCTGAGAACCCGCCCACAACACCGTCCACTCCTGCTTCCTCCAGCCCACGGCCTCGCAAGAAACAGATTCTCTGAAACTTCGTTCACCCTAAGCCCCACCACTACAGCCGCTGCTCTCCACGGCCAGGCAGCCACTCGCCTGTCCCATCACCCAAAGACTTTTAACTCCTTTTCCGCGTCTTCTATGGTGCGTGCCACATTCTGCGGTCTCTCCAAAAATCAAAAGCTACTAGCTCATAAATAAAAAAGAACGGGGAAATGAGGTAAGGCAGGCTGAAGTCTGGCCAGCGCTCGGGTGTAGGGCGGCTGAAACGGGCGTACTGCCCTCAGCCATGGAACGGGCGCACTGCCCTCAGCCTCGCCCAGGCAGCCAACATCTGCTTGCTTATAACCAGAAGAAGCCTGCCCATACTCACCCTCCCCCCTTCCCCACACAGCTAGGGAGAGCCGCACCACCAAGGCCACACCTTAGAAGGCATGGAAACTGCTGCCGACCTATCACAGCCAGCCCCGCTCTCCTTTCCCACCCACAACCCTATATAAGCATCTGTACTTCCCTTAATAAATTAGACCTGCGTGCTTACCTCATCTCCGCGGTGGTTCTTTCCGCCGTGCGCCCTCCATGCCTGCGAGCCCCCATAGGAACCTAGGCCTTTCCTACCCCGACCAGACAGGACGCTCCCCCGACCACAGTCTCTGAAGAGCATGGGAAGTTCCTAATAGGGGAGGACAAACCAGTGTGTCAAGACCTCAGCCTTATTGCATGTAATTATGAATCTTGTCATCCAAGGAGTGAAGCCAGGGGATCACCATGGGCACTGAGGGAGGGGGAAGGAGGAATAGAATAGATCAAACAGGGGGTATTTAGTGGGCAGTGGAAGTGTCCTACATGATCTTACAATGATGGACACAGGACATGGTAAATATCATCAAAAGTTATAAAAGTGTACTTTCTAAAATGTTAACCATAGTGTAAACCATTGACCATGTTTAGTAGCTATGTTTCTCTACTTGTATATCAGTTATAACAAAGGTACCATCCACATATAAAAAGGTATTAATGTGGGGGAAAGGAAAGGTGGACAATGTTGGGTATGTTAGTCTCCTGTATTCTGTGTATGATTTTGCTGTGACCTAAAACTTCTTTGAAAACAAAATGAAAAAGAGTGAGACACTGGGAAATGAGTGGGAGAAGGTGCCACGGTACAGGCAGGACACCAGATATGGGGTAGTGAAAGGCAAAATGTCAAAAAAAAATTTTTTAATAGTTTCCATTTTTTTAATATTCCAATCTTTTAATTTCATTTAATTTTTAGTTTTTTAAAAAAATTTTATGTATTTTATTTCTTATATTTAAACTTAACATTAATGTTTCATTTTCCTATTAATTTTATTCAGCCATTGTAATGGCTTCATTTCTGAAGAAGCTTTGGATCACAGAAGGGTTACAACTGGTGTGGGGGAGGGTCGTTGGTGTGAGGTGTCAGTGATGGGGGATTCATGAAAGGAAGTTCACCTGATCATACATATAAAGTATGTAAAAATGTTCAAATGTTAATGGGACATTGTCACAGTAGGTGGAGACTCACACAATAACTGAGAGAATACTGAATTCCCATCCTGGAGAGCTCTGCCACATTCTCTAAAGGAGCAGCAAGAGTCCCCCAAGTGCAGGGGCAAGGTCTGACTAAGGAGGATCATCCACTGTTGGGTTCTTGTTATTGATGACTAGCCTTAGGAGTCTTTGCTATTGAAATTGAAACAGCCTATTGTTATGGGGTGCCTAAGGGTTGCCTCCTGAGAGCCTCCTTGTTGCTCAATTGTGGCCTTTCTTTAAGCCAAATTCAGCATATGAATGCATTACTTCCCCCCACACACACATGGGACATGACTCCTGGGAATGAGCCTCCTTGGCACCAAGGGACTGCTACCAAGCACCAACTAGCAATGCAACTGGAAAAAGACCTCAAATAACTGGGAGCAAATGTAAAGACAAATGAGTTTGTATGGCTAAGCGACTTCAAAGTGGGCCAGGAGGTCATCCCAGAGGTAACACTTATGCACATCTCAGCAGGATCTCATAGACTGTCAAAGTGGATACTACCCCAAATAGTGGGGCTCCTGAAGACTCTGGAGACACCCAGGTTCTATGGTCATGGTGTATAGCTCTGGAATTTGGTGCCTTGCCAGTGGGCCCTATTTTGGAGTTTGTGCTCCTAAGAGTGACAGAGTTGGACTCAATTATGTCTTCACTGCACATGGCTCATCTGTCCCTTCTATTTAAACCTATACTTGGTGCTGAAGTTTGTAGGTATATGTCCAGAGACTCAGGTCTTTGGGCTGCCCATGTGCCAGCTTGGTTCAGAAACTCGGCAGAGTTGCAACACCTACTCTACCACTCATTGTTACTCACCCAAAACAATTGGCAGGGAGATGATGATGGACAACATCCTTCCCAGGGAATGGAGAGAGTCTGCACCTGCTGGCAGGATAGTCCCTTCCATCTTCCCCATGGGATATAAGCCCCCTCTCAATTGGAGGTGTATTGGGCATCACCACCCCAGAATTCTCGGGATTGGGGGAAAAGCTATGGACTAGAGTGGACTTATGGTATTCTACAATAGACATATTGTTATTCTAGCAATGGAAGAAATTACAAAATTGATGTGGACGGTGGCTACTGGAGGCTATGGGAGCAATGAGAGGGAAAAACAGTTGTTAAATGAGGGCTATTTTGGGACTTAAGAATCATCCTGAGTGACATTGCAATGACAGAAATAGGCCATTTTATATCATCACATAACATGCAGAACTGTGTGTGAGAGAGTGTAGACTACAATGTGAACTATGGTCCACACTTAATGGCAAAGCCCCAGGATGTATTTATCAATTGCAATGAATGTGCCACACTAATGAAAGATGTTCATGTGAGAGGGTGTGGGAAGTGTGGGGAGTGGGGCATATGGGAATCCCTATATCTTTTGTGTAACATTTATGTAATCTAATTATCTTTTTTTTAAAAATTGAGGTTTATTTCAATCTTTAAGAAAATGTAAAACTATTGTCTTTATCCTTTGCCTCCAATAATTCAGTTCCTAACAGGTTGTTGGCTGGAGACCTCTATTGGTTCCTCAACTTGAGGAATTACATAAAACACTTCACAACATGGAGGCTTGCATTGTTGAAAAAGCATACATATGGACAAAAGGGAGAGAGTATTAGCAGAGCAAATGTTACAACTTAACTTCATAAAATGTTACTTCCCATCACTTTTTCCACTCTATAGAAAAAAACACTACTTTCAGCCCATATTCTAGGGGAGAGGTTATGCAAGGACATAAACACAAGGAGTTGGGAGCCATATAAGAGGAGGTTTCCCTCACAAATGCATCTAAAAAATATGAAATACTTTGAAATAATATGACAAAGTATGTGAATGATATGTGCAATGAAAGCTATAAAATATCATTGAGAAAAATTAAGGAATACTTAGATAAGTAAATAAATACACTGTGTTTGTGGATCAGAAGAAGCTATCTTATTAAGATGTCAATTTCACCCCAAATAATCTGTAGATTCAAAACAATCCCAAAACAAAGCCCTACAGGGGAAGGACATTATCAGGGGGGAAAGGCCTCTGAAACACTCTTGCATATCCCGAATAAGGATACTCAAGGATCCAGGGAATGTTGCCTGCTCAGAAAAGACATGAGAAGATTTCCAAATGCTCAAGACTTGCAGACCTACTCACTGAGATACGCTGCCAGCTAAGCATAAGCATAGAAAATGTGCAGTCTTGGAGAGAATTTTCCTCATTTATTTGATTTTATCTTCATCTTTTCTTTACCTTCTTTTTGTTGCAGGCTTCTAGAATATCTCTCTCAAACCACTACCTAAGGTCTAACATCATGGACCAGATGCTTGTGGCCACACATGACAAAGACCATAGACTTAAAAATATTATGTCTAAAAAAGTCACTAAACTAAAAGAAAACCACACACACACAAAGAGCAGCAATAATAAATCCAGGGAATGGTGACAAGAGTTGCCACATTATAATATTCAAAATGCCCACATTAAAAAATTTATGAGTCATGCAAAGAAATAAGAAATTATAGCTCATTCAAAAGGGAATGAAAAGAATTAATATAAAATGTCAGGGAGAAAGCCAATCATCTCCATTAGAAAAATCTAATCATCTCCATTAGAAAAAGAAGTTGTCAACTTTTAAAAATTTTTTATGATAATTTTTCTTAAAGAGATACTTAGATTACTTAAAAGTTACACAAAAATATAGGGATTCCCATATGCCTCACTCCCCACACCTCCCACAACGTCCCACATAAACAACATCCTTCATTAGCGTGGAACATAAATTGCAATTGATAAATGCATCCTAGGGCATAGCCACTGAGCATAGACCATAGTTCACATTGTAGTCTACACCTCTCCCACACAGTTTTGAAAGTTATGGGATGATATAAAATGGTCTATATCTGTCATACAATTAATAGGAAAATGAAATAATAATGATAGGTTTAAATATAAGAAATAAAATACATAAAATTTTTTTAAAAACTAAAACTAAAATAAAAAAGATTGTCATATTAAAAAATAACAAAAATATTTTAAAAAAAATTTTTTTTTGACATTTTACCTTCCATCATGGTAATATCGGTGTCCAGTATGCACAGTGACATTTTCTTCCATTTATTCCCATGTCTTACTTTTTTTCACTTTGCTTTCAAAGAGTTTTAGGTCACAGTAAAGTCACATATGGAAGACAGGGGACTCCCATATACTTAAGATCCTCCCCCTTTTCCCTCTTCCAATATTAATATCTTTTTATATGTGGATTGTACCCTTGTTTCAACTGATATCCAAATAGTGAAACATAGCTGTTAACCATGGTCAATGGTTTACTTTATGATTTACATTTTAGACCGTACACTTTTATAAATTTTGATGATATTTAACATAGCTTGTTTCCAACATTGCAAGATCATGTAGAATACTTCCATTGCCCACTAAATACCCCCTGTTCATTCTATTCTATTCCTCCTTCCCCATGCCCTCAAGGCCCATGGTGACCACCTGGCTTCACTCCTTGGATAACAAGATTCATAGTTGCTTCCAGCAACTCTGAGGTTTTGATACACTGGTTTGTCCTCCCCTGTTAGGAACTGCCCATGCTCTCAAGAGACTTCCGCCTCTCTTTTTGTGAACAAATCAGTCCTCCTGAGGATGGGAGTATGTTTTAAAGTCAAGTAGTGTGATTCCTCCAATTTCATTTTTCTTTTTCAATATGTCTTTTGCTATTTGGGGCCTTTTACTCTTCCAAATACATTTTGTAGTTAATTTTTCCAATTCAGTAAAAACTGCTGTGTTGCTCTGTATTGGGATTGCATTAATCTATAGATTAGTTTGGGCAGATTAGATGTCTTAATGATCTTTAGTCTTCCTATGCATGAACAGGGAATGTTCTTCTAGTTATGTAAGTCTTCTTTGATTTCCTTTAACAGTGTTGTGGAGTTTTCTGTGTATGAGTCATTTACATCTTCAGTTAAATTTATTCCTAGTTATTTGATTCTTTTAGTTATTATTGTAAATCGTATTTTGTTCTTGATTTTCTCCTCAGATTACTCTTTACTGGTGTACAGAAATGCTACTGATTTTTGAGCATTGATCTTATAGCCTGTGACTTTACTAAACTCATTTGTAAGTTCTAGAAGCTTTGTTGCAGATTTCTCAGGATTTTCTATGTAGAGGATCATGAAATCTGCAAATAGTGAAATTTTTAATTCTATCTTTCTAATTAGGATGCATTTTATATCTTTCTCTTGCCTCAGTGCTTGAGGAAGTACTTCTAAGACAATTGTAAATAGGAGTGGTGATAGTGGGCATCCTTGGGTTGTTCCGATCTTAGAGGGAAAGCTTTTAAGATTTCACCATTGTGTATGAAGTTAGCTGTGGGTTTTTCATATTTACCCTTTATCATGTCCAGAAGGTTTCCTTCTATTCCTGTCTTTGCAATGTTTTTATCAGGAAAGTGTGCTGTATTTTTTCAAATGCTTTTCCTGCATCTATAGAGATGATTATGTGATTTTTATCTTTCGATCAGTTTATGTGGTATATGACATTGATTGATTTTCTTACATTGGACCACCCTTGCATACCAGGGATGAAATCCATTTGGTCATGGTGCATAATTCATTTTATGTGTTGTTGAATAAGAATAGCAAGTATTTAGTTAAGGATTTAACATCTTGGTTCATTACAGAAATTGTAATTTTCCTTTCTTGTGGCAACTTTGTTTGGTTTTGCTATTAAGGTATTGTTGGCATCATAGAATGAGTTAGGCAATGTTCCTTCTACTTGTATTTTTTGGAAGAGCTTAAGCAGATTTAGTGTCACCTCTTTCCAGAATGTTTGGTAGAATTCACCTGTGAAGCCATCTGGTCCTGGGCTCTTCATAGTTGGGAGGTTTTTGATGACTAAGTCTATCTCTTTACTTGCAATTGAACTGTTGAGTTCATCAATTTCTTCTTTTGTCAATGTAGGCTGCTTGTAAGTTTCTAGGAGTTTGTCCATTTCTTCTAAGTTATTCTTCTTGTTGACATATAATTTTCAAAGTATCCTCTTATGATACTCTTTATTTCTGTGGGCTCAGTGGTGATATCTGCTGCGTCATTTCTTATTCTGTGTATTTGCATATTCTCTCTTTTTTTCTTTGTTAGTCTGGCTTAAGAGTTTGTCAATTTGATTGATCTTCTTAAGGAACCAGGTTTTGGTTTTGTTTATTTTTTCTTGTGCTTTTTTATTTTCTATTTCATTTAGTACTTCTCTATATTATTTCCCTCTTTCTACTACCTTTGGGGTTAGTTTGTGGTTCTCTTTCTAATTTCTCCAGCTGTGCAGTTAGGTCTTTGATATTAGATCTTTCTTCTTTTTTGATATATGCATTGTATTTATGGCTATGAATTTCCCACTAGGTACAGATTTTGCTTTATCCCATAGGTTTTGATATACTGTGTTGTCATGTTCATTCTATTCAAGCTAGATACTGATTGCTTTTAAGATTTCCTCCTTGACCCACTGTTTGTCTAAGAGTGTGTTGTTTAATTTCCATATATTTCTGCCTAATCTGCTTCTCTAGTCCTTACTGATTTCCAGCTTCATTCCACTGTGGTCAGAGAAATTACTTTATATAATCTCAATCTTTCTTAATTGAGTGAGAATTTTTGTGTGGCCTATCATGTGGTCTATCTTGGAGTATGATCCATGTGCACTTGAGAAGAATGTATATCCTGCTGTATTTGGGTATAGTGTTCTGTATATGTCTATTAGATCCAGATTCTCTAATGTGTTATTCAAAGTTGTGTTTTCTTTATTGATTCTCTTTTGAGATGTTCTGTCTAATGATGATAATGGTGTATTAAAATCCCCCACTTTAATTGTAGAGGCATCTATTTTTCCTCTTAGTTTTTCCAGTGTTTACCTCATATATTTTGAGGTGCCCCAGTTAGGTGCATAAATGTTTATGTTTGTTCTTTCTTCTTGAAAGATTACCCCTTTTACTATCATATAGTGTCCATCTTTGTCTTTTAAAATAGTTTTGCATTTGAAGTCTATTTTGTCCGATATTTCTATAGCTACTCCTGCTTCTTTTAGGCATTGTTTGCTTGTAAAGTTGTTTTCCAGTCATTCACCTTCAGCCTCCTTGAATCTATGGGTCTAAAGTGGGTTTCTTGTAGACAACATATAGATGGGTCATATTTCCTTATCCAGTTTGCTAATCAGTGTCCCTTGAATAGTGAATATAATCCATTAACATTCAGTGTTATTACTCACAAGGAATTACTTACATTAGCCATATTTTCTTTGGGTTTATGTATGTCATGCTGTTTTTATTTCTTTTTGGACTTTTTAGTTGTTCTTACACTGTCCTCCAACTTTCTCTTTCCTGTTTTTTCCCTTTTAACATGCAGATCTCCATTCAGTATTTCTTTAAGGGCAAGTTTCTTATTGACATGCTCTCTTTTTTTTTTTTTTTTTTTTAAAGATTTTATTTATTTATTCATTTATCCCCCCCTTGCTGCTTGTGCTCGCTGGGTCAGCTAACCACGCCGTGCGGGCGGCGGGCTTGCCTTCACCAGGAGGCCCCGGGAACCAAACCCAGGGCCTCCCATATGGTAAACGGGAGCCCTACTGATTGAGCCACAGCCGCTTCCCCTTGACATGCTCTCTTAATTTCTGTTTATCTGTGTATATTTTGAACTCTCCATAATTTTTTAATGCCACCTTTGCTGGATAGAAAATTCTTGGCTGGAAGTTTTTTTCTTTTAGTCCCTTAACAATGTCATACCTTTGCCTTCTTGCCTCCTTGGTTTCAGGTGAGAAATAAACATTTAATCTTATTGAGCTTTCCTTGTTTGTGATTTTTATCTTTTTTCTTGCTGCTTTCAGTATTTTCTCTTTGTCTTTAGCATTGGACAGTTTGATGAGTATATGTCTTGGAGTAGACTTGTTGGGATTTTTACTGTTTGGGATGCACTGCACTTCCTGGACATGTACATCCATCTCCGTCAATAGTGTTGGGAAATTTTCAGCCATTATTTCCTCCAACACTCCTTCTGTTCCCTTTCCATTCTCTTCTCCCTCTGGGATGCCTATGATGTGTATGTTTATGCATTTTGTTTGTCATTCAAATCCCTAAATCCCTGCTGGATATTTCTATCTTTTTATCTATCTGTTCTACTATCTGCTTGATTTCAGATATACTGTCTTCCACATCACTAATTCTTTGCTCTGCCTGTTCAAATCTACTCTTATGTGCCTCCAGTGTCTTTTTGACTTCTTGGATTATGCTATTCATCACTATCATATCCATTATTTTTTCATGTATGTTTACAATTTCTTCAGTATGTTCTCCCAGTGTCTTCTTAATATCCTTAATCTTCCTTCACTTCATTAACTTGGACCATGATATTTGTTTGGACAGCTTTGATTAGTTGTTCAGTGTTCTGCATCTCTTTTTGATTTTTAGTTTGTTCATTGGACTGGGCCATGTCACCCTATTTCTTAGTATGTTTTTTTATTTTTTGTTGCTGTCTGTTTGTCTGTTTTTCTTTTGGGGTTTATTCAGTTGATTAGCTTCTTTCTTTATTCTAGGGCTTCATTTAATTCCTGTTTTGGTCTCTGTGTTAAGTTTTCTCTTGACACTTTGTTCTTATTCTATTTTCTTGCTGTTGTCTGTGTTCCTTGTTTTGGCTTCTTCATGGCCCTGACCTTCACTCTTCTGGGAGTTGGTAAGCAGTGTCCTGGCTTGCTGTGCCCCAGAACAGGTCCCCACAGCAGCCTCTTGATTTTTATTTGTTGTTTTAGTGAGAGCTAAGCCTTATCTGCCATATTGGTTGGCCATGTTCCCATAATCCTCCTAGGTGAACTCTTTTAAATATCCTCAAAGTGCTAAAAGAAAGCATATGCAAATGACTAAAGAATATCTACAAATAGAGAATATAAAAGATAGAAATTAGAAAAAAAAAACAACACCAAAACCAAGTTTTTGAGCTTAAAAGTAAGATGAAAGAAATGAAAATTTCTCAAGTGTTTCAAAGTCAGATTCTATCAACCACTAGAACAAATCAATGACCTTGAAGACTAGACACTTGGCATTAACTAGCAAGAGCAGCAGAATGAGAAAAGATTGAAGAAAAAAGTGAACAGATAATAAAAGATTTGTGGGACACAGTTAATCATACACACACATGTGTGTGCATGAATACATAAAGAGAGCCCAAAAGGAGAGGAGAAAGAGGGAAGAGAAAAACAAATGTGTACTTGAAAAATAACCAAAAACCCCACAAATTTAATGAAACCAGTGAATCCAAACACCTGAAAATCTCAACAAATTCAAAGGAATGTAATATCAAAGAACTCACAATAAGATTAAAGGGAAAGTAAGAACTTAACCAGACCATTAACCATCTAAACCAAACAGGCAAATAATGAAATATTCTCTCAGCATCAAGAGAATACATATTTTTCTGAAGTATCCATGTAACTTTCCCATTAAAAGACCATAGGTAAGCCACAAAACAAGTCCCAATAAATTTAAAATGCTGAAATCATAGAAAATATCCCCTTCAACTGCAATGGAATGAAACTAAAAAAATAATATTAATAGAAAAAAATATGGAATAGTCACAATTACACAAATTTTAAACACACACACTTTTAAAAAGCCAATGAATACCCCCCACCAATAATCCCCTGCAGTACCCATTGTAACCCTTCTGTGATCTAAATCTTCCATAAACATGTAGTCCATAAAATAATCAAATATATATATATTTTAGGTGATCTAAGCACCTATATATATATATAACATTTTTGTAAGCAAATGCACATATATGCATATATATTTATATATCATTTTACAGATATTGGTATGTATTGTGAAAATTTTGATTTTTACCCACAAAAATATATAAATAAATTTTTAAAAAAGCCATTGAATAAAAAAATATATCACAAATACTTTGAGATAAATGAAAAGAAAAATACAACATACCAATATATGCTATGTAGCAAAAGAAGTAACCAAAGAAATAACCAAAGGGATATTTATACCTATAAATGTCTGTAAATGCCTTCATTAAAAAAAGAAAGATACCTCAGATAAATAACCTAACTATACATCTAAGGAAATCAAATTATAGGTAAAAATGAAAGAATAAAGTTAGGGTACAGAAAAATGAAACAGAAAATATTGGAGAATCATTGAAAAAAAAGCAATCACAAAACATTGCCTAAAAAACAAGAGGAGGACTCAAATCTCAAAATCAGAAATGAAAATATGGCCATTAATATCAACATTACTGAAATGAAGAGTATAAGGAGATATTATGAACAATTGCATCCCCCAAATTAGATAAACTAGCTAAAATGGAAAACTTACTAGAAAATGCAAACTATAAAAATTGACTAAAGAAGAAATAAGATAATTTGAGTTGACACATAACAAGTAATCAAAAAGTTCCCAAAGGAAAAAAACTCAAGAGCAAATAGCCTCACTGATGAATTTCTGTCAAACAGTTAAAGAAAAAATAACACCAATCTTTCTTGAACTCTTCAAAAAGTATTACAAAAATTATACTTCCTAACTTGTTCTATGAGACTAGGATTACCCTTATACAAAAGTCAGAAAAAGACAACCCAATAAAGAAATCTTTAGACCAATACCCTTATGAATATAGATGCAAATATCTTCAATGAAATAGTAGCAAAACAATCCAGCAGCACATTTGAAGAATTAGGTACCAAAAACATATGGGATCAATCCCAATAATATAAAGATGTTTCAACATATGAAAAATCAGTAAATTTATTTAAAAGACTAATATAATGAAGGGGGTGAAAGACATGATCTTCACCAATGCTGCAAAAAAGAATTTGACAAAATCCAACATTCATCCATGATTTTAAAAGAAAATAGTCATTAAACTAAACATATAAGGGAAATTCCCAACATGTTACTGAGCATTTATGAAAATAAAACATAAATTCAATAATGAAAGACTGAAATCTTTGCTCCTAAAACAGAAGAAAGAAAAATATTCTACTTTCACCAAGTATATTGAAAATAGTGCTAGAAGTTTTAGTCAGAGTACTTAAGAAAGTAAAGAAATAAAAGGTATGCAAATTTTTTAAAAAGTGAAAATATCTATTCAAAGCAGGCATGATGTTATATTGAAAATATACAAAACAACTTTAAAAAACCTGTTAGATCTAAGAAATGAATTCCGAAAGTTGCACCAAATTAGCTTTGTCTACATTAACTATAAGCAGTCTGAAAAGAAAAGTAAGAAAACAATTCCACCTAAAATAGTATCAAAAAGAATAAGTCACTTTTTAACATATTTAGCCAAGAAAGCACAAGATATTGACACTAAGACAAAACATTGCTGCAGGAAATTAAAGAAGATAGAAATAAATAGGACGATATTGCACGTTCATGAATAGGAAGACTATATTTTAATAAGATTGCATTTCTCCTCAAAATGATCTACAAATTTAATACAATTGCTATAAAAATTCCAACTGCCTTTTTGGCAGAAACAGAAAATTCATATAAATTTTTAACAGATCTCAAATGTCTAAAAAAATTTTGCAGAGAATAACAGTTGAAGGACTCAAACCCACTGAAAGGAATATTACTAAAATTTTAGAGTAATTTAGAATGTTGCTGTAGCATAAGGTTAAGACATAAAATAATGGAATAGAATTGAGAGTCCAAAAATAAACCCACATGTAGCTAATCAATTAATTTTCAAAATAGGTAGCAAAATCATTCAATGATTCAATGAAGATTTTTTTTTGATAAATGGAGTAAAGAAACTAGATATCCACATATAAAAGAATGAAATTGGACCCTTCCTTCACACCACATACAAAATTTAACTAAATAACTCTCTTACCTAAAAGTAGGAGCAAAAACTATAAAACTATTAGGAGAAACACAGCTATAAATCTTCATTGTCTCAGTTTGGGCAATTGTTTCTTTTTTAAAAAAAAAAAATTTATTTTACAGAAACTTCATATTAAATAAATGTTACATGAAAATGTAGGGGATTCTCATATACCCCATGCCCTCCTGCTCCCACACTTTCCCAACATGCTTCAATAGTATGGTATATTTGTTACAATTGGTGAACACATATTGAAGCATTGCCACTAACCATGGATTATAGTTTACATTATAATTTACACTTTGTCCCATGCAATTTAGTAAGTTAGGACAAAATATTTAATGGTTTGTATCTGTCATTGCAACATCATGCAGGACAATTCCAATGTCCCCAAAAATTCTCCCATAATACACTTATTTTTCCCTCTCCCTACCCTCAAACCCTCTGGGGATCCTGCCTCCACATCAATGATAAAAATTCTTCCATTGCTAAAATAATAATTCTACAAGAGAATAATAGTAAGTTTACTTTAGTCCATTGTTCATTCCCTAATCCTGAGGATTTGGGGATGGTGATGACCACTCTGCCTCTAATGAGACGAGGCTTAGATCCCACAGGGCAGATGGATAAAACTCTCTTGCTTGCAGTTGCAGACTCTCTCAGTTCCTTGGGATGGACATTGTCCATCATCATCACCTTATTAGCTGTCCTTGGTGAGTCCAATGAACTGGAGAGTAGGTGTTGCAACTCTGCTGAGATTCAGGGCCCAATTGGACAAGGATGGACCAAAGATTTAATTAAATCCCTTGAACATACACCTATGAAGTACAGTACTAACTATAGGTTCAAACAGAAGGGGCAGAAGAGCCATGTGTAGGGAAAGTACAAATGAGTCCAAGTCTGTAAACACTGGGGATCATAAATTCCAAGGTAAGGATCACTGGCAAAGTGCCAAACTCCTAAGTTGTCTGCCCTGCCTATAGTGACTAGATGTCTCTAGAGCCCTCAGGAGCCCTGCTATTTGAGGCAATATTTACTGTGGCAGTCAATGAGATCCTACTGAGACATGCATAAGCAAAATCTCTGGAATGACTTTCCAACTCACTTTGAAATCTCTTAGCCATAAGAACTCATTTGTATTTACCATTTTCCCATTATGGTCAAAGTCTTTTCCAGGTGCATTGCTGGTTGGTACTTGGTAGTAATTCCTTGGTGCCAGGAAGGCTTATCCCTGGGAGTTCTGTCCCATGCAAGGGTGGAGGGGGTGCATGTAGTATGTTTATATGGTGAGTTTTGCTTAGAGAGAGGTAACATTTGAGCAAAAAAGAGGCCCTCAAGAGGTAACTCTTAGGCAACATATAATACTAAGGTAAGTTTCAATTTCACAAGAACAAGGTTTATAAGTACAGTCATGCATATCAAGGGCTTGGTGCAATGGTCCATCCCTAGTGAGATGGAAGCCTGTAGAGGTAGACTGCAAGCCATCAAAAGTCCAACTGGTCTGAGGGAAAAGGGGCAAGAAGAGGCATCTCACAGACAGTCAACCAGCCAGAAGAGAAGGGAACCAGAGAGCTATTCAGCTGTTCCTCAGGCACCCAGCTGACTCCCTTGGGGGAAGGAGGAATTGCAGAACAAACAGCCTCACTACAGGGAACTTATACTGGGATTATTTTAGGATTTTTTTTTCTTTATTTTTTCTTCTCTACAACAGGGCAGTTTACCTGAGGAGGGCAGGCTGCAGGGTGATTGATTGGTGAGCACTGGAAGTCTGAGAGGGTTGCTAGTGACCTGAGAGGGATGTCTGTTTTTTCTGGGATTTTTTTTCCCTTTCCTTCTTTCCTTTTTTTATTTTATAAAAATTCTGTTAATTTTTACTACCCATACTTTTATTACATTTATGCATACAGCTTTCGGGTTAATTTCTTTTAGTTCATGGTACTTTGCTTGTTTAGAACACAGGAAGGAATAACCTATAAATGTCAAAAAAATATTAATGTGAGTCCTTTTATTTTTAAGAAATCAATTTTATTAAAGAATATAAAGAATATCCATCCAATATGTACTGCCAAGGGTATTCAGTACAATCACATAACAGTGCATTCATCACTTCAATTATCTCTAGAGCATTTTCATTATTCCAGCAATAGTAATAATCATAATAATCAACATAATAAACAAAAAGCAGCCAAACAAACAAAACTCATCACATCTCAGTCTCTCAATGCCTCACCTGCCATATATAGCTGCTATTCTGCTTCACTCTCTATAGATTATTTGCATTTATATCTTGTAAAAACAGTCTTATATGTGCACTTTGACCCATGTTCATATTTTATGAGGTTTCACTATGTTATATAGTCCCATGTTGCATTCTTTAGCCTTCATTCTTGTAATATACATGTCTTTATACTGTCATACCACTGTCATACCCACATAATAGCTCTCCTAGTCACAAACAGCATGATGTGCTCTCACCATTTCCATTCATTTCCAAAGATTTACAGACAACCATTTACCAATTCTGCACAAAATCCTCAGCTTTCAATTCTCTACCCACATTCCATTTTCTGGAATTAATAATATCATGAGCTTACATAATATATTTATTTCATAATAGCACAGTCATACAGTATGGGGCCTTTGTGTCTGACTTGCTTCACTCAACATAATTTCCGCCAGGTTCATCCATATTGTCATATGCTTCATGAATTCATTTCTTTTTAACACTGCATTATATCCCATCACTTATATACACCACAATGTGTTCATCCATTCATCAGTTGACATCTGGGTGGTTTCCAATGTTTGATAATCATGAATAATGCCACTATGAACATCGGTGTGCAGATGTCTATTAGTGTCACTGCTCAAAGTTCTTCTGGGGTTATACCTAGTAATGGTATTGCCAGATTACTGGTCAAGTCAATATACAATGTCCTTAGGAACTTCTTAACTGTCTTCCACAATGGTTAAGGAGATCCCATTTATCTATTTTTCTTTGGTGCTTGTGCTTTGTATGTCAAGTTTAAGAACCTACAGCCTACCACAAGATCTTGAAGGTGTTTTCCTATACTTTCTTCTAGAAGTGTTATGGTTGCTGCTTTTAAGTGGTCCTTGATTCATTTTCAGTTAATATTTGTGTAATGTGAGAGATAAGGGTCCTCTTTCTTTCTTTCCGATATGGATATCCAGTTTTCCAAGCACTTTTGTTGAATAGACTGTTATGGCCAGCTGGGTGGCATGGCAGTCTTGTCAAAAATCATTTGACCAATTAAAAAAAAAAAAAAAGTCATTTGACCATAGCTGTGAGGGTCTATTTCTGAGTTCTCAATTTGGTCAAATTGGTCAATCTGCATTTTTTTATGCCAGTACTATGCTGTTTTTAACACTGTAGCTAAATAATATGTTTTAAAGTTAAGATATGAGAGTCCTCCAACTTCGTTCTTCTTTCCTCAGACATTTTTGGCTATTTGGGGCCATTACTCTTCCAAATAAATTTGATAATTGGCTTTTCCACTTCTGCAAAAACAAAAAACAAAAAACACACAGACTTTGGGATATTTATTGGGACTGTATTGTATCTGTAAATCAGTTTGGGCAAAATTGGCATCTTAACAATATTTAGTCTTCCAATCCATGAACATGGAATGTACTTCCATTTATGTAAGTATTCTTCAGTCTCTTTTAGCAATGTTTTATAATTTTTTGAATACAGGCCCTTTATGTCCTCGGTCACGTTTATTCCTAAATATTTGATTATTTTAGTTGCTATTATAAATAGATTTTTTTTTCTGATTTCCTCCTCAGATTGTACATCAGTAGTGTATAGAAATGCTGTGGATATTTGCATATTAATCTTGTATCCCACCACTTTGCTGAACTTGTCTATTAATTCTAGTAGCTTTGTTATGGGTTTTTCAGGATTTTCTAGATATAGGATCATATCAACAGAGAAGAGTGAAAGTTTTACTTCTTCCTTTCCTATTTGAGTGCTTTTTATTCTTTTATCTAGCCTAATTACTCTAGTTAGAAGTTCTAGTACAATATTGAATAACAATTGTGACAGTGGGTGTCCTTGTCTTGTTCTTGATCTCAGCAGGAAAGCTTTTAGTCTTTCACTGTTGACTACAATGCTGGATATAGGTTTTTCAAATATGCACTTTGCCATATTGAGAAAGTTTCCTTCTGTCCATATTTTTGCTGTCTTTTTATCAAGACAGGCTGGTGTATGATGTCCAATGCTTTTTCTGCATTAATCGAGAGGATCACGTGACTTTTCTTCTTCAACTTATTAATGTGGTTTATTTCACCAACTGATTTTCTTATATTGAACACTTAGCATACCTGGGATAAAACCAACATGATCTTGGTGTATAATTCTTTTAATGTGCTTTTGGATTCAGTTTGCAAGTAGTTTCTTGAGGATTTTTTTAACCTCTATTTATTAGAGATATTTGTGTGTAATTTCTATTTTGTAGTATCATTATCTGGTTTTTGTATTAGTGTGATGTTGGTTTCATAGAATGAGTTTGATAGCACTCTTTCCTGTTCAGTGTTTTGGAAGAGCTTGTGCAAGATTTGTATTTGATCGTATTTGAATGGTTGGTAGAATCCATTTGTGAAGCCATCTGGTACTGGGATTTTCATCTTTGGGAGGTTTTTGATGACTATTCGGTTTTTTTTTAAACTTGTGATTGATTTGTTGAGGTCTTCTTTTTCTCTGAAGGTCAGTTGTAGGTGGTTTGTGTGTTTCTTGGAATTTGTCCATCTCATCAACACTGTCTTTGTGGTGTTCCATAGGTTTTGATATGTTGAGTTCTGATTTTCATTCATCTCAAGATATTTGCTGAGTTCTCTTGAAAGTTCTACTTTGACTCACTGATTATTTAAGTGTTTGTTGTTTAATCACCATATATTTATGAATTTTCTCTTTTTCCATCCATTATTGATTTCCAGCTTCATTCTGTTATGATCAGAGAAAGTGTTTTGTAAACTTTGAATCTTTTTAAATTTATTGAAACTTGTCTTCTGACCCAATATATGGTCTATCATGGGAAAGGATCCATGAACAAGGTTTGGAAATTGATGGATGGATGGGGGTTAAGTTAGCATATTATTGTGAATGTAATTAACAGCCTCAAGTAAGGTCAACTAAACTGAGATATTAAGCAATCCATCCCTACTTTTCTCTCCCAAATAGATGCCTCCTTTTTTGATAGCATTACTGCAATTTGAAGTTGATCCTTAGGCTGAATATAATCCTCAAGAAATGTTCCTAAATTTGTCGCAATTCATTTAATAATTATTGATTGATACTATATAGTGCATTGTCCACTGTTTCTGTGTGTGTGGGAGAGTGTGTGTTTGACTGTATGTGTATGTGTTTGTCCTGTGAGGATAGAAAGTAAGCACAACACCTGCCCTCCATGAAACTGCACTCTCATTATAGAGACAAGAACCACACCAACCTCACATATCACCATATGGCTTGACCATATATCAGCATGAACAATGTCAGAGAAACAGGAGGATCATGGTCAAGAGCAGAGGTGTCTACTCTTAGCAGGAAGGTGTGGGAGGCACAGTGGGCAGTGTGCCTAGGAAGGTGATTAATGCCAGATTAAGATAGGACCTGGAAATTCTATTGAGAAGTTTGATTCTTTTTCTCTACACATATAATACATTAGAAAAGCCCCTACAGTCAAATGAGGCAAAGTCAAATGATTGCTGTTCAAAGAACTAATCAGTCTGTGGCTCTAGACATGAAATATGATCACTGGGCTTAAAATAGTCATCTATGAAATGAGTTAGCAGCCTTTAAATCTCAACAATACCCAGCCAAAACACACTCACATTCCGAATGGAAAACGTGTGAAAGCCTTTGTACAATTATGAACTGTTAAACAAACACAACATGCTAACTAACATAACCAGTTAAGAAGCCATCAGAGGGTTTTGAATGGGAGAGGAACAGACTGGGTGATTGAGGTGAGCATAGAGTTGCAAATACCACTCCAGGGTATCTGCTAGAATTCCTAAAATATGTTGGGGAGTGCTGTGGACCTCAAAGGCCCAAATGAAGGAGATGGCATGTTTAGACAGGGAAATTTTTCAGCAGACCTTTATAATAACTTTGCTTACTGACCTTATCAAGATCGAGCCAAATGGGGCTGATCAAAAGCTCAGAGAGGTACAGCAGAGACCCAGGGAAGGTAAGAACTCCATGGAACCATTGAGGGCCAATATGACAACTATGATAATGAAGATCTGATCAAGTAGTAAACTATAGATAGTGAAATAGAACACGGGCATGCCTCCTGGCAACTGTTGTGGAATGAAGAGATTACAGTCCTTTTCCCAGTTTATGTCTAGAGAGCAGAGCCTATAAATGGCCTTGGAAAACCACAACAATATTAGAGTTCCTCCTCCTCAAGCAGTTTCCTGACCCCAAGAGCCAGGCTCTGCCATCCTGAGCATCAACTCCACAGGCCAAGGCAAGGCCTTCTCCACCTCCTCTCCCACCTCACTGCACTGACCTTGTTCTCTGGCTGCTATTCTTCACCATTGAATGCCACCCTCAGGTTCCCCACTAGAGTTGATTCTCTCCATACAGAACAGTGAAATCACACTCCTAGTGAATCCTCTCATGTACATCCTAAAGAACAAGGAGGTGAAGTCAGCTATGAGAAGAATGATGATGTTCCCACTCATCTTGAAGTCAAGTGAGAAGTGGGTTATTGATGACATCCTCTAAGAAATAAAGAGAAGTGATGAGATTTAAATGCAGAAGGGCCACAGAGTCTTACATTGGCATACATAGATCCAAAACAGATCTTTGCTTCTGACCAACACAGCGGTAGTCAGTAGACACTGTTAAGACTATTGTCAGAGTTTTTTTTTTTTTTTTTTTTTCCAAGTATGAGGGGCCAGGGATAAAACCTGAGACCTCATATGAGAGAAGCTGGTGCTCAACTGATAGCCTCACTGGCTCCCTTGAGTTGGGTTTTTCATTTGTTTTGTTTGGTTATTTCAGGATTTTTTTGTTCATTTGTTTGTTTCTTTTTAGACACTAGAAACTGAACCAGACACCTTCCTTGTGGGAAGCAGGGTCTCAACTGCTTGAGCCACATCTGCTCCATTTTTATCAGAGATGCCTGAGTGATGTCTTCCACTTAGAAAACTTCTTACAAACCCTATCACGAGACTCTAAGCCTTGCTCACGTGAAAATGGAGTTCTTTAACTTTTCCTAATCATGCTTTGTAAAATACCTAGCAAAGCATAATCTAACAAATGTACTTCCTGCCAGAAAGTAGCCACTACACATTGATATTTCTTGTTGGGGAATCCAAATATTTTATTGGCTGGATATCAGATTTATAAGAGCCATAGACAGTGTACCTGGCCACTATAGCCCAAGTTCTGCACAAATCTTACCTAGCACATATTTATGAGAATTCCATTTGATGTTTTGCTACCAACTTGATTCCAGACAAAGTGAGCAATTTGAGGTAGTGATGAGTCTGTGGAGCTAACAAAATTCCTACCTATCTGTCTTGTTGAGTGAATGCCTACAATAATTTTAAATCTCACAGAGGAGCATGTTTGCACACACTCTAAAAAGGTTCAGGAAATCTCCAAAACATAATTACAAACAACTTTGTTCTATGACTTTATTGCATTTCACAGATATGGCTTTTCTTTTCTTTTCTTTTTTTACAAATTGAGGGTTTTTAGCAACCCTGCATCATGTGAGACTATCAGCACCATTTTTCCAACAGCATTTGCTCACTGTCTCTCTGTCACACTTTGATAATTCTCACAATATTTCAAACTTTTTCATTGTTATATCTGCAAGGGTGATCTGTAAACAGTGATCTTCGATGTTGCTGTTGTAATTGTTTTGGGGTGCCATGAATTGTGCCTTTATAAGACAAGTGAACTTAATCAATAAATATTGTATGAATCCTGACTGCTACAGCAACTGACAATTCCACCACATCTCTCCTTCTTTCAGACCTCCCTATTCCTTGAGACACAACAATATTGAAATTAGGACAATTAATAACCCTAGAGTGACCTCTAAGTTCAAGTGAAAGGAGGTGTCAATCAATGTGGCAAAGTTCATTGCTGTCTTATTTTAATAATTTGCCACAGCCACCCCAAACTTCACCAACCATGACCCTCATCAGTCAGCAGCCATCAACATCAAGACTAGACGATCAACCACCATGGCCAAAGGCTTAGATGATGTGAGCATTTATTAAGCAATAAATTATTTTAAGTTAAGTTATATAAATTGTTTTTAGTCAAAATGTTATTATACACTTAATAAACTACAGTATTCTGCAAACAAACTTTATAGGCATTGGGAAACCAAAAAAACTGATGTGACCTACTTTATTGTGATATTTGCTTTACTGTGGTGGCTGGAACCAAACCACAATATATATTGCTGTGATATGCCTTTATAGGACAAGTGTTTGTAAAAAGCCAGCTTGAATATTTACCATAGTCAACCTAAGACCAGTAAGGAAGCTGTAAGTGTTCATGATTTTCTCTTATCTTACAGTATACTTAAGCACAGTGAGAATCAATATGTCAAAAGAATTTTGAAAAAAATACACACTTGGACTTTACATTCTACCTGGGTAGAATGCATGCAATGAAAAGAAGAAAGTTCAACTACCTCATTCTGAAAATAGTCTGAATATCCAAAATCCTGTTCTCTAAGGTACCCCACTACAATCCTCCAGGACTCTAAATTTGTTTTTATTTAACAAGTTTCATGTACTTTGATGTGTATGTAAGTTCATATGATATACATAAATATCATTGTACCAAACAAAATATTTAAATTACAATGCTATTTGTTTTTTAAATGAAATTTTAGATTACATACATGTTACATCAAAGATATAGGGGATTCCCATATGTTCCATTCTCAACCCCTCAAAAATTGTTTCCAATTAACATCTTTCATTAGTGTGGTACATTTGTTACAATTGAGGAACACATACTTAAGTACTGCTACTAACCATGGACTATATTTCATGTTGTAGTTTTCACTTTGTACTGCACAATTTTGTAGGTTTTGACAAAATGTAAATGACCTGTATCCATCATTGCGATGTCATGCAAAACAATTCCAATGTCCCCCAAAATGCCCCATGTTACACTGATTCTTCCTTCTCCGTCCCCTCAGGATATCTGCATTTATATCAATGTTACAAATTCTTTGATTTCTAAAATAATAATAAGTCTACTTTAGCCCATGGTTACATTCTCCCTTATGTTTGTTCCTTTCTAAATCTTGAGGATTTGGGGATGGTGTTGCACACTCTGCTTCTAATTGAGAGGGGAGCAGATGGATGGAACTGTCTTGCTTGGAGCTATAGATACTCTTTTTTTTCAGGATGGGCATTGTTGATCAGCATCCTTTTGTTAGTTGTCTTCAGTAAGCCCAATGAATTGGAGGGTAGGTGTTGGCTGTAACTATGCTGAGATTCAGGGCTCAACTGGAATATTAACACCTGGAAGATTTAAGTCTCTAGGACACATATTTAATGGGAATAGTACTTATTACAGGTTCAAATAAAAGGGGCATAAGAGCCATTTGTATTTAATATTGTTAAATTTGCATTTAATAATTTTGTATTTAATATTTGTATTTAATATTTTCCCCTTTGGTCAAGGTCTTTATACAAATGCATCACTATTTGGTGCTGGTAATAATCCCTTAATGCCAGGGAAGCTCATCCCTGGGAGTCATGTCCCACACCAGGGGAAAGGTAATGAGTTTATCTGCTGAGCTTGGTTTAGAAAGAAGCCACATTGAAGCAATAAGGAGGCTTTCAGAAGGTAACTCTTAAGCAATATATAATACTAGGCTAAGTTTCAATTTCACAAGAACAAGGTTCATAAGTGCAAACATCAAGATCCATTGCCTGGTATATTGGTCTATCCTCCTTCACTAGGCACTGCCCATATGCCCTAAGGAAACTTACCATTCTACTAGAGAAAGTAGCAGGATTCCCCAGCATGGGAATTCAACATAATTTTGGCTATTGTATAGGTCTCCACACAGCAAGACACCACCACCTGACCACTTGAACACATTTACATTCCATAAGGGCATGTCCCAGGGGTACCTCTGCTCACACTTCCCCCCAACCAACACCCCACACAGTGATCCTCCTCTGCCACATTTGCAACTCTTTTGCCAACCAAATCCTCCCCAAAAACAAAGTAAAAAAATAAACAAAAATAATAAAAAATACAAAATAAAATATATGTATAATTTTTTTTTTAATTTCATTTTGTCTTTCATTCCCATTATATCTGTTATCATTCATGTATAGTGGCACTTTCTTCTGTAGTGCCTCATTTTTTTCTTTATTTTCAAAGAAGTTTTAGGCCACAGAAAAGTCACATAGAAAATATAGGGGACTCCCATATACCCCACACCCTCCCCCTCACATTTTGTACTGTTAATAACATCTTACATGAGAATGGTACATTTGTTACAGTTGATGAACAAATATTAAAGCACTGCCACTAATCATGGCCACTGGTTTACATTATGGCTCACATTTCATACCATACACTATTGTAAGTTCTGACAAATCATAACGACTTGTATCTGTCATTGCAAGATCATGCTGAACAATTCCAATGCCCTAAAAATGCCCCATGCTCCATCCATTCTTCCCTTCCCCTCCTGTCAGAACCCATGGTAGCCACTAGGTGGCAATTATTGAAGAATAAGGTTCATAGTTACATGCATTAATATTGAGGGTTTGACAAATTGATCCACCTTCTTTTATAGGCACTGCCCTATGTCCTCAAAAGACACTTGCTGCTCCGTTTGAGAACATAGCAGGTCTCCTCAAGATGGGAGATTAATATTTTCTTGTTTATTGTGTAGGTTTCCACCCACTTAAATAATGTCCTATGACAGGATGAACACTTTTATATTCCATAGAAGCATGCCCCAGGTGAACTTTCCCACATATTTCCCTACTCCCAATGCCCTGCACTGATAAACCTCCCCTTCCATATTAGCTAAAAAAGCATTCCCATCCTTGTAGTTTCAACCACAGACCTAAAAATCCCCAGAATTCACCTGTTTCTTCCTCCAGCCCTTCCCCCAGTTCCATGCTAGTCCAACACATCACCCCTCCACCCTGCTCAACCTCACATTCGAAAACCATCGAATCCCTCACATCCCTGCACCACTATCACCCACATCCACTGTCATAACACCCCCTTCCACCTTATCATAGAGTTTGCCCAGACTAAGCATCTGCTTACCACACTCTACTCCCTTTCTTTCTCCTGATAACCAATCTTCTAGACTCTAGCTGTGTGACTGCTCAGTTTTCTTAGGTCATGTCAGTGAGGTCAGGTAACTTTTGTCCTTTACTGACAGCCTTATTTCACTCAAACAAGGTCTTCAGTTTTCATCCATTTTGTCCTGTGTGTCAACACTTCATTCCTTCTTAAAGCTGAGTAATATTCCATTGTATGTATATACCACACTTTGCTTAAACATTCATCTGTTGATGGACACTTGGGTTGGTTCCAATTTTTGGCAATAGTGAATAATGACACTATGAACATTGTTGTGCGTGTATCTGTCTATGTCCCTGCTTTCACTTCTGGGTATAAACCCAGCCCTGGGCTTCCTGGATCATATGGCAGTGCTATAGTTACCTTCCTGAGGAACCACCAAACGGTCTTCCACAATGGCTGCACCATTCTACATTACCACCAGCAGTGGATGTGTGTTACCTTTCCTCCAAATGCTATCCAGCACTTGTAATTATTTTTCTTAATAGCCACCAATCTAATAGGTAAGATGATATCTCATTGTAGTTTTGATTTTCATTTCCCTAATAGATAGTGATGTTGAGCTTCTTTTCATGTGCATTTTCACCATTTGTATTTCCTTTTTAGGAAAGTGTCAATTCAAATTTCTTGCCCCCTTTTTTAAGTGAGTTGGTTGTCTTTTTATTTTTGAGATGAGGAATTTTTTAAAATATGTTGGATGGTAGGCCCTTATTGGGAAAAATGGTTACCAAGTATTTTCTTCCACTGCATAGGCTGCCTTTTTGCTTTCTTGATAAACTCCTTTGACACACACAAGTTTTTAATTTTGAGGAGTTCCCATTTATCAATTTTAACATTCATTGCTCCTACTTTGTGTGCATAGCTTATGAAACAATTTTCTTCTACAAAATCTCATAGATGCTTCCCTACATTATCTTCCAGGAGCTTTATGACCTTGGCTCTAATATTTAGATTTTTGATTCATCTTAAGTTAATTTTTGTACAAGGCTTAAGATGATGATCCTCCCTAATTCTTTTTAATATGGATATCCAGTTCTCCAAACATCATTTTTTAAAGGGGTGCATTCAGTCCATGTTGAATGGGCTTGGTGGCCTAGGGGTTGACTGTATTTGGAAGATCTATAGTAGAAATTTTAATTCAGTTCCATTGGTCAGTATGTCTCTCCTTGTGCCAATACCATGCAGTTTTGACCACTATAGTTTTGTAGCATGATTTAAAGTCAAGTAGCATCATTACTCCAATTTCATTTTCCTTTTTCAATCAATTTTTGGCTATCCAAGGCCCTTTCCTTTCCAAATAAATTTAATAATTCACTTTTCCAATTCAATAAAAGAAATGGTGTATTTTTATTGGTATTTCATTAAGTCTGTAAATAAATTTGGGTAGGACAGACATCCTAATGATGTTTAGTCTTCCAATAAATGAACATGGAATATTCTTCATTTACTTGGTCTTCTTTGATTTCCTTTAACAATGTTCTGTAGTTTTCTATGTACAAGTATTTTACTTCTTTAGATAATTTTATCCTAAGATATTACATTCTTTATAAAATTTATTTTAAAGAAACTTTAGACTACTTAAATGTTATATAAAAAATATTGGGGAGTCCCATATGCCCCACGCCCTCTCCTTCCCACACTTTCCCACATTAACAACATCCTTCATCAGTGTGGTACATTTATTACAGCTGATGAACACATAATGAAGCATCGCCACTAACCATGGATTATAGTTTACATTATAGTTTACACTTTGTCCTGCACAATTTTGTAAATTATGACAAAATATATAATAGCCTGTATCTGTCATTGCAATGTCATGCAAGACAATTCCAGTGTCCCCCCAAAATGCACCATATTACACCTATTGTTCCCTCTCACTCTATTCAGAACCTCCAGTGGCCACTGCCTCCATCTCGTTGCTATTATAGCAATAAGCCTATAGTAGAATAACAAAAAGTTTACTCTAGTTCATTGTCCATTCCCCAATCTTGAGGATTTGGGAATGGTGATGCCCTCTCTGCCTCTAATTGAGAGGGGGCTTAGATCCCATGGGGTGGCTGTATGGAACTAGCTTGCTTGCAGTTGCAGACTCTCTTTGTTCCTTGGGATGGGCATTGCCCATCATCATCACCTTATTAGTTGTCCTTGGTGAGTGCAATGAACTGGAGAGTAGGTGTTGCAACTCTGCTGAGATTCAGGGCCCAACTGGCACCTGGACAGACCAAAGATTTAGGTCTCTTGGACATACACCTATCAAGTATAGTACTAACTAGAGGTTCAAATAGAAAGAGCAGAAGAGCCATGTGTAGGGAAACCACAAATGAGTCCAACTGGGTCAGCACTGGAGAGCATAAAATCCAAGGTAAGGCCCACTGTCAAGGCACCAGACTCCTGAGCTCTCTGCCCTGCCCATAGTGTCTGGATGCCTCTAGAGCCCTCAGGATCCCTGCTATTTGAGGCAATAGTTACTTTGGTAGTCAATGAGATCCTGCTGAGACATGCATAAGTGAAATCTCTGGAATGACCTCCAGACTCACTTTGAAATCTGTTAGCTATAAGAACTCATTTGTATTTACCATTTCCCCTTTAGGGTCAAAGTCTTTTTCCAGGTGCATTGCTAGTTGGCACTTGGTAGTAATCCCTTGATGCCAGTGAGGATCATCCCCAGGAATCATGTCCCATGACAGGGGGAAGGTAGTCCATTTAAATGCTGAGTTTGGCTTAGAAAGAGGCCACATTTGAGCAACAAGGAGTCCTTCAGGAGGTAATTCATAAGCAACATATAATACTAGGCTAAGGTTCTATTTCAAAAGTAAAGATTCATAAGTACAATCATCAATATCAAGGGCATGATGCAATACTTTGTCCTCCTTCACTCGACACTGCACCTGTACTCGGGGGATTCTTGCTGTCCCATTAGAGAATGTAGTAGAGCTCCCCAGGATGGAAATTTGATATTCCTTTGTTTATTGTGTGGATCTCCACTCACCATGGTGATGCTTCATGAACACTTGAATACATTCATATGCCTTAGAGACTTGCTCCAGATGAACATTCTCCCATGCATCTCCTGTCATGGACACATTGCAAAATCTTTTGAAGTGTAAAAGTTTTTAATACTGAGGAGGTTCCATTTATCTATTTTTTCTTTTATTGCTTGTACTTTGGTTTTAAAGTTTGTGAAACTGTTTCCTACTACAAGATCTTGTAGATGCTTCCCTACATTATCTTCCAGGAGATTTATGTTCTTAGCTCCTATGTTTAGACCTTTGAATCCATCTTGACTTAATTTTTGTCTAAGGCCTGAGATGTGATCTTCTCCCATTCTTTTGGATGTGGATATTCAGTTCTCCAAGCACCATTTGTCGAAGAGGCCATTCTCTACCAGTTGAGTGGGCTTGGTGACCTTGTTGACAGTATATGCAATGTTCTATATCAGAACACTCCATTCTGTTCCATTAGTCAGTACTTCTACAGTTGTGCCAATACCATGCAGTTTTGGCCATTGTAGCTTTGTATATGTTTTGAAGTTAGGTAGTATAATTCCTCAAATTTCATTTTTCTTTTTTAATATGTATTTGACTATTGGGACTCCTTGCCCTTCCAAATAAATTTCAGAGTCAGCTTTTCAAATACAGTAAAAAATATATATATTATGGTAATTTTGATTGGTATTACATTAAATCTGTAAATCAGTTTGGGTAGGAGAGACATCTTAATGATGTTTAATCTTCCTATCCATGTAAAGGAAATATTCTTCCATTTATCTAGATCTTCTTTGATTTCCTTTAACAGTGTTGTGTAGTTTTCTGCATATAATTCTTTTAAAAATTTAGTTGTTTATTCTTAGGTATTTGATTCTTTTAGTTGCTATTGTAAATGGAATTTTTCCCTTGATTTCCCCCTTAGAATGCTCATTATTGGTGCACAGAAATGCTACTGCTCTTTGCACATTGATCTTATAACTTGCCACTTTACTGAACTCATTTATCAGCTCTAGAAGCTTTGTTGTAGATTTCTCGAGGCTTTCAACGTAGAGGATATCATCTGCAAATAGTGAAATTTTCACTTCTTCCTTTCCAATTTGGGTGTCTTTTATATCATTTTCTTGCCTAAGTGTTTGAGCAAGTATTTATAACACAATTTAAAATAAGAGCAGTGGCAGTGCGCATCCTTTTTGTGTTCCAGAACTTAGAGGGAAAGCTTTTAGGATTTCACCATTGAATATAATGTTTGCTGTGGGATTTTCATATATACCCTTTATCATGTTGAGGAAGTTTCCTTCTATTCCTATCCTTTGGAGTGTTTTTTATAAAGAACAGAAGATGTATCAGGAAAGGCTGCTGTATTTTGTTGAATGCTTTTTCTGCATCAATAGAGATGATCATGTGATTTTGTTCTTTAGAACTTTAAATTTGGTGTATTACATTGATTGATTTTCTTATGTTGAAACATCTTTGCTTACCAGGGATGAAGTCCACTTGGTCATGGTATATAATTTGTTTGATTTTGTTGTTGAATATGATTAGCAAGTATTTTGTTGAGGATTTTGGCATCTAGGTTCATGAGTAAAATTGATCTACAGTTTTCCTTTCTTGTGGCATCTTTGTGTGTCTTTGGTATTAGGGTGATGGTGGCTTCATAGAATGAGTTAGGCAATGCTCCTTCCACTTCCATTTTTTGGAAGAGTTGACGTAGGATTTGTGTTAGTTCTTTCCAGAATGTTTGATAGAATTTTCCTGAGAAAGAATTTAGTCCTTTGTTTTCTTAGTTGGGAGGTTTGATGACTAATTCAGTCTTGTTAATTGTGATTGTTCTGTTAAAATTGTTCATCAGTTTCTTCTTTCATAAATGTACGTTGCATCTGTGTTTTTAGGAATTTGTTCACTCAACTAAATTGTCCATCTGGTTGGCATGAAGTTTTTTTTTTTTTTCAAAATTTCCTCTTGTGATGATTTCATTTCTGTGGTTTCAGTGATGATATACACTTTCTCATTTTTTATTTTGGGTGTTTTAATCTTCTCTCTTTTTTCTTTGTAAGTCTAGCTGAGGTTTTCAATTTTATTAATCTCAAATAATCAGCTTTTGATTTTGTTATTTTTCCTAATGTTTTTTAATTCTCAATTTCATTTAGCTGTGCTCTAATCTTTGTTATTTCCTTCTTTCTCTGTGCTTTGGGATTAGTTTCTTGTTCATTTTTTGTTCCTCCAGGTATGCATTATATCATTGATTTTAGTTATTTCTTCTTTTTTCATAAAGGTATGTATGGCTATAAATTTCCCTCTCAGTACTGCTTTTTCTGCATCCTATAGGTTTTGATATGTTGTGTTCTCACTTCCATTTGTTTAAAGGTAGTTACTAATTTTTTTTGGCAATTTCCTCTTGACCTACTGATTGCCTAAGAGTGAATTGTTTAACTTCCATATCTTTGTGCTTATTCTGGTTCTTTGCCCCATTTTAATTTCCAGATCATTCCATTGTGGTCAGAGAAATTACTTTGTATAATTTCAATCTTTTGAAATTCATTGAGATTTGTTCTGTAATCTATCATTTGGTCTATCGTAGAGAATGATCCATGTGCACTTGGAAAGAATGTGTATACTGCTATATTTGTGTTTAATGTTCTGTATATGTCTGTTAGGTCTACATCCTCTAATGCATTTTTCAAAGTCTCTGCTTCTTTATTGACCCTCTGTTAAAATATTCTGTCTAATGGTGATGATGGTGTATTAAAGTCCCCCACTATAATTGTAGAGGCTTATATTTCTCCACCTAGTTTTTCCAATATTCACCACATGTATGTTGGTGCACCCTGGTTAGGTCCATATATGTTTGTTCTTTCTTCTTGTAGATTACTCCTTTCATTAATATATTGTGTCCTTCTTTGTCTCTTACAATAGCTTTGCATTTAGTATCTATTATTTCTGGTATTAGTATAGCTACTCCTGCCCTTTTTGTGGTTATTTTTTGCATGTAAAATCATTTTCCAACTATTTACTGCAACCTACTTGTGTCCCTGGGTCTAAGATGAGTTTCTTGTAGACAGCATATAGATGGGTCATATTTCTTTATCCATCTACCAATCTATGTCTTTTGTTTGGAGAATTTTTTTTTCCTATTATCAATCAATGTTAATACTTTCAAAGCAGTACTTACATTACTCATTTTTTACTTTAGATTTTTATATGTCCTTCTATTTTTATTTCTCTTTTTATCATTTTAGTTATTATTACCAATACTTTTCCTTTCTACACTCTCCTCCAACCCTCTCTCTTGTTTTTTCCTTTCAACCCTCAGAAACCCCTTTATTATTTCTTGATGGGCAGGTTTCTTGTTGACAAACACTCTTAATTTCTTTTTATCTGCAAACATTTTGAACATTCCACCATTTTTGATTGACAAATACGCTGGATTCAGATTTCTTGACTGCCTTCTCACCTGCATGATTTCAGATGAGAAATCAGCACTTAATCTTATTGAACTTCCCTTGTATATGATGGATCTCTTTTCTCTTGCTGTTTTCAGTATTATCTCCTTGTCTTGAGAGTTTGACAATTTGATAAGTATATGTCTTGGGGTAAGCTTTTTAATATTTATACTGTTAGGAGTGTGCTGCACTTCCTGGTCATGTACAACCATGACCCTAAAAAGAGTAGGGAAATATTCAACAAGTATTTCCTCCAGCACGCCTTCTGCCCTCTTTTCCTTCTCTTCTACATCTGGGTAGAAGATATAATGCATAACATTTTGTGTTGGGATTCAATTGTCTGAGTCATTGTTGAATATTTTTTCTCAATCTATCTTTATGAGTTGTTGAACATTCTGCATCTCCTCCTGGTTTTTATTTTGTTCATTAAACTGAGTTATGTCTTCCTGTTTATTAGTATACTTTGTAATTTTATGTGGATGTCTGAACATCTGTTTAACTTAATGAGTTTATTCAGATTGTTAGTTTTTCTTTCTACTCCATTTTTTTTTTTTTATGTTAAGGCTCCTCTTTGACACTTGATTCCACATATTCTATATGTTTGTAGTTGCTCTGTTCCTTTGATAATATACTATGACCATAGAAAAGGAATGAGAGAAGAGAAAAAGAATGATTATAATAATAATATTTTAAAAGATAGGAAAGGAACCATAAAAGAGACAGGAAAAAAATAAATAATAAGAGTGAAATCATAAAATGTACAAAGGATAAGAATTTTTAAATGCTTCACTACAAAAAGGGAACCAGAAAAAAATGAATAAAATAAAAGACAGGAAAGATGAGAAGTGAAGAAGAAGAAAAAAATAATTAATACCAAACAAGAGAAAGTGAAATGAAAGAAAAGGAACAGAAGAGGGAAAAATAAAGAAAGAAAAGAAATAAAGAGACAGAGGCAAGATGGCATCAGTTTAGGAGGGCACTTGCTGACTAGCTCTCTGAGTATGGCCAATTGTGGACAGGGTCCTGCCCAAGGTTCTATGTTGTGGGCACATGGAGCGAGAAGCTTGGGTCATCTAGCAGCAGGCAGATAGATTGCGTGGAGTGATCGTTAGAGATTCGTGAGTTTTAAGCCTGCCTGTTGTGGTTAACACAGATGGCTGAGCCCCACCTGCAAGGAAAATGGCTGGTTTGAGCCACGAATCCTGCACCCATGAATCCCGCTCCTGGCATGAGGGAGCATTCTCTGAGGGAGGGAGGGAGGGCTCTGACAGAAGGTGGAGAGGGGTTTAAATTCTGCAGATTTGGCTGTCTGGACCCCCTCATAGCTTTGGGGAGCAGATAAGCTGGCTTGAAGCAGTGCCAGGATGAGGGGAGAGGCGAATCTGCTGAGGAAACCTGATTTACCAAGCAGCCTGTTGACACAGAGACTTGGCCCCAGAGGGGGCAGAGTCAGCCAATCTTATCACTCTTCACTGACAAGCATCAGAGCTTCAGCTCCCCTGGGGAATCCAGGAAGTGGGAAGGGCTTGATTAGTTTCCACGAGCCTATTTAGGGTCACCTCGGTGAAGGTGGTGATCTAGCAGAGGACTTCTTTTGGGTCTCTTATATTGAAAAAAAAAAAAAAGACAGTCAATTTAAAAAATGAATTCTTCTTTTTAATTCAGTTTAATACCTAAAATCTGCCTCAAAACCTGCAGATAGAACCGTGCAGGGAAATTGAAAAATGCAAGCAGGCTGAGAGGATCCACAAGGACCCTAGAAGGAACACTTCCTCCTTAGCTTTGTTTAACTGCTTGCTTGTGTGGTTGTTTGGTTTTTCTCTATTTGTTGTCTCTTGCTTTGCTTTCCTCTTTCCTCCCCCTATTCTGTTTTCCTTCATTTTTTAAAAATTAGGTGCTGCTGGCTTGCCTGTTCTTTGCTGTGCTTCTTCTTCAGTGATTTCCTATTCTCTGTCTATATTGATATTCTATCCCAAGCTATCTCTTATGATTACTTCATCTGTCTGCCTTCTGCTTTCTGTTGTGGTTGTTAGACATCATGCTTTTTCATTAGCCCACAATTTAATGGTGTCAATTTCTATTCTATCTATTTTGTTTTCTTCTTTTTTTATTAATATTAGCTTATTCCTTTTAGCCCTTTATTTACTTTCTCTCCTTCCTCATCATTCTAGCCTTCTAAATAACTATATATATATATATATATATATATATATATATATATATATATATACACCTTTATTTGGTTTCCCAGTTTTTGTAGGTACTCCACTTTTTTTCCTTTTACTCTACACTGCCAACACAAGTTAAATATTCATTTCACTAAGTCCTATTTGAGCCTTTTCTAACTTTTATCAATATTGCTATTGTCCTTCTTCCTTTCTCAAATCTTTCAATTCCTCTGGCATTAATATTTTCTCTTCAATAGAACATAGAAAGAAGCAAGGAAACAAAATAAGAAGAAAAAGTGTCAAAGAGAAAACTTGACACGAACACCAGAACCACCAGCTAAATAAAACTATAGAGCAGAGAGAGAAGCTAATCAACTGAATAAACTCATCACGATAAAATGATGACTAAAGGGCAAAAAAATATTACAAACCACACAGAAACAGGAAGACATGGACCAGTCCAGTGAACAAGCTAAAAACCAGGAACATATGCAGAACATCAAACAACTAATCAAAGATTCCAAAAGAAATAACATGAACCAACTTAATGAAGTGAAGGAAGAGATTAAGGATATAAAGAAGACACAGGGAGAACATAGTGAAGAAATTGTAAACATACACAAAAGATAACGGATATGATGGTGATCAATGGCACAATCCAAGAAATCAAAAAGATGCTGAATTCACATAACAGCAGAAGAGAGAATTAGTGATGTGGAAGACAATATATCTGAAATCAAACAGATAGTAGAAAGATAGACAAGAAATTAGAAAAAATCCAGCAGGGACTAAGGGATTTAACTGACAACACGAAATGCACAAACATATGCATTATGGGCATCCCAGGAGAAGAGAAGGGAAAGGGAACAGAAGGAGTGTTGAAGGAAATAATGGCTGAAAACTTCCCAACCCCATTGAGAGAGATGGATGTGCAGATCCAGGAAACAAAGTGCACCCCAAACAGTATGAATCCCAACAGGCCAACTCCAAGACATATACTTGTCAAAATGTCCAATACTCAAGACAAAAAGAAAATACTCAATGCAGGAAGAGAAAAGAGAACCATCACATACAAGGGAAGCACAATAAGATTAAGTGCTGATTTCTCATCTGAAACCATGGAGGAAAGAAGAAAGTGGTATGACATAGTAAAAGTACTAAAAGAAAAAAAACCTCCAGCCACTAATTCTGTATCAAACAAAACTGGCATTCAAAAATGATGGAGAGTTCAAAATATTCACAGATAAACAGAAATTAAGAGAGTATGTCAAGAAGAAACCTGCACTTCAAGAAATAATAAATGAAATTCTACAAGTTGAAAGGAAAAATCAAGGGAGAGACAGTTGGAGAAGAAGCTAAAAACAACTAAAAAGACAAAAACAGAAACAAAACAACATATGACATACATTAATCCAAAGAAAATATGGCTGAAGTAAGAAATTGGTTATGGTAGTAACCCTGAATGTTAATGGATTAAATCACCACTCTAGAGACACAGTTTGGCAGAATGAACAAAGAAATATGTTCCATCCATATGCTGTCTACAAGAAACCCACCTTCAACACAGGGATTCAAGGAGGCTGAAAGTGAATGGCTAGAAAACAATTTTACAAGCTAACAATAGCCAAAAAAAGGGCAGGATTAACTATTCTAATATCACACAAAAAAGACTTTAAATGCAAAACTATTGTAAGAGACAAAGATGGACACTATATATTAGTAAAAGGGGTAATCTCTCAAGAAGAGAGAACAACCATAAACATTTACGCACTTAATCGGGGTGCCTCAAAATACATGAAGCAAACTCTGGAAAAATTAAATGGAGAAATAAATGCCTCACAATTATAGTGGGGGACTTTAATGCACCATTTTCATCATTAGACAGAACATCTAGACAGAGAATCAACAAACAAACAAAGACTCTGAACAATACATTAGGGGACCTGGACTTAATAGACATGTACAGAACACTACACACAAACACAGCAGGATTTATATTCTTCTCTAGTGCACATGAATCATACCCCAAGACAAACCACATGCTAGGTCACAGAACAACTCTCAATGAATTCTGAAATATTGAGATTATATAAAGTAATTTCTCTGATCACAATGGAATGAAATTGGAAATCACTAAGAGCCAGAGAAACAGGTTTGGCACAATGATATGGAAATTAAACAACACACTCTTAGACAAACAGTGGGTCAAGGAGGATATCTCAAAAGAAATCAGGAACTACCATGAAACTAATGAAAACAACAGCAAAACATATCAAAACTTATGGGATGCAGCCAAAGCTGTCCTGAGAGGGAAGTTGGTAGCCATAAACACATGTAAAAAAAGAAGAAAGAGCTAAAATTGAAGACTTAACTGCACACTTGGAGGAATTGGAAAAACAACAAACTAAACCTAAAGGAAGTAAAAAGAAGGAAATAACAACGATTATAGCAGAACTAAATGAAATAGAGAATAAGAAAGCACTAGAAAAAATAAACAAAATCGAAAGCTGGTTCTTTGAGAATATCAATAAAAATGACAAACCCTTAGCCAGACTGACAAAGAAAAAGAGAGAATAGATGCAAATACACAAAATAAGGAATGAGCAAGGTGATATCACTACTAACCGACAGGAATAAAGAGTATCATAAAAGGATACTTTGAAAAAATATATGCCAACAAGAATGAAAATTTAGAGGAAATGGACAAGTTTCTAGAAACTCACAAACAGCATACACTGATGAAAGAAGTAATTGATGAACTAAACAGTCCAATTACAAGTAAAGAGATAGACTCAGTCATCAAAAACCTCCCAACTAAGAAGAGCCCAGGTCCAGATGACTTCACAGCTGAATTGTACCAAATATTCCAGAAAAAGCTAACACGAATTCTACTTAAGCTCTTCCAAAAAAGAGAAGTAGAAGAATATGGCCCAACTCATTCTATGATGCCAACATTACCCTAATACCTAAAGAAAACAAAGATACCACAAAAAAAGGAAAATTACAGGCCAATTTTTCTAATGAACCTACATGCTAAAATCCTCAACAAGATACTTGCTAATCGCATTCAACAACATATCAAAAGGATTATATACCATGACCAACTGGGTTTCATCCTGGGTATGCAAGGATGGTTCAATATAAGAAAATCAATCAATGTAATACATCACATAAACAGATTGGAAAAAAAAATCACATGATCATCTCTATAGAGGCAGAAACAGCATTCAACAAAATACAGCACTCTTTCCTTATAAAAACACTGCAAAAAATAGGAATAGAAGGAAACTTTCTGAATATGATAAAGGGTATATATGAAAAACTACCAGAGTTAGATCATCTTCAATGGTGAAATCCTAAAAGCCTTCCCTCTGAGTTCAGGAACAAGACAAGGATGTCCACTATCACCAATCCTATTTAACATTGTCTTAGAAATACTTGTTTGAGCACTGAGGCAAGAAAAGGATATAAAAGTTATCCAGATTGGAAAAGAAGAAGTAAAAATTTCATTATTTGCAGATGACATGATCCTATACATAGAAAGCCCTGAGAAATCTACAACAAAGCTTCTAGAACTTATAAAGGAGTTCAGTAATGTTGCAGGCTATAAGATCAATGTTCAAAAGTCAGTAGCATTTCTGTACATCAATAATGAGCAATCAAGGGAGGAAATCAAGAAAAAATACCATTTACAATAGTAACTAAAAGAATCAAATACCTAGGAATAAATTTAACTAAAGATGTAAAGGACTTATATACAGAAAACTACACAACACTGTTAAAGGAAATAAATGAAGACTTAAATAAATGGAAAAATATACCATGTTCATGGATAGGAAGACTAAACATCATCAAGATGTCTATCCGACCCAAACTACAGATTTAATACAATCTACAGATTTAATGCAATTGCAATTAAAATCAACACTGTATTTTTTAAGGAACTGGAAAAACTAACCACAAAATATATTTGATAAGGTAAGAGGCCCCAAATTCCAAAGACATATTGATAAAGAAAACTGAAATTCGAGGTATCACATTACGAGACTTTAAAGCATATTACAAAGCTACAGTGAACAAAACTGCATGATATTGGCACAAGGATAGGCATAGTGACCAAAGGAACTGAATTGAGTGTTCTGATATAGATCCTTGCCTATACAGTCATCTGATATTTCACTAGGCCACCAAACCCACTCAGTTGGGAGAGAATGGCCTCTTTAACAAGGAGTGCTTGGAGAATTGGATATCCATATCCAAAAGAATGAGAGAGGAACACCATCTCACACCTTATACAAAAATCAACTCAAGATGGACCAAAGATCTAAATATAAGAGCCAAAACCATAAAGACCTTGGAAGATAATGTAGGGAAGCATCTACAGGACCTTGTAATAGGAAATGGTTTCATGAAGTTCATAGCCAAAGCACAAGCAGTAAGAGAAAAAATAGGTAAATGGGATCTTCTCAAAATTAAAAACTTCTGCACCTCAAATGACATTATTAAGAAAGTAAAAAGGCAGCCTACCCAATGGGAGAAAATATTTGGCAATCATATATCTGATAAGAGCCTAATATCTTGCATATATAAAGAAATCCCACACCTTGGAAATAAAAAGACAAACAACCCATTTAAAAAATGGGCAAGTGACCTGAAAAGACACTTCTCCAAGGAATAAATACAAATGGCTAAAAAGCACCTGAATAAATGCTCAACATCACCTGCTATCAGGAAAATGCCAATCAAAACTACAATAAGATACCATCTTACACCCATCAGAATGGCAGCTATTTTAAAAACAGCAGACTCTGAATGTTGGAGAGGATGTGGAGGAATAGGAACCCTCATCCACTGCTGGTGGGATTGTGAAATGGTCCAGACACTGTGGAGGATAGTTTGGCGGTTCCTCAGAAAACTAACAATAGATCTTCGGTATTATCCAGCAATTCCACTCCTGGGTATATACCCAGAAGAACTCAAAGCAAAGACAGGAACAGAAATATGCACACTAATAGTTCATAATGGCTTTGTTCACCATTGCCGAAAGTTGGAATCAACCCCAGAGCCCATCAACAGATGAATGGATAAGCAAAATGTGGTACATACATACAATGGAATATTACTCAGCTGTAAGAAGGAATAAAGTGCTAACACACGGAAAACATGGATGAATCTTGAAGACCTTATCTTGAGTGAAGTAAGCCAGGCATTAAAGGATGAACAGTATATGACCTCACTGATTTGAACTGAGGAAACTGAGCAGTCTCTGAGAACCATTGTGTGAAAGATAGGTTAACAAGGGAGAGAAAGAAAAGAGTAGGTTGTTAGCCATCACCCATATGGACATAATCTATCATAAAGGGATAGAGTATAGTTGCATATTGGAGGATAGGACAGATGGGTAGTGATATTACCGGGTTTGGTGGTACAGTGTTGGCAGGTGGGTAGATTAGGAAGGGCAGGTTGGAATACCCAGGGCATGTAAATATGAATCTTGTCATTCCCTGAGTCAAGATAGGGGAGTGTCATATGCCCCAGGGGGATAGGGAGGAAAGAACAGAAAAGATCAAATGGGGTATTTAGTGGTGATGGGAAAGGTTTTTCTTTATCTTACAGTAATGGACACAGGACATGGTAAATATCATCAAAAATTATTAAACTGTACCATCTAAATTGTGAACTATACTGTAAACCATTGACAATGTTTAGTTGCTATATTTCACTATCTGTATAACAGTTATAACAATGCTAACATCCATTAAAAAAAAGGTTTTAACATGCGGTGGGGAAGGGGAAGGGAGGTTGGGTATGTGGGAGTCTCTAGTATTCCAGGTGTGACTTTGCTGTGACTTAAAACTTCTTTGAAAATTAAATGAAAATTTGTGAGACACTGGGGAATGAGAGGGGGAAGGTGTCATGATACACTGGACATCTGATAATGCAGTGATAAAAGGAAAAAAGAGTAATTTTTAAAAAAAGGAATATATTTTTTCCCATTTTTTTTGATATCCCAATCTGCTAATTATATTTTATTTTCAGTTTTGTTTTTTTCTTCTTCTGAGTTTCCTTGTATTTTATCTCTTGCATTTAAGCTTATCATTATTATTTCATTTTCCTATTAATTGTATTTGGTTATTATATGGGCTTCATGTTCAAGGAAGATTTACATCACAGAAGGGTTACAGTGGGGGCTGCAGAGGAGCATTGGTGGGGGGTGTCTTTGATGGGGGATTCGTGGGAGGAAGTTCATCTGAATATACATGAAAGATACATAAAATTGTTCAAATGATCAAGGGATGGGGCATGGTCATGGTGGGTAGACAATCATTCAGTAAATGAGCGAATCTGAATTCCCAGCCTGGAGAGCTCTGCTACATTCTCCAAGGGAGCAGCAGCAGTCTCCTGAGTGCAGGGGCAGTGTCTGGCAAAAGAGGATGGCCCACTGATGGGTTCTTGTTATTGATGACTAGCCTTATGAGTCTTTGCTTTTGTAATTGAAACTTAGCCTACTGTTATGGGGTGCCTAAGAGTTGTCACCTGAAAGCCTCCTTGTTGCTCAAATTTGGCCTCTCTCTAAGCCAAACTCAACTTATGAATGCATTACACAATTACCCAATGTGAGACATGACTCCTAGAGATGAGCCTCCCTGGCAACGAGGGATTAATACCAAGTGCCAAATAGCAATACAACTGGAAAAAGACCTTGAATAAAAGGGGGAAAAGGTAAAGAGAAATGAGTTCATGTGGCTAAGAGACTTCAAAGAGAGTTGGGAGGTCATCCCAGAAGTAACTCTTACACACACCTCAGTAGGATCTCATGTAACACCAAAGTGGATATCACCCCACACAGAGGGGCCCCTGAGGGCTCTGGAGACACCCAGGTCCTATATAAGGGGGATAGTCCCAGAGATTGATGCCTTATCAGTGGGCTCTACTTTGGAATCTGTGCTCCTGAGAGTGACAGAGTTGGATTCAAATAAGTCCTCCCTGCACATGGTCCATCAGTCCCTTCTATTCAAACCTATATATGATGCTGGAGTTTTTAGGTGTACTTCCAGAGACTGGAGTCTCTGGTCTACCTATGTGCCAGCTGTGCCTGGAATCTTGGTGGAGCTGCAACTCCTACTCTACAGCTCAGTGGACTCACCCAAGTCACCTGGCAAGGAGATGAAGATGGGCAACGGCCATCCCAGGGAATGGAGAGGGCCTGCAGCTACAGGCAGGATAATCCCATCCGCTGTATCCATGGGGTACAAGGCTGCTCTCACTTGAAGTGGACATCACTATCCCAGTCCCCTCAGGATTGGGGGAAGATCTATGGACTAAAGTGGACTTAATGGTATACTGTTGCAGAAACATTGTGATTCAAGCAATGGAAGAAATTATAACAGTGAGGTGGAGCCTGTGTCTACTGGACACTTTCGGGGCAGGGAGGGGAAGGGTAGTTGAAATACAGGAGCTTTTTCAGAACTTGGGGTTTGTCCTGTCTTCTCCTGGTACTCTTATTTTTCCTAAAAAAAGGTCACTTTTAAAAAAAATTTCACTTAGTTTACTCACTAAAGCCCACTTAAAAACCTGCAGAGGGCAGGTTGCAGGGTAATTGATTGATGAACACCGGCAGCCTGAGAAGCTCCTCAGGGGCCAAAGAGGGAAAGCTGTTTTTACTTAGTTTGTGTTTGACTGCTTGTGTGTGTGTTTGTTTTTTTGTGTGTTTTTGTTTTTCCTTTCCCTTACTCACCACCACCCCAAGCCTTTTTTTCTTTTTCTTTTTTTTCTTTTTTTTTTTTTTTTTTGATTAGGTGCTGCTGGCTTGTTCCTTGTCTGCTGTGTTTCCGCTTCCAGTTTTGTCTATCAATGCTGTCTCTTTTCTTTCCTTCATCTTTCTACCTACCACTTTCTGTTGTTGTTCTTACATTCCACCTCTTTGTGTTTAGTCCTCAGTTTTTCTGTTTTTTATTTCTATCTTGTCTATACTGTTTTCTTTCTTTTATTAACTTTTTCTCTTTTTGTCTTTTCTTTTCTCTTTCCCTGTCTTCTTATCATTCTTACCTTTTAATTCATTCTATATGTTTTCTCTATTTGGTTTCCCATTTCATTGTTGGTACATCACTTTTTTATTCCTAATCCTCTACACTGCTTATATGAGTTAAGTACTCATTTTCAAAGGTCTTAAATGGCCCCTCTTCTAACTTTTATTATTATTACTATTATCCTTTTTATTTTCTCACCTCTTTTGCCTTCTGTGGCCCTAAACTTTTCCTTTCAAGGGAACATAGAAAACAGCAAGGAAATAGAATAAGAGGAACAAAATGTCAAAGATAAAACTTAACACAAACACAAAGACAGCAACTAAATAAAACCCTAGAGTAGAGAGAAAGCTAATCAACTGAGTAAACCCATCCAGATAAAAAGATGACCAGACAGAAACAAAAAATTACAAACCATACTAAGAAACACTAAGACATAGCCCAGTCCAGTGAACAAACTAAAAACCAGGAAGAGATGCAGAGCATTTAACAAATAATTAAAGACATCCAAATGAATATCATGGACCAACTTAATGAAGTGAAAGAAGAAATCAAGGATATTAGGAAGACACTGGGAAAACATACTGAAGAAATTGTAAACAAACATAAAAAGATAATGGATACTGATGCAAGGCACAGTCCAAGAAATCAAAAACACACTGGATGATGGCAAGGCCCCAGGATGTGCAAGTCCATTGAGGGTGATGGGCCACACTTGTGGGAGACGTTTCTGTGGGATGTGGTGGGAGGTGTGGGAGGTCAGGAACATGGGAGTCCCTGTAGGTTCCATGTAATATTTAGGTAATCTAAGCACCTCTTATAAATAAAAAATGAAAAAAAATATATATATATAACATTTTTGTAAGCAAATGCACATATATGCATATATATTTATATATCATTTTACAAATATTGGTATGTATTGTGAAAAATTTGATTTTTACCCACAATAAAAAATAAATAAATAAATAAGAAAAAAAAGAAAAACAAAAAAAAAAAAAAAAAAAACCACACTGGAAGCACATAACAGCACATTTGAACAGGCAGAAGAAAGAATTAGTAATGTGGAAGACAGCACATCTGAAATTAAAAAGGTAGTAGAACAGATAGATAAAAAGATATAAAAAAATCCGGCAGGGACATACACATTATAGGCACCAGAGGGAGAAGAAAAGGGAAAGGGGACAAAAGGAGTGTTGGTGAAATAATGGCTGAAAATATCCCAACCCAATTGAAGGATTTGGATGTACATGTCCAGGAAGCACAGCACACCTCAAACAGTATAAATCCCAACAGGTCTACTTCAAGACATATACTTGTCAAGCTGCCCAATGCTCAAGACAAAGAGAAAATACTGAAGGCAGCAAGAGAAAAAGGATACTATTGGGTTGGGTGGTACAAGCTTGATGGGGGGTAGTGTGGGAAGGATGAGTTGTAGGGTTCATAGAACTGGGAGGAGGATTGAGGGAGGGAGCAGGTGAACACAGGGAATTGATGGGTACATGGGTGAAACTACAATGTTGAGAAAACCCTTTTGGCAATATGGAAAGGAAATGTTACTGGTTTACGGTTTTGTATAGGGATGGCATTTGGGACAGGGCACACCTGGGGCAGGATTCTAAAGAATGTGCAGGTGGTCATTTTTGTTGTAGTGTGTTTTAACAGTGGAGGGAGACCCACATAATGAGTGGGAAGAAGTTGGACTCCCATACTGGGGCAGCCCGATATGTTCTCAAACTCAGGGGATGTTTGTCTGTCAAGAGCATGGGTGGTTCCTACTAGGGGAGGACAGACTAGTGTGTCAAGCCCTCAGGGTTGTTGCAAGTATCTATGAATCTTGTCTCTCAAGGAGTGAAGCTTGGTGGTCACCATGGGCCCCAAGGGGAGGGAGATGGAGGAATAGAATAGATGGAAGAGGATGTATTTGTGGGACACTGGAAGTGTTCTGCATGATATTGCAATGATGGATACAGGCTCTGTTAAATTTCATCAAAACTTTATAAAAGTGTATGGTCTAAAATGTAAAGCATAATGTAAACCATTGAACATGGTTAGTAGCTATGTTTCAGTATTTGTACATCAGTTATAACAAATGTACCACCCACATGTAAAAAAGTTATTAATAGGGAAGAGGGAAAAGAGGGAGAATGCTGTGTATATGCATGTACCCTATATTCTGTATGTGATCTTACTGTGACCTAAAACTTCTTTGAAGACAAAATGAAAAAAAGAAATACACTGAGGAAGAAATGGAAGAAAATGCCACTGTACATACAGGACAACAGATATTATATTAATGAAATACAAAACATCAAAACAAATTTTTTTTATATTTTTCATTTTTTTAATACCCCAATTTTTAACTTTATTTTAGTTTTAGTTTTTATAATTTATTATGTATTTCATTTCTTATGTTTAAACTTATCGTTATTATATTATGTTCCTATTAATCTAATTTGGCAATATTCTTGGCTTCATTTTTGAAGAAGTTTTGGATCACAGAAGGGTTACAACTAAGGTAGGAAAGGATCATTGGTGTGTGGTGTCAGTGAGGGGGGATACATGGGAGGAAGTTCACCTGGGAATACATATAAGGTATATAAATATGTCCAAATGTTCAAGGGGCATTGTCACATTAGGTAGAGATTCACACAACAACCAAAAAAATATTGAATTCTCATTGGGAGCTCTGCCACATTCTCTAATGGAACAGCAACAATCCCCAAGTACAGAGGCAATGACTGCTGAAGAAAGATGATTCATTGATGAGCCCTTGATATTGATGATCATGCTCATGAGACTTTTGCCCTTGAATTTGCAACTTAGCCTAGTGATGTAGGGTGCCTAAGAGTTATCTACTGAGATCCTCCATGTTGCTTAAATGTGGACTTTCTCTAAGCCAAACTCAGCATATAAATGCATTACCTTCCCCCCAGGGTGGGATATGACTCCTGGAGATGAGCCGCCCTGGCACTGAGGGATTGCTACCAAGCACCAGCTGGTGGTGTAACTGAAAAAGACCTTGAATAAAAGGGGGAAAAAGTAAAGACAAATGAGTTTATATGACTAAGAGACTTCAAAGTGAGTTGGGAGGTCATCAGAGAGGTAATGCTTATGCACATCTCAGCAGGATCTCATAGACAGCCAAAGTAGATACTACCCAAAATAATGGGGCTCATGAGGGCTCTGGGGACACCCGGGTCTTAGTGTTATGATGGATAGCTCCAGAATTTGGTGCCTTGCCAGTGGGTCCTACTTTGGAGTTTCTGCTCCCAAGTGTGACAAACTTAGACTCAGATGTGACTTCTCTACACATGCTTCTTCTGTCCCTTTTATTTGAACCTATAGTTGGTGCTGGAGTTGGTAGGGGTACATCCAAGAGACTAAAATCTTTGGGCTATCCATGTGCCAGCTGGGCCCTGAACCTCAGAAGAGTTGCAACACTTACTCTCCAATTCGTTGGACTCACCCAGGACAACTAACAAGGAAGTGAGGATGGACAACCACCACACCAAGGAACTGAGAGAGTCTACACTTGCAAGCAAGAGAGTCCCATCCATCAACCATATAGGATCAAAGCTCCCTCTCAATGTGAGGTGGAGTGGGCATCATCATCCCAGAATCCTCAGGATTGGAGAATAAAATATGGACTAGAGTGAACCTACTGGTATTCTACTATAGACTTATTGTGATTGTAGCAATGGGAGAAATTATATCATTGATGTAGAGACAGTGGCCACTGGAGGTGCTGATGTCAAGGAGAGGGAAAAAGAGGTATAATTTGGAATTTACCTGAATGACATTGCATTGACAGATACAGGTATTATATATCATGCCATATCCTAAAGAACTGAGTGTGAGGGAGTGTAAACTGCAATGTAAACTATAATCCATGCTTAGTGGCAATGGTCCAATTACGATGAATGTACGACAGTAATGAAAGAAGTTGGTAATGTGGGGAAAAGTGGGAAATGTGGGGGTGGGGCATATAGGAATCCCTTATTTTTTTATGTATCATATTATGTAATTTAAGAATCTTATAAAAATAAATGTAAAATGTATTTTTAAAAAATGAAAAAATATTGTTTTTAAAACTGAAATTTATAATAGTAGGTTTAAGACTACTGTTAAAAATTGTAAAGTGGAAGAAATAAAAATAAAAGTGTTGGAGAAAATAAATTTGATACAATTTTCAACAAAGTAGAACAATAGAACAAAAAATAATAAGGGTGAAAATATAAGATACACAAATAAGCAATTCCGGAGATGCAAAATCTACCTATGAGTTCTAGAAAGAAAGTAGTGGTAGTGGTGGAAGAGAGTAGAAAAAGTAAATATACACTATAGATCTACAGATATGGGATGAGATACAGGTTCATATATTTTATTTTTCATTGTCACTAATAACTAGGAAGTGGGTAATTCTTGGCTCCCTTCAAGTTAGTGTTACAGAATACTATCTTAATTCAAGCATTTGGCAGCACACACTAATTTCCTATGATTCTGTGTCCTTATTCACTAACTAAAACATTAAAGGTATTTCTTCAAAGTCCATTTCACAGCTGCTTTCACCACCTCATTCTTTAGGCTGTAGATGAGGGGATTCACCATGGGTGTGCCCACACTCTACTGCAAGGAGAAGAACAAATCCAGAAAGGAACCAGAGGTGGGCATGTGAGGTGGGAGGAGCAGGTGCTGAAGGCCTTGCTTCTGCCTGTTATAGAACTGATGGACAAGATGGTGGAGATAATGTGGGCATAAGAAAAGAAGATGAAGAAGAATGGTCTAAGTCCATGCAGTAAGATGGAACAGATCAAGATATCAATAATGGTGGAGATGTCAGAGCAAGACAGAGGGAAGAAAGAGGGCAGCTCACATACATAGGGTGTATGGTTTGGTCCTCACAGAAGTTCAGATTAACAGCCAGGATACAATGACAACTGAATTGAGACCTGCCAGACCACATGAGACCAACACCAGCCTCACAAAGAGATGGCTTCTCATCACCTGGCCATAGAACAGCGGGTGGCAGATGGCAGCATAACTGTCATAGGCTATCACTGAGAGCAAAAAGGCTCCAATCTGTGCTGTGATAAACACACAGAATGCCTGAGTCAGGCAGCCCTCTACTGAGATGGTCCTCTTTTCAGACAAGAGGTCCTATAGCAGCTTGGGTAGGGTAATAGAAGAGAAGCAGAGGTCCAGGAATGACAGATTATTCAAGAAGAAGTACATGGGTGTTTTGAGGTGGAGATCAGCCTTGATAACCAGGATCATCATCAGGTTCCCCATAAGGATCAGAAAGTAAATCACCAGGGACAGCGCAAAGACCAGGGTCTCGATAAGGGCGTCATCAGACAGCACCATGAGAATAAACTCGGTGAGGGTGCTGTAGTTCCTTGAGGTCATTTACAGATATTTCCTTGGAGTAAAGTAGGAAGATGGGGTGAGATCTCCATTGATGGTTCCTATCTCCTCCAAGGCCACACAACCTTCTTCTTATAAGCCCTTCATAAGTTGTCTGGACTCAGGGCTCAAACATCTAAAGCTGCCCTCACTGTATCTCAGTAAGAGTTGTTATACTGTCTTGTCTATTACTGATCTTGTGTGGCGGTCTTCACATACTGCAGAAAATCTTATTCCTGTTCCATGGGGATTTATTGAAAGAATGGCACACTTCCACATTCATGTTAATTATCTTCAACTAGATTCTTCCTATATTTCTGAAATCTTTAAAAATTCTAGCACATCTCTGTTGTGATTTCCTAAAGCTTCTATTCTTTCCTAAATTTCCAAATCATTATTTGTTTCCTCAAAATAATCTAATGTATGCTTACCGCAGTTGACATATCCATTAGGAACAACAAGATCAGAGCAAAGAACTCCTAATTCTTTAAGGGCCCATGAAAAGGTTTTCATTTCTTTTAATATCAGAAAGAAGTTAATATATTCCAATTTGGATTATTTTTGTCTTTATAACAATGTAATCATCGAGTATAATTTTCTAAACTATTTTTTACTTGAAAAAGAGGCCCATGAAAGTCATGATTTCACTCTGCTCCTCATTTCCTAAACAGCAGATTTAATTTTAATAGTGCTTTACTGGATACAGAGCACTATCTCAATCACTATCTCAATTGGTTCTCATGACAAATCTGTGAGAATTGCCAGGTGATTCTGATTTCTAGGTTAGGTCATCTTATCCCCATTTTATCTGTGAGAAATCTGATACTCACGATGATTTTGTAATGTGCTCATAGCAAATAGAAGAACCAGGGAATAAATTCCATTTGTTTCCCAATTATCAGCCCATTGTCTAGGCTTGGCCCTCAAGAATGAAGACCACTTTTCCTATCCTGACATACTTTAGATTTTCTTCTTTATCTGCCCCTAACCTACCTTTCAGCCATTTGGCTGCTTCTGATACCAGACAATTCTTTTTGGTTCTGTGTCTTTGCTCACATTGTTCTCCTTTTCAAATATTCATGTCCTTTGATGCACTTATCCAAACTCTCATGGGTCTTCCAGCTTCATGCAAATCCTGCTTTTTTTCCTTGTAGCCTGTTCTAACTGCTCCCTCCTCTAAACCTACAACTCTCTGTTCAAATCAACTGGCTTCTTGCTCTCAGTCATCTTATATCATACCCTTAATTTTACTTTTTATTCATTTAAGATTAAGCATGTATCCCAGGTTCCCTCTCTAGACTGTGGGCTCCTTGAGGTCATGGACCACATTTTAAGAGTTACAACCACAAATCAGCATTTCTCTGGCTCTGAGCATAACCATTCTATTTTAGCTTCAGACTAATCTCTCAGATTATCCTGGGTTAATCATAAGAAACATAAGAAACATAAGAAAAGTTATGTTTGCCTCATACAGGACCACTTCACTACTCCAAGCCTAATCTTCTACTTTCACTCCAATGCTCAAAAAAAGTTGTCATGATTCCTACCTAAGATGCTCAGGACTGCAGCTGCTGACTTTCTAGGATGCTATTATCTGCATGGACCATGTCATCTTATGTCATTGAAAACTTAATTTTTGTAGAAGCTCCAGGCCCTCTTACCATTTGGCAAGAAGATGCTTGCATTTGTTTTGTGTATTTCTTATTCTTTTATTGTCCTATGATGGATAGAAAGAAATCTAAATAGTTTTCTCTAAGCTATTCTTGCATCCTCTTGCCCTAGGTCTCAGGTGTGTCAAATAGGACAATGATGGTGGGCAGTGATGCTAAATATAGAATCATTTTGAACCCCAAATGATGTGGTTATGTAGTAAATCATTTTCCTATCTGAAGAATCTGGTTTGGACTGGATATTTTTTGACCAATTTATGGTATTCTGCTTTTGTTTGGCAGTTCACAAACTGGCCCAGGTAGATTTCTGGACTCAAAAATTTAATCCTGCTGATTCAGAGAGTTTTCTTCTGGCCCCTCCAGCCTTACCAGAAATCTAAGACCATGTGCTATCTCAGCATGAGAAACTTAACTCCTGGACCTATTAAAAACAAGCCCAGGCTTAAGCTCATCATAAATCCAGTCTGGGTTACCTGTGAGCCTGGACAAACAGGGCAATGTGTACCTTTCTGTGCCTTAGAACTTTAGCTTAGATTCAGTGATGATGAAGGATAAGCAGCTGCTGAAGTTACTTTTGAGGATCCTGCAGAAATAAAATAGAAAATACTGTTGAAAGCAATCATTTTATCCAGAATACATGCAAGCAAAATAAAATGATTAATTGAAGACATTTTTTCAAATAATTTGGATATATCAAAGTATTTGTGGATAGGACTATTCGGAAATTGTTTCCATTCTTCCATTTCACTTGCAAGGGGGACCTGGCCTAGTATCCCACAGGGCTTCAAGCTCTCATATTAAGAATATTGTAGAATTTCTGGAGAAATATTGCCTGTCCTGCTTTATATCTACCTTTTGTGAGGATAAAGAAAAGAAATCTGATTATCTGAGGTTTCTTTAATGACCAGAGAAAAATCTTTAAATTTAAATCCTAGATCAATTAAATATGAAAATAAATTAAAGCTTGAGTACTCCATAGAAGTGAAATATTGGCTTCATTTCATCTGAAATATGAAAGACAGACTCCAGATTTAGAACATGGGATGAGAACATTGAAAGGCTATGGGGAGGGGGCAGACTAAGCTCAAATGATTGGGCATCTGTCTTCCATATGGAAGGACCTGGGTTGAATCCACGGGACATCCTGATAATATAAAGATAAATATAGAAGGTGTGTGGGCCACCAGGCCCCACAAGGGGGCATGCCACCAGGCCCCACACACAAGTGTGCTGCCAGGCCCCACAGGCAGGCATGCCAGGTCCCACCAAGTCACACAGCAAGATGATGATGTAACAGGAGAGGGACACAATGGAGAGCCAAATGGGATATGCCGAAAAACAAGGAACTATGGTAGCACAGGTGGCAGAATGCCTCTCTCCCTCATCGGAAGTTCTCAGGATTGAATACCAGTAAAGATAGGAAGGGAGGACAGGAAACAGACACAGAGAATTGCCCAGCAAATGGACACAAAAACAGTAAAAAAGGGGGACGTGAGGTTAAAAAATGATAAGTAAGTAAGTAAATAAATAAATCTTAAAAAAAAAAGGAAAGAAAAGCTATAGGGAATGACAGGGAGGTTGATCATGGAGAGAAGTAGAACATGCAAAAGAAGATTTCGGAAGGATTTTAGACAAGCACCTGTCTAACCATTTTTCAAGCACAGACATTTCATATCCATGGTTAAACTGGCGATGTGATAAATTTCTTCTGCAAAGAGATAAAGCACGATATTGAGTATATTTATTTTATACCATTCAAGAATTTTCAGTGAAATTAGCATCTTCCCATTCAGCCTTTAATACATAAATTTACATATTCATCTCATTGACTTAAGGATCAATCCAAAGTTAAGAAACAACAACTCTGACCCAGATAATAATGGCCCAAAGGATCCACTACTTGAAAGTAGGCTCATATCAAATGAGATATTATTTGGGTGCCTAATGAAATGCCTTCCCCATATTGGTTGTTTTAACTAATTCTGGTGTGAAGAAATGAGTGAATGCAAACAGAGGACTACAAGACATGGTGAGGATGTGGAGGAATGGGAACCCTCATGCACTGCTGGTGGGAATATAGAATGGTCCAGCCATTGTGGAGGACAGTTTGGTGGTTTCTCAAAAAACTAATTATAGATCTTCCATAGGATCCAGCAATTCCACTGCTGGGTATATACCCAGAAGAATTGAAAGCAAAGACACGAACAGATATAGGCACACCAATGTTCATAGTGGCATTATTCACTATTGCCAAAAGTTGGAATCAACCAAAATGTCCATCAACAGATGAATGGATAAACAAAATGTGGTACAAAGTTGAGCCATGGACTTTAATTAATAGCACAATTATAAAAATGTGTTACCATCAATTGTAACAAATGTTCCACGCCAATGAAAAGTGTTGGTAGTGGGGTGGTATATGGGAACACTGTAAACCCACAAATTCTCTAAGAAAAAATATTTTAAAAAAGAAAGAAATGCATGAAGAGTGTGTGAAAGATGAACTTGGACAAAGTGGCATGAGGGAATCTGGGGGCTGAGGGCCCAAATTCAGAAGCTTCATGCCTGGTGGAGGATCTAACCTGGGGTGAAGGATACCAAGGCTGGAGCAAGAGGGGAGCAAAGGTCAACTCACCCCTTGAAGTTATTCTCAGAGCTCTCTGCTCCTGTTCTCTCTCACATGATTCACACTATCTTAGTCTTGACTAGATCTGAGGTGGTTTAACAACAGAAAACATTGGAGAAAACTGGAGCTCGGGGCAGGCAGGGGAATAAGTGACTCCAAAACTCCAATATCTATCTCTACCATCCTCCTTTCATTTCTGGCCTCACTTTCTGTAATATTTTGGGATTCTGAAGCAGGAACAGATTTATGCCCAGGCTGTAAGACATCTATGTCCCCAATGTTATACAGGGAGGGAAGTGAGACCTTTGAGATGCTTTCCAAGGCAGCTAGGAGAAATGCACCATTTCAGGGAACAGAAATAGTAGGGCCCAATCCTAGAGAAGAGACTATCTTCCTAGAGAAGAGACTATCTGCCAAGGTGTAGGAAGTTTTCATCTCCACCCCAGAGGAGAGGGAGGATGAAGGGGAATCCTCAGGCTTTAGAAGAAATGGAGTAGATCTTGAAGTGGCAGGGGCGTGGTGAGGGAGACAACGGAAAGCAAAAGGAAAACACATATAGCACTTACCGGGAAGAAAGATAGAGGGAAAATCCAAGAATTAGAGAAGATTTTATCCTGTTTCTTGCTTTTCCTGGGGAAGATGGCCCTGGAGCACTCTGGGTTTCCCATGATGGGCAGACACTTCATGGGTAAAATCTCCCCATAAGAAAACTGGTGTCACAGGCAGCTGAATCTCAGAGAGTAGAAAGCCTATGTTCTTGCTGTTAGTAAGTGCAGGATATTAGTATAGTTCAATTCCAGAAGAAATTGAAATGCCACAGAATCATGACTATCTCCTCAGTACCTTAACCTAGAGTGGTGCTCAAAGAACAATATCTCTAAAGATCATTTTTGGAATAACCAGCACATATTTCATTGATTCCTCCTTATGGGCTCTCAGGTCCAATAACCTGATATCTCTTCATTTATTTCCTCTGTGACTGTGAATCCTGTGCTGAAGGCAATCTCCTAAAGAAAGAGCTCTTTACTGGAACCACTCAGAACACTTGGGCTTAGGCTGCCATGGGCTGGGTCTGCACTCAGGGGAAGTTAAGCCAATGCCTGTATTCCCTGAAGCATCAGCCTGAGGTAGAGCTCCGGACTCACTATCTACACAGTTTCTAGTTAACTAGAAAGTTAAACTTAGTAGGAGGAAAGTTAAACATGGGGATTCTTTCAAAACAGATTTGAAGTTTCTGGATTAAGGTACTAATTTAAAGCCTAGAAGAGAACTATTATTAAGCTTTCGGGGGCTGAAAAGAGGAAAATAAGAAAAGGATTTTTAAAGACTTTATGCCACTGGAAAATGGACATTTTCCCCATGGCCCAATGGGGCTGAGAATGGCCTTTAGTAATTCTCAATTTGAATTTCTAATTGAAATAATTATTATAAAACCTGTGACTCAGGAGCTGAGCTGTGGCACACTCCTGAGTCACAAGTCATTATCTTGTGTTCATATAGGTATTCACAACAGGATTATCCATCATATTTATTGAATGAGAGGAGTTAACCCTAGCCTAGGAAAATAATTGGGACTTTAGTTTCTACATTACAAGCATATAAAAATTTTTCAGAGTTTATTAGAAGTAATAATTCAAACATACAATGAATTATTATTAATAATTCAAACACCAGGTTTTAAAATGTTGAAAGCCAACATATTTTATTTCTTATTTGAAGCATAAAAGACTTGTCCACATATTAGTGGAATTTACATAGTAGTAGCAAACACAGAGGACATATCTCCATTAATTTAATTGAAGCCATGAAAAAGTCAATAGAAATTAGTTCATCCAACATTTCTTTAGAATGCCATGTTCTGTCACATGATGGACCTTCAAAGATAAATAAGACATCTTCCTCCTCATCTACCTAAGCCTTCCCAGGTATATATATAGACATTACCTTTAAATGTCATCCTTTAAGGAAAGTTAAACACAGTTGTTATTGATTGCTTAATATCTGATTGCATGTTAGCAAAATTTTCTCAGTTCTAGGAAGTAAACATTACTCCTTATAATAAAGGTCAATTTCATATGACTTTGCCTTGTATGGAAATGCTGCTCATTGACTGGCATTGACTTTATAAATATGAAGTGTAAATAAGGTAAAAGCCTGTAATATTTCTGGCACTTTAGGACTTAGCAGTTTTTATAGGGCAGTAGACACCATCTAGTTGTAGTTGCTGAGGAATGGACCGGTTGAGCAATAGGGTTTTCAGTAGCTTTACTGGGAGGCAGGGAAACAGGGTTATCTTACTCTCCATCTCCCTCTCTCCATCTCTCAGTAAATCCTAAGCATCTCTGCTTAATCACTTTTATTTATGTTTTTATGTAAGTTTTTCTTTTTTAAACAATGTATTCAGGGCTAAGATATGTTTAAAACATCTCATCTGTTTTAACCCTTTATTAAATGAGGAAATGAAAGTGAGTTGTACAAGATGAAGCAGTTGGTGGCTGAGCATAATTCTCATGCAATGAATATTTTTTTTATATTCACTATTTAATTTCTGCCACTAGCTACCAGAAAGACTAAGAGAGTTTCACATTTATTAGAGTAAAAATTCTTGGGATGACATAATGGAGAATAGGTTTTAAGGAGTGCTTGGTTCATGGTGGATATTTCAATAAATATTTGTTTCATGAAAATATGAATAAACATGCTCACTGTCATATTTGTTGCATTTGGGATGCAGGTGGAGCATCCAGTAGGATGTGTGGGTCTATGGTCATGAGGTTAATTTTGACTAGAGATATAGATTGTGGTCATAACCATTTGAGTGGTCATTGAAACCATGGAGTTAAATAAATATTGACAGGAGAGATATGTACAATAGAAAGAGAAGATTTCCAAGGACAGAATTCTGGGAAAAAGTATCATTTAAAGAGGTGGTAGAGAAAGTGGAAATAGTAGTTTAGACTGAAGTGGAGTTGTCTTAGATCCAGGTGGGACATCAAAGTGACCAAAAAGCAGAGTTTTAGGGAAGTAAAATAATCATTGATGGTGTCAAAATGTAGTAATCAAAGAATATAGGGCCCAAAGGAAATGGAGATACCAGATCAAGGTATCTTTCAGATAATTTTTTGTTTCAGATAGTTTCTTCTGAATTCCCCACATAGATTGTGGTAATTATCCATCCTTTGAGTTCTTGCAATTCCCTTTGTGTGGTCTGCCATTGACATGAGGCCATTATGATATAACTACCTGCTTGTATATCTGTCATGCCCACTAAACAGACTACTTTGAGGTAGAGGCTCTTTTTTTAATTTTTAATTTTATTTTAAAAGAAGCTTTAGATTACATAAATGTTACATAAAAGATATAGAGGATTCCCATATGCACATTCCCACCCCGCCCCATACTTTCCCCATTAACGACATCCTTCATTAGTGTAGTACATTTGTTACAATTAATTGAGAAACACATTTTGGAGCAATGCCACTAAGTGTGGATTAGATTTTACATTATGGTTTAATATCTCTCCCACACAATTTTCTAAGTTAAGATAAGATATATAATGGCCTATATCTGTCATTGTAATGTCATACAGGACAATACCAGTGTCCTGAAAATGCCTCCATATTACACCTATTCTTCCCTCTCCCTCTGCTCAGAACCTATGGTGGCCACTGCCTTTATATCAATGATAAAATTTCTTCCATTGCTAGAATAATAATACATCTATTTTAGTCCATTGTTCATTCCCCAATCTTGAGGATTTTTGGATGGTGATGCCCACTTTGTTTCTAACTCAGAGGAGGCCTAGATCCCATGGGGCAAATGGATGGGACTATCTTGGTTGCAGTTGCAGACACTCTCTGTTCCTTGGGATGGGTGTTGCCCATAATCATCTCCTTGTTAGTTGTCCTGGATGAGTCCAATGAACTGTAGTGTAGGTTTTGCAACTCTGCTGAGGCTCAGGGCCCAGCTGGCACATGGATGGACCAAAGATTTAAGTCTTTGTGACATCTATTTAACAAATGTACTGCTAATTATAGGTTCAAATAAAATGGGCAGAAGCCATGTTTAGGGAAACTATAAATGAGCCTAACTCTATTATATGAGGGAGCATTAACACCAGAGTAAGTATCTTTTAAAAATAAATAAAAACTATATTTTAAAGAAAAGAAAAATAATTAATTAAAAAAAAATCCTATGAGACACTGCAAAGGCAGTGCTGAGCGGGAAATTTATAGCCCTCAATGCTTACATTAAAAAAGAAGAAAGAGCTAAAATTGAAGATATAACTGCATTCCTGGAAGAACTAGAAGAAGAATAGCAAACTAATCCAAAATCAAGCCAATAGAAAGAAATAGTAAGAATCAGAGCAGAAATCAATGAAATCATGAACAAAAAAACAATAAAAATAATCAAGAAAATCAAAAGTTCATTCTTTGAGAATATCAACAAAATTGACAAACCCTTAGCTAGATTGACAAAGAAAAAAAGAGAGAAGACACAAATAAATAAAATCAGAAATGAGAGGGGGAACATTACTATGAACCCGTAGAAACAAGAGAGATCATAAGAGGATACTATGAACAACCATATGCCAAAAAATTAGAAAATGTAGACAAGATGGACAAATTCGTCTGGCCTCTTTAAATGCATCTTATAAGGAACATGAGATAACATTAATAATATATTGATTTTACATAAATTTGAGGGCAATTTAAAATGAATTTGTTACCTAGTATGAGACTATGTAACTATTAAAACAAAGGGTTGTGTTGTGACAATGTTTTTATTTTCACATTGTCCCTTTTGGAATCTTAGTTTCTTTAAAACTTCTTACTATTAAAGGGAAAAATGATACTAAATTTTTTTCTAAATACTGTCTGAGTCTTAGGTCTTTAGTTAATTGAGGCAAAAAGAACCAAAAATAAATAAAATCTATTTAACTACATAATCACCTGTATTAAGAATTACAATTTTTAAAAATCATGGAGAATGATAAAGTCATGATGAGTTTGACAATTTCCTATTTTACCATTATATTTACTCCAACATGAAAATTTTTTGTAGATCATTTAATATATTATAATCTTAATGGTTTTCTCATGAATTGGATTATGTGTTTAATGTTTTTTTTTAAAAAATACTCCATATGTCTATTCAGTTTCCTACTGCTAATGAAACAATTCACCACAACCTAATTTACTTAAGGCAACACAAATTCATTATCTTACAGTTCTTGAGGGAAGAAGTAAAAAAATAGACTCATGGGCTAACAAAGTTGGCAGTAGGGCTACTTCCCTCTGGAGTCTCTAGGACTTCCCAGAAACCTGCTTGAATTTCATGTTTCATGGTGGCTTACTTGATCTTCAAAGTGCATCATTCCAACCTCTGCTTCCACTACCACATCTTTTTTTCCTAATATTGACCCTCTTGCTTCACTCTTATAAGGATCTTTGTGATTAAACTGGGTATATACAAATAATCCAGGATAACCTCCCCATCTCAGTTTTCTTAATATAATCAAATCTGCAAAGTACCTTTTGCCATTTAAAGTAATACATATGCAGTTTCTATGGAAATCTTTGGAGAACTATTGTTTCCTCTACCACAATGTCAAAAATCATTACAAACACTTTATTGTATCTTTTCATTTTTATTGATGATAATAAAGTTCCAAACTTTTGTAATAAAATCTGTGCACTGCTGTGAAAATTATTCCTTTGTTTCTATAATAACTAGACACTTTTCTACTAAAGGGCAAACCACCAATGATTGATAGGGCAGGGTTGAAACAAATTACACCTGACGTGATTTATGAAGGGGAATGGTGTTTATGGTCTCACCTAACTAAACACTCATTTCCATAGTACTGTTCAGCTTTTGTGTACATCAGGAGGTTGGTTAGATTGCTGACTTAGGAAGGAATAAAGGCCAGCAGCTCTGGCAAGTTAATTTTCTCCAGTAGTTTTTAATCTTTGCTCAAGGAGGATTTTTCTTCCCTACTCCTTGTCTGTTATATTTACCTCAAATCATTTTTTTATTTCAGAAATAAAATTTTCAGGAGAAAGTTGGCCTCCATTTGCATACTCCTCCCAATGCAGAGATTCCTGAATGGAATACAGTTTCAGTTCCTGTACTTATAAGCATGTGTGCAGTGCTATTTTGAATATTTTGAATATTTTTGCCTTTACATAAATGGTTTCATACAATAATTTTTCCATTTTATTATATATAAAATTCACATTTTTCATTGTACATTTCTATGAATTTTAAAAGGCAGACGGTCTTGTAACCACCACCACAATTAAGTTTAAGAACAGGTAAAACACCTGTAGTATCTCCCTGACCTCTTTGTAGTCAACTCATCTCCTGAACCCCAACTTCTGACTAACACTGTTTTCTGTACCAATAATTTTTGCCTTTTCCAGAATGTTCAGAATACTGGACATTTTGGGAGCAATGGAAATGTTCAACAAGATCCTGCAAAGATGGATACAGAACATGTTAAATTGCATCAAAATCTATGAAAGTGTATGGTCCAAAATTTAAACCACAATGTAAATGATTGACCATGGTTAGTAACAATGTTTCAATATTTGTACATCTTTGTAACAAATGTACCATCCACATGTAGAGAGGACATTGGGTATATGGTAATCCCCTATATTCTGTATATGACTTTTTTATAACATAAATCTTCTTTGAAGACAAAATAAAAAAATAAGACATTGAATGAATAAATGGAAGGAAATGTTCCTGCACATACAAGATAACAGATCTTACAGTGATGAAAGACATAATTTTAAAAAACTTTTTAAAATTATTTTAAAAGTACTTCAAACATTTTTCAAAAATTTTCATATTTTATTTGTTATTTTTAAAACAATCATTATTATATCATTTTCCTATTAATTGTATTGGGTTATTTTCTTGAATCACAGAAGGGTTACACCTGTGGCAGGGGAGGGTCATTGGTGTGGGGTGTCAGAGATGGGGGATGCATAGGAGGAGGTTCATCTGGGACATACCTATAAGGCATATGAATGTGTTCAAGTGCTCAAAGGGCATTGTCACAGAGGGTGGAGATCCATACAATAACCAAAGAAATTACAAATTCCCATCCTGGAAAGCTCTGCCACATTCTCTAATGGAAGAGCAAGAATCTCTTGAGTACAGGGGGGGGTGACTACTGAAGCAGGATGGATCACTGAATGGCCCTTGATTGTGATGACTGTACTTATGAACCTTTACTTTTGAAATTGATACTTAGAATAGTATTATAGGTTGCCTAAATGTTACCTCCTGAGAGCCTCTTTGTTGCTCAAATGTGGCCTCTCTAAGCCAAAACTCTGCATATTAAGGCATTACCTTTCCCCAACATGGGACATAACTCCTGGGGATGAACCTCCCTGACATTGAAGGATTACTACCAAGAACCAACTAGCAATGCAACTGGAAAAAAGACCCTGATCAACAGGGGGAAAGGGTAAAGACAAATGAGTTTATATGGCTAAAAGACTTCAAAGTGAGTCGAGAAGTTACTTCAGAAGTTATGCTTATTCACATCTCAGCAGGAACTCATTGACTGCCAAAGTAAATACTACTTCAAATAGCAGGGCTCCTGAGGGTTCTGGAGACATCCAGACACTATAGGTAGGGCAGACAGCTCAGGACTTTGGCACCCTGCCAATGGGCCCTACTTTGGAATTTACACTCCCCAGGATGAGAGAGTTGAACTCGGTTGTGTTTACCCTACACATGGCTCTGCTGCCCTTCTATTGGAACCTATAGTTAGTACTGGATTTGATAGTTGTGTGTTAAATCTTTGGGCTGTCCATGTGCTACTTGGGCCCTGAATATCAACAGACTTGCAATACCTACTCTCCAGTTCATTGGAATCACCCAGGATAACTAACAAGGAGATGATGATTGACAATGACCATCTCAAGGAACAGAGAGAGTCCACAACTGCAAGCAAGAAAGTCCTATCCATCTGCCCCATGGTATCTAAGCCCCTTCCAAATTGGAGGTGGAACAGGCATCGCCATCCAAGAATCCTCAGAATTGGGGAATTGACAGTGGACTAGAGTAGACCTACAGTTGTTCTGCTGTAGATTTGTTGTGATCCTAGCAATGGAAGAACTTTTATCATGGATGTGGAGGCAGTGGACACTGGAGGTTTGGAGGGAAGGGGGAAAATAGGTGTAATTTGGGGGCTTTTGTGGAACTTAGGAGTTATCCTAAATGACATTGCAATGATAGATACAGACCACTGTATATCTTGTAATAACTTGCAAAAATGTGTGGGAGAGGGTATAAACTACACTGTAAACTATTATCATTTAGTGGCAATGCTCCAAAATGTGTTGATCAATTGTAGCTAATGTACCACACTAATGAAGGTTATTGTTGATGTGGGAAAATACAGAAGGGCTAGGGAGCAGGGCATGTTGGCATCCCCTATATTTTTTGTGTAACATTTATGTAATTTAAGTTTCTAACAAAAAAGCAAATTTAAAAAGAAGAAATTTATTAGGTTCCTTGAGAAGAGATGGTAGCAAATGAGGTTAGAAAAAAATCCTTTAGCTAGATTATGATGCTCTTAGATGAATGCTAAAGAATTAAAGTTTAATTCTGTAAGTAATAATAAAAAGCTAATCATGAGTTTTACGAAGAGAAAAAAAATTTCCTGTTCTTTTTATGTTACTCATCCTTCACATGAAATACTTTGTGTCTGCCTTGAAGTCAATTAGGTGAATTACCAAATGCCCCAACCCAGCAACCACTTTGGATCTCATCTTTGGAGGGCACTTAGATAACTTTGACTCTGGCATTTCATCTGTCTAACAATCTGTGATAGTTTTAAGATATTGTTTCAATCTCCTGTTTTAGTTCAGTTCCATTCATGCAAACTAGAATATATTCTCACTCTTCCTCTGAAGTTCCCTTTCATGTTTACAATCTATTTTTGTATAATATTTAAAAGGAAAATAAACAATATGTTATGTCAGATTGATTGATTGGGTGCACTTCATATTATGTGTTCTTTTTTTATCTTGTAGGGAAGTGTGGTGGTTTGAAGCTACATGTACCCCAGAAAAACACATTCTAAAATCTAGTTCCTCGGCGTCCCCCGCCACGCGTGGGGACCTGGGTCTGGTGCAGAGAGCCCGTAGTCCCAGGAAACAGGGGGTGGCCAAAAAGGGGGCCGCCCCCTTGCTCGACACGCAGCGCACTTTCGTGGGGAACCTGGTCCTAAACCACTCGTAGACGACCTGCTTCTGGGTCCAGGTTTCTTACATAGCAGAGCAGCTCCCTCACTGCGATCTATTGAAAGTCAGCCCTCTACACAAGGGTTTTTTTTTTTTTTTTTTTTTTTTTTTAAAGAAAAAAAGAAAAACGAAAAAAAAAAATCTAGTTCCTTTCTGTGTGTGTAAACCCATTGTAAGTAAAATCTTTTCATGAGGCTACTTCAGTTAAGGTTTCACCCACTTACGGGAGTTTGGGTCTTAATCCTCTTACAAGAATCCTTTATAAGCAAAATGGAGAGAAAGAGAGAGAGGGGAGAGAGAGAGAGAGAGAGAGAGAGAGAGAGAGAGAGAGAGAGAGAGAGA
>JAKSZT010028336.1:982297-1118598 GCA_026826555.1 Tolypeutes matacus | reverse complement strand
AGAGAGAGAGAGAGAGAGAGAGAGAGAGAGAGAGAGAGAGAGAGAGAAAGCCAAAAATATGAAATCAATAAAACACAGAAGAGAGGAGAGAGAGCAGCAGATGACTCCCTGTGCATTGCCATGTGACAGAGAAGCCAAGGATCAGCTGTAGCCAGTCTTCCAGAGGAAAGCATTGCCTTGATGATGCCTTGATTTGGATAATTTTTCAGCCTCAAAACTGTAAGCTAATAAATTCCCATTGTTCAAGGCAATCATTCCATTGTATCTGCTTTAAGCAGCCTAGGAAACTAAAACAATATTTTGGTACCAAAAGAGTAGGGTACTGCTATTGCAAGTACAAAAATGTGGAAACAGCTTTGAAATTGGGTAATGGGTGGAAACTGGAAGAATTGTGAGCTATTTGACAGAAAAGTCCTTGAAGAGATTGTTGGTAGATTGCTTTGAAGAGACTCTGGGTAGAAACAGGGATGGTAAATGTACTTCTGATGAGACCTTAGAAGAAAAGTATGTGTATTATTGTAAATGGGAAGAAAGATGATTCTTATTTTAAAGTGCAGAGAACTTGGCAAAACTGAGTTCTGATGTTGAATAGAACACAGAATTTGAAAGTGATATGATTGGATATTCAACTGAGGAGATTTCCAAGTGTGGAAAATGCAACCTGGTTTCTCCTTGCAGCTTATAGTAAAATGCCAGAGGAGAGGGATAATCTAAGAACTAAACTCCTGATCACAAAGAAACCAGAGGCTGGTGGTTTGGAAAATTCTAGACTTCTAGAAATTGAGTCCCCAGAAAATAGTGCTCAATGTGAGAGTTTAACTGAAAACATAGATCTAGTCAACCATTTCAGTACAAGTAAGGATTTGGAATGGAGTTATCTGGGAAGGATCTGTGGAAAATTATTTTATCTAGTGGCTTTGTCCCATGTATATTCTATGCAAAACTGACAAGTTTTATATGAGATCTGTATGAATGGCACCACTGCCATTCTGGAATAATAGGGACAGAAAAGGGATAGATTGGAGGAAAAATTACTTCAAGGTCAGGTCCATGGAAGCTGAGGTCTGGACCAAAGACGTGTTCTTGGGTCAAAAGAGTGGGTCACCCATGTGTGTGGGAAGGGTGCACAGTCCCAGCACATGGCAGGGGAAGGCTTCTGCTCGGCTGTTCAGGAGGAGAGTTGCCACCCAGGATTCAAAGTGGGTGGAGCATATTCCTCAGGAGTTGCAGAAAGCCTGGCCACCATCCTCCTGTTCTGAGGGAGCTGAGTCTGCGTCCTGGAGAGTGCAGAGTCTGGTTATATCCCCAGTGTTCTGAGAGTGTTGTCCTCTGCCCTGGGAATTGCAGAGAGTTTGGCTGTCACCTCAATGCTTGAAGAGGTTTGAGTCCTCACTGCAGTGTTTGCAAATAACATGGTAGATGCATAAGCACTTTGAAGGTTTGGGGCTTCTGCTCCATCAGAACAAGAACACAATCCATAATTCCATAGATGACTCTAAGACCTTTAAATCGAATGGGGTATGCCCTGCAGTGTTTCAAACTGTTTGAGAATATTGACCCCTGATTTACTTCCAAATTTTTCTCCATAGAAATGAAAATATTTTCCTATATCTGCCTCTCCATTGTATATTGGAAGCAGATAACTTGTTCTCCAGGCCCATAGATGGAAGGGAATTGTGCCCCAGGACAGACCACACCTAAAAATGATTTTGATAAGACTCTGTACTAAGCATTGTTTCTGAAATAACTTAAAGCTTTTATGATATTGTGATTGAATGAGCGTATTATTCATATGGAAAGCATATGATTTTGGGGGTTTTAAAGGATGGTGTGTGGTGACTTGAAGCTGTACATTTCACAGAAAAACATATTCTTAAATCAAATCCTTTCCTGTGGGTATGAACCCATTGTGATAGTATGTTTAAATGAGGCTGTTTCAGTTAAGGTGTAATCCACTTCATACATGATGGATCCTACTCTATTAGAAAAGCCCTTTATAAGAAAATGAAATTCAGACAGAGACCAGCAGGCATTGCCATGTGCCTTGCCATGTGACAGAGGCATCCAGGACCAACTGCATCTGCTCTTCATAGGAAAGCATTGCCTTGATGATGTCTTGATTTGGACATTTTCCTGGACTTTAACTGGAAGCAAATAAATTCCCATTATTCAAGCCTAACCAGTCAATGGTATTTGCTTTGAGCAGCCTAGGAACTAATCAGGATGGTGCAGGTGTATTATACAAACTCAGCCTATTCCAGTAGATTATGATCACTGTTTTCATAGTCAACATGACTGTAGGAACCTTGTTCTTGCACCATCACACTTTTTATGTCAGCAAAGGAAAAATTCACTATCACTATTCAATTACAATGATGTATTAAACCCAAGTTGTTTTCTGGTCCTTAGATCTGGCCCTGTTACATCACAAGCACCCACAGTTACTTTGATGAAGAACAGCCTAAACAGTCACACCATGGGACCCAGGGCAGAGAGCTTGTGTTATTCCACCTGATTACTGCTTGTAGACAAGTGACACCAGATAACGATTTATATTTAACTCCAGATGCATTAAGTTTTATTTGCTTTTAATTCTGGGACTATAATTATATTAGCAAATCTCCATTCTTAACTAAAATACAAATTTTTTGTGTTTCACATATATCATGTTCATTACTAATTCTGTATATTGTAATATAAATTACTTCACAAAATCCTTTGAATAAATTGGTAGTTTTCAACCAAGCTTGATTTTTCTGACTCTTCCTGCCCTGCCCTGCCCCTCATAAGAATTTGGCAATATCTGGACATATTTTTAGTATTCATAACTGGGAAAGTTGCTCCTGGCATCTAGTGAGTAGAGGACATGGATGCAGCCAAACACCCCACAGTGTACAGGATGGCTCCACTACAAAGAACTATTCAGCCCAAAATTCATATTGCCAAGGCACTAAGTGACAGGGACATTCAAGACTTAAGAAAAGATGGCTTATGTGCCAAGCCATATCTATTCTTTCCATTAAGACTCATTTCTGTGATGTCTTAAACCCCATATAGATCAATAGTGCTTTGACCACTTTCACTTGCAGTACCACATTATTTTGTGAAAGAACCAGTTTATCAAACCTCCCAGAAACAAATATCCAAGGTACTTAGAAATAAGGGGTCAACAACAGAATTTAAATAATCCAGCATAAAAGTAAGATTTACTTGCTAATGCATTAAAAACAATGATCATTACCCTGGGAAGCATTAAAACTGTTCCCATAATCTAATACACCACTCATGACTGCCTAGATTTCCAACAAACCAGAAATTCTGATAACTTATATGAACAAACCTTTCTTTGAAAGAAGCCCTGACTTGTCGTGCATCTTAGCACACTTCACAACTGTTCCTTTATAATTAAGCCTGGTACTGGGTGGTAATATTTGAATTAATTCCTTCTCCCACCTTGCATCTGAACACTCACCCTGCAGTGAGAAGTATTCACTGATGCTTAATTTTAACCTGTTCTAATTAAAACTTAGGTAAAGTACAATCACGATCAGAAGTAGCACTCTAAGATGAAGACATGGTTCACAGGACAAAAGTATATATTGGTTTGTGAAATGTTATTACTTGTGCATTTGAGTAATGTAGCTTTAGCAATGTTTATGCTTTTCCACTTCTATTGACTTTGACACAATGGATATCTATTAGATGAGTTTAGAAATTATTTATGACTCTCCTTGACAGAAGCCAAAGTACACACCTTCATTCCCCCTTTATTACAGCCAAAATTCAAGCATTCCATATCAAATATTCATATTATCAGTTTAAAAATTTAATAATTTTTTGGATGAAAATAATTTCTTGTGGCCATTTAATATAGACCAAAAAAGGAGATTTCTTTTTCTCATGTATTTAATTTGAAATAAGATTTTATCACTTCATAACTGCGTGAACTTTGTCTATACCTCACTTTCCTCCCCTATAAAATGGGGATAAAAGAGATTCTAACTCATAAAAGAGTTGTATGGTATAACTTTACACAATGAAATCAAGTAGATCAATACTTGGCTTTTGGTAAGTGATTAATACCTATTTGCAATTAACTTTTTGTTACTCTATTAACATATTCTTTGAAATCTTGAATACATACTAGTTCACCAGCATTAATCCATATTTAAATATTTTTTAATCTGGCTAACAATTCTACTGTTGCTTAATAACAAAAATAAGACACCACTTCCAAATTCCAGTGGGTATTTTTTGGTTCTACATCTTCAAGATTAAACTATGGTATTTGTCATTTTGATCACTCATTTGTGTGGCTTTCTTTTCCCATGGCTTTCATCAACTGTATTGAAAAGTATCTCCAAAATCTTATATAATCATTAACACACTAAAATTATACTTCAGGAAGATGTTTATGAGACCAAATCCATGGGCAAAAGAATATCCTGCAAGACAGTTAAAAAATAAATTTAAAAAGATCATTTTGTAAGCTAACAACTTCTGTAATAAAAATATATTAAAAATAATGATAGGGTAGGTTAGGGGAAATATACGCCAAATGGTATATATGGAGTAGAATTAGTAGTAAGATTTTGATGATATTCTTTCATCATTTGTAACAAATATCTGATAACAATGCAAGGTGTTGGTGGTGATTTGATGTATGGGACCCCTGTATGATGTTATGCATGCTTGTTGTGTAAGTTCAAACTTTTAATATACAATTATTATTTATGTATGTTCATGTATAAATTATATATTTCAATAAAATTTTAAAAAATAAAAAATAAAAAATAAATGCACAGACTTCCTGTGATTTCCTAAATGAGGTATACAGACAGAAGGAAGTTGTCACTCATGAACCTACTTCAAAGTCTATCAATATTGGAGTTTCAGGAAATTGGAGTTGATGTAGCTCAGCTCTTTCACACACACAAAAAAAAAATGGTGAGAAGCAGCAAAAACCTACCTGAGAAGCTGTTTTGGAAATCCACAGAGAAGGAAGCTGCAGGGTATGATTCAGGAGGAAGCTGGACAAAGAGATAAAGAGACCAAGGGAAGAGCAGAACTGCAAGTATATACAATAAGAGGAACCAAGTATCAAAAAATAACCCTACCACACGCAAAGAAACAATAAAATAAAACCATAGAGTAGAAATAAAAGCTAACCAACCAAATAAGCCCATCAAGATAAACAGATGCCTAAACATCGACAAAAAATTACAAGCCATACTAAGAAACAGGAAGACATGGCACAATCTAACAAACTAAAAATGATGAGGAGATGCAGAATGTGGAACAAAAAATCAAGAATGTCCAAACAAATATCATGAATCAACTTAATGAAATGAAGGAAGATATAAAGGGTATTAAGACACTGGGGGAACATACTGAAGAAATTGTAAGCATACATAAAAAGATAACAAACCTAATGGTGATGAATAGCACAATGCATATGCCATATGTTGCCGGTCAGGTGCCTGTCAGGACCTGGGTCCATGAAAACGGTGCCGCGGATGAGAAAGAAAGAATAAGACAAGAAGAGAAGAGAGACTGGGATCAGGAGACTCTCCGTCCAATATGGATAGAAGAGCAGAACATAACAGCAGATTTGAACAGGCAGAGGAGAGAATCAGCAACATGAATGATAGTACAGCTGAAATCAGATAGTATAGAACAGATAGATAAAAAAAGATGGAAATATTCTACAGGGACTTAGGGATTTGAACGACAATATGAAATGCACAAACATATGCATTATAGGCATCCAAGAGAGAGAAGAGAAGGGAAAGAAGGCAAAAGGAGTGTTAGAGGAAATAATGGCAAAAAAATCCCCAAATCTATTGATGTGTATGGATGTACATGTCCAAGAAGCACAGGGCACCCCAAACAGTATAAATCATAATAGGCCTACCCAAAGACATATACTTGTCACATTGTCCAATACTAAAGACAAAGAGAGTATACTGAAAGCAGCAAGATAAAAGAGAACCATTACATACAAAGGAAGCTCAATAAGATTAAGTGCTGATTTCTCATCTGAAACCATGAAGGGAAGAAGGCAGTAGTATGACATAGTTAAGATGCTAAAAGAAAAAAACTTCAGCCAAGAATTCTCTATTCAGCAAAGCTGGCATTCATAAATGAGGGAGAGTCCAAAATATTTACAGATAAACAGAAATAGACTGTGTCAACAAAAAACCTGCCCTACAAGAAATTAAAAAGAGAGTTCTAGAGGTTGAATGAGAATGTAAGAATAACTAAAAAGATTAAAAGAAAATTAAAACAATTTATGGCATACAGAAACCTAAAAAAAAATATGGCTAATGTAAGTAATTCCTTGACAGTAATATCATTGACTGTAACGGCTTAAACTCCCCAATAAAGAGACACAGATTGGCAGAATGGATAAGAAAATGTGACCCATCTGTATGCTGTCTACAAGAAGCTCACCTTCAATCAGGGATGCAAGGAGGATGAAAAAGAATGGTAGTAAAACAATTTTAAATGCAAACAATAATCAGAAAAGGGCAGGAGTAGCTATACTAATATTGGACAAAATAGACATTAAATATGCAACTATTGCAAGAAACAAAGAAGAACTCTATATATTAATAAAAGGAGTAATATATCAGGAAGAAAGAACAATCATAAACATTTATGCACCTAACCAGAGCACTTCAAAATACATGAGGCAAACACTGGAAAACTAAGTGTAGAAGTAGATGCTTCTACAATCATAGTGGGAAATTTTAATACAATATTATCAACATTAGAGAGAACATTTTAACAGAGAATCAGTAAAGAAACAAAGACTCTAAATAATAAATAAAATATCTGGACCTAATATACATATACAGAACACTACACTCAAATACAATAAGATATGAAATCCTCTCGAGTACACATGGATCATTCTCCAAGATAGGCCACATGCTTGTTCACAGAAAAATTCTCAATGATTTCAGAAAGATGAAATTATACAAAGTAATTTCTCTGACCACAATTGAATGAAGCTGGAAATCATAAGGGCCAGAGAACCAGATTAGGCACAAAGATATGTACATTAAACAACACACTCTTAGACAAACAGTGGATCAAGGAGAAAATTTCAGAAGAAATAAGTAACTACCTTGAAATGAATGAAATTGACAAAACAATATATCAAAACCTATGGGAACTCATAGCATAAATGCACATATCAAAAAAGTAGAAAAAGCTAAAATTGAAGATCTAATTGCACACCAGGAAGAATTAGAAAATAAAAAAATAAACTAACCACAAAGGAAGAAGAAAGAAGGAAATAAGAAAGATTAGAGCAGAACTGAATGAAATAGAAAATAAGAAAGCACTAGAAAAAATAAACAAAACCAAAAGCTGGTTCTTCAAGAAGATCAATAAAATTTACAAACCCTTAGCTAGACTAACAAAGTAAAAAATAGAGAATAATCAAATATGTAAAATAAGAAATGAGGAAGGGGATGTCACCACAGACCCCACAGAAATATAGAATATCATAAGAGGATACTTTGAAAAATTGTATGCCAACATATGGAAAATTTACAGAAAATGTACAAATTCCTAGAATCATAATTAACAAGATACAATTAGTCATCAAAAAATTCCCAATAAGAAGAGCCCAGGACCAGACAGCTTCACAGGTGAATTTCACCAAACATTCAAGAAAGAGCTGACACCAAATCTGTTTAAATCTTCCAAACAATGCAAGTGGAGGGAACATGGCCAAACTCATTCTATGATACCAATATCATCCTAATACCAAAGCCAAACAAAGATGCCACAAGAAAGGAAAGCCATAGAACAATTTCTCTAATAAACTTAGATGCTAAAATCCACAACAAAATATTTGCTAACTATATTGAACAACACATCAAAAGAATTGTATGCCTTGACCAAGTGGATTTCATGCCAAGTATGCAAGGATGTTTCAACATAAGAAAATCAATCAATGTAAAATACCACATAAACAGACTGAAAGAAAAAAATCACATGATCCTGTCCTTAGATGCAGAAATAGCATTCGAAAAAATACAACACACTTCCCTGACGGAAACACTTCAAAAGATAGGAAGAGAAGGAAACTTCCTCAACATGAGAAAGGGTATATATGAAAAAACACAACTAACAACATATTCAATGGTGAAATGCTAAAAGCTTTCCCTCTAAGATCTGGAACAAGACAAGGATGCCCACTTTCACTGCTCTTTTTTTTTTAATTTATTTATTTTTTATTGTGGGTAAAAATCAAAATTTTCACAATAAATACCAATATTTGTAAAATGATATATAAATATATATGCATATATGTGCATTTACTTACAAAAATATTATTTATATATATATAAATATATTTTAAGAGGTGCTTAGATTACCTAAAAATTAAATGGAAACTACCGGGATTCCCATGGTGCCCACCTCCCACACCTCGCACCACATCCCGCACAAACATCTCCCACAAGTGTGGCCCATCACCCTCAATGGACTTACACATCCTGGGGCCTTGCCATCAACCATAGACCACAATTCACATCATAGACCACACTCTTTCACACACAGTACTGAGTGGTGTGTACTGATTTAAAATGGCCTACATCCATTGCCAAAACGGCATTTCAGGACAACCTCCAAATCCCGAAGAAGGCCCTGTATTTCAACTGCACATCCCCTCCCTGCCCCGAAAGTGTCCAGTGGCCACTGGCTCAACCTCACTGTTATAATTTCTTCCATTGCTAGAATCACCATATGTGTACAACAGAATACCATCAAGTCCACTCTAGTCCATAGTTCTTCCCCCAATCCTGAGGGGACTGGGATGGTGATGTCCACTCCACCTCCAAGTGAGAGAGGGCTTATATCCCATGGATATGGTGGGTGGGATGATCCTGCCTGCAGATGCAGGCCCTCTCCATTCCCTGGGATGGCCATTGCCCATCATTGTCTCCTCACCAGGTGACTTGGATGAGTCCATTGAGCTGTAGGGTAGGAGTTGCAGCACCACCTAGATTTCATGCACACCTGGCACATAGGTAGGCGGGAGGCTCCAGGCTCTGGAAGTATACCTACAAACTCCAGCATCACATATAGGTTTGAATAGAAGGGACTGATGAACCATGTGCAGGGAGGACTTATTTGAGTCTAATTCTGTCACTCTCAGGAGCACAGATTCCAAAGTAGAGCCCACTGATAAGGCATCAGTCTCTGGGGCTATCCCCACTTATATAGGACCTGGGTGTCTCCAGAGCTCTGAGGAACCCCTCTGTGTAGGGTGATAGGCACTTTGATGTTCTATGAGCTCCTACTGAGGTGGGCGTAAGCGTTACCTCTGGGATGACCTCCCTACTCTCTTTGAAGTCTCTTAGCCACTTGAACTCATTTGTCTTTACATTTTCCCCCTTTTATTCAAGGTCTTTTTCCAGTTGTGTTGCCATTTGTCACTTGGTATTAATCCCTCGTTGCCAGGGAGGCTCATCCCTGGGAGTCATGTCCCACGTTGGGGGGAAGGTAATGCATTCATATGCTGAGTTTGGCTTAGAGAGAGGCCACATTTGAGCAACAAAGAGGCTCTCAGGTGGCAACCCTTAGGCACCCAAAAGCAGTAGGCTAAGTTTCAGTTACAAAAGCAAAGACTCACAAGGGTAGTCATCAATAAAAAGAACTCATCAGTGGGTCATCCTCTTTTGACAGACACTGTCCCTGCACTCAGAGGACTATTGCTGCTCCCTTGGAGACTATGGCAGAGCTCTCCAGGCTAGGAATTCGGATTCCCTCATTTATTGTGTGATTGTCCACCCATCGTGACCATGCCCCTCTTTTAATCTTTTGAACAATTTTGTATATCTTTCATGTATATTCAGATAAACTAACTCCCATGAATCCCCCCTCCCAGATATCCCCCACCAATAATCCCCTGCAGTACCCATTGTAACCCTTCTGTAATCCAAATCTTCCATGAACATGTAGTCCATAAAATAATCAAATACACTTAATAGGAAAAAGAAACAACAATGATAAGCTTATATGCAACAGACAAACATAAGAAAACTCAGGAAAAAAACAAACAAACACATAATCAAACAAAAAACAAAACAAAACAAAATATAATTAGTGGATTGGGACATTCAAAAAAATAGGGAAAAAAGCAAAAGAAATGCCTTTAAAAAATATATATATATATATATTTAAACATGCAACCACAGTCTATCCTTTTACCATAGATTATGTCCATATAGGTGTTGGCTCAGAGCCTGCTCTTCTCTTACTCTCCCTAGTTAACCTATATTTCAGACAATGGTTCTCAGAGACTGCTCACTTTCCTCAGTTCAGATCAGTGAGGTCATATACTGTTCATCCTTCATGCCTGGCTTGCTTCACTCAACATAAGGTCTTCCAGATTCATCCATGTTATTCCACGTGTTAGCACTTTATTCCTTCTAACAGCTGAGTAATATTCCATTGTATGTGTGTACATCATTTTGTTTATCCATTCATCTCTTAATGGGCACCAGGGCTGATTCCAACTTTTGGCAATGGTGAACAATGCCGCTATGAACACTGGCGTGCATATATCTGTTTGTGTCTTTGCTTTGAGTTTTTCTGGGAATATACCCAGCAGTGGAATTGCTGGATCATATGGAAGATCTATTGTTAGTTTTCTGAGGAACTGCTAAACTATCCTCCACAGTGGCTGGACCATATCACAGTCCCACCAGCAGTGAATGAGGGTTCCTATTCCTCCACATCCTCTCCAACATTTAGTGACTCCTGTTTTTTTAATAGCTGCCATTCTGATGGGTGTAAGATGGCATCTCATTGTAGTTTTGATTTGCATTTCCCTGATAGCAAGCAATGTTGAGCATTTTTTCATGTGATTTTTAGCCATTTGTATTTCTTCCTTGGAGAAGTGTCTTTTCAGGTCACTTGCCCATTTTTTAAATGGGTTGTTTGTCCTTTTATTTTCAAGGTGTAGGATTTCTTTATATGTGCAGGATATTAGGCTCCTATCAGATATATGGTTGCCAAATATTTTCTCCCATTGGGTAGGCTGCCTTTTTATTTTCTTAATAACAACCTTTGAGGTACAGAAGTTCTTCATTTTCATGAGATCCCATTTATCTATTCTTTCTCATGCTGCTCATGTTTTGGCTGTGAAGTTCATGAAAACATTTCATATTACAAGGTCCTGTAGATGCTTCCCTACATTATTTTCCAAGGTCTTTATGGTTTTAGCTCTTATATTTAGATCTTTGATCCATCTTGAGTTGGTTTTTGTATAAGGTGTGAGATGGTATTCTTCTCTCATTCTTTTGGATATGGATATCCAGTTCTCCAAGCACCACTTGTTAAAGAGGCCATTCTCTCCCAACTGAGTGGGCTTTGTGGCCTTGCCCAATATCAGATAACTGTATATGTGAGGATCTATATCAGAACTCTCAATTCGGTTCCCTTGGTCAGTAGTTCTTTCCTTGTGCCAATACCACACAGTTTTGATCACTGTAGCTTTGTAGTATGTTTTAAAGTCAGGTATTGTGATACTTCCAACATCATTTTTCTTTTTCAATATGTCTTTGGCAAATCGGGGCCTCTTGCTTATCTCTTTACTTGTAATTGGACTGTTGAATTCATCTATTTCTTCTTTCATCAATGTAGGCTGTTTGTGGGTTTCTAGAAACTTGTCCATTTCCTCTAAATTATCATTCTTGTTGGCATATAATTTTTCAAAGTATCCTCTTATGGTTCTCTTTATTTCTGTGGGGTCAGTAATGATATCCCCTTGCTCATTCCTTATTTTATGTATTTGCATCTGTTCTCTCTTTTTCTTTGTTAGTCTGGCTAAGGGTTTGTCAATTTTTTAATATTCTCGAAGAACCAACTTTTGGTTTTGTTTATTGTTTCCAGTGCGTTCTTATTCTCTATTTCATTTAGTTCTACTCTAATCTTTGTTATTTCCTTCTTTCTACTTCCTTTAGGTTTAGTTTGTTGTTGTTTTTCCAATTCCTCCAAGTGTGCAGTTACGACTTCAATTTTAGCTCTTTCTTCTTTTTTAATATATGAACTTATGGCTATGAATTTCCCTCTCAGGGCTGCTTTTGCTGCATCCTGGAGGTTTTGGTATGTTGTGTTGTCGTTTTCATTAGTTTCAAGGTAGTTACTGATTACTTTTGAGATTTCCTCTTTGACACACTGTTTGTCTAACAGTGTGTTGTTTAACCTCCATATCCTTTTGCCTAAGCTGTTACTTTGGCCCTTAGTGATTTCCAACTTCATTCCGTTGTGGTCAGAGAAATTACTTTGTATAATCTCAATATTTCTGAATTCATTGAGAGTTGTTCTGTGGCCTAGCATGTGGTCTATTTTGGAGTATGTTCCATGTGCATTCCAGAAGAATGTAAATTCTGCTGTATTTGGGTGTAGTGTTCTGTACATATCTATTAAGTCCAGGTCTTCTAATGTATTGTTGAGTGCCTTAATTTCTTTATTAATTATCCATCTAGATGTTCTGTCTAATGATGATAGTGGTGTGTTGAAGTCACCTGTTATAATTGTAGAGGCATTGATTCCTCCTCTTAGTTTTTCCATGGTTTGCCGCATGTATTTTGAGGCACCCCGATTAGGTGCGTAAATGTTGATGATTGTTCTCTCTTCTTGAGAGATTACTCCTTTTACTAATATGTAGTGTCCTTCTTTGTCTCTTACAATAGTTTTGCATTTAAAGTCTATTTTGTCTGATATTAGAATAGCTACTCCTGCCCTTATATATAGTTTTGCATTTAAAGTCTATTTTGTCTGATATTAGAATTGTTACTTTTGCTTTTTTGGCTATTGTTAGCTTGTAAAATGGTTTTCCAGCCATTCACTTTCATCCTCCTTGAATCCGTGGGTCGAATGTGGGTTTCCTGTAGACAGCATGTAGATGGATCATATTTTCTTATCCATTCTGCCAATCTGTGTCTTTTCATTGGTGAATTTAATCCATTAACATTCAGTGTTATTACTCATAAAGAATTTCTTACTTCAGCCATTTATTCTTTGGGTTAATGTATGTCATATTTTGTTTTGTTTCTCTTTTTGTTTTTTTCAGCTGGTTTTAAACTCTCCTCCAACTCTCTCTCCCTTGTTTTTTCCTTTCAACTTGTAGAGATTCCTTTAGTATTTCTTGAAGTGCTGGTTTCTTCTTGACATACTCTCTTAATTTCTGTTTATCTGTGAATATTTTGAACTCTCCATCATTTTTGAATGCCAGTTTTGCTGGATAGAGAATTTGTGGCTGGAAGTTTTTTTCTTTTAGTATTTTGACTATGTCATACCACTGTCTTCTTGTCTCCATGGTTTCAGCTGAGAAATCAGCACTTAATCTTATTGTGCTTCTCTTGTATGTGATGGTTCTCTTTTCTCTTGCTGCCTTGAGTATTTTCTCTTTGTTTTGACAATTGGACATTTTGACAAGTATATGTCTTGGAGTTGGCCTCTTGGGATTTATACTATTTGGGGTGCTCTGTGCTTCCTGGATCTGCACATACATCTCTCTCAATAGGGTTGGGAAGTTTTCAGCCATTATTTCCTTCAGCACTCCTTCCGTTCCCTTTCCCTTCTCTTCTCCTTCTGGGATGCCTATAATGTGTATGTTTGTGCGTTTTGTATTATCGGTTAATTCCCTGGGTCCATGCCGGATTTTTTCTATATTTTTGTCTATCTGTTCTACTATCTCTTTGATTTCAGCTGTATTGTCTTCCATATTACTAATTCTTTCCTCTGCCTGTTCAAATCTGCTATTATGTGAATCCAGCGTCTTTTTCATTTCTTGGCTTGTGCCATTGTTCACCATCATATCCATTATCTTTATAGGCATTTTTCCAATTTCTTCAGTATGTTCTCCCAGTGTCTTCTTTATATCCTTAATCTCTTCCTTCACTTCTTTAAGTTGGTCCATGATATTTGTTTGGATAGCTTTGATTTGTTGTTTGATGTTCTTCATCACTTCCTGGTTGTTATTTTCTTCATTGGACTGATCCATGTCTTCCTGTTTCTCAGAGTCATTTTTATTTTTCTGTTGCCCTCTGGTCATCATATTTTCTTGATGGGTTTGTTCAGTTGATTAGCTTTTCTCTATGCTCTAGAGTTTTATTTAGTTGGTGTTCTGCGTGTGGGCTAAGTTTTCTCTTTGGCAGTTTTTCTTCTTATTTTATTTCCTTGCTTCTTTCTATGTTCCCTTGAAGGCAAAAGATTAGGGCCAGAGCAATCAAAAGATGTAAGGAAGGCAGATGGATAATAGTAATATTGATAAAACTTAGAAGAGGGGCCAAATTAGACTTAATGAGATGAATATTAACTTGTGTAGGCAGTGTAGAGTAATAGGGAAAAAAAGTGGAGTTCCTACAATGGACTGGGAAAACAAATGGAGGAATATATATATAATGATTTAGAAGGCTAGAATTATGAGGAGGGAGAGAAATAGTAAAGAATGGGCTGAAAGGAAAAAGTTAATACTAATAAAAAGTAGAAGAAATCAAAATAGATGGAATAGAAATTGACACTCTTAAGTTGTGGGCCTATGAAAAAATGTTGTATCTAAGAGCCACAACAGAAAGCAGAAGGCAGAAAGATGAAGGAAGAATAGGCGATAGTTTGTAATACAGAACCAATATAGACAGCAAGTGGGAAATTCCTGAAGAAGAAGCACAACAAAGAAGCGACAGGCTAGCAGTTCCTAATTTTTAAAAATTTAAAGAAAAAGAAAGGGGGAAAGAAACAGGAAAGAAAAGCAAGAGACCAGAAATAAACAGATAGAAACCAAAGATCCACACAGGCAAGCAGTCAAACAGAGCTAAGAGGGGTCAATGATTCCCCTAGGGTCCACGTGGATCATCTCTGCCTACTTATCTTTATCAATCAATTTCCCCACAGTGTTCTATATGCAGATCTTGAAACAGCTTTTAGCTATTAAACTAAATTAAAAAAAAATTATTTTTCATTTATTCAAGTGATTTTCTTACTTTTTTTTTTTTAGTGAAATACAGGACCCAAAATAATTCCTCCTCTAGACCAACCCCCTTACAGAAGCATCCTAGTTCGGCCCGTGGAAATTAATCAAGCACATCCCACTTCCTGGACTCCCCAGGGTAGCTGTAGCTCTGATGTTAGTCAGTGCAGAGTGCTAAAGATGGCCAATTCCACCCCTTCTGGAGCCGAGCACCAGCGTCACCAGGTTGCTATGTAAATCAGTTTGACTGTAGATTTGCATCTGCTCTCAGCCTGATGCTGCCTCAGGTCAGCTTATCTGCTCCCCAAAGCTATGGGGTGGTGCAGGCAGCCAGATCGATGTAAAAAAAAATAAAAATAAAAAATTCCCTTCCCTGTCCTCCAACAGAACCCTCCCTCTTTTGGAGAGTGTTCCTTCTTCCTGGCTCTGTGGAGGCCCAGGTCTTATCTCTGGGCAGCTAGGGAAATCATCTCCCTCCCCCGAACAGAATCCCCCTCCTGTTCACCGGGTGCTGATTCAGTCCGGCTGTTCTGTTCACACAAGGTCTAAGGGGCACCAGGCAGTCAGATCCCCAGAAAATAAAACTTTCTCACCCTGTTCACAGCTCCAACTGGTTGTTTTATTATTATTATTTTTCTCCCTAACCGCGGGGCTCAGCCGTCTGTGCCAACCACCACCATCAGGCTTAAAACTCACCAATCTCTACCTTCCATCCATGCCGTTGATCCATGCAGATAGATGTCCCAATCTTCTCACTCCACGCATGCACAGCACAGACCCCTGGGCAGGACCCTGTCCACAATCTGCCTTGCTCTGGGAGCTTGCAGTGTGTGCCCTCCTACACTAACGCCATCTTGGCCCCCTCACTTATATAACATTTTGTTAGAAGGACTTGCTCGAGTACTTAGACACGAAAAAGGTATATAAGACATCCAAATTGGAAAAGAATAAGTAAAAATTTCACTGTTTGCAGATGACATGTTCTTACACCTTGAAAGTCCTGAGAAATCTACAATAAAGCTTCTAGAGCTGATAAATGAGTTCAGTAAAGTGGAAGGTTATAAGATCAATGTGCAAAAATCAGTAGCATTTCTGTACACCAATAATGAGCAATCTGAGGAAGGAATCAAGAAAAAAGTTCCATTTACTATAGCAACTAAAAGAATAAAATACCTATGAATAATTTTAACTAAAGATGTAAATGATTTGTATACAGAAAACTGCACAACACTTTTAATGGAAATTAAAGAAGAATAAGTGGAAGAATAGTCCCTGTTGGATGGGAAGAACAAACATCATTAAGATTCTATCCTGCCCAAACTGATTTATAGATTTAATGCAATCGGAGTAAAAATTACCACAGCAGTTTTTACTGAATTGGAAAAGCTAACTACAAAATTTATTTGGAAAGGCAAAGGGTACCAAATCCTGAAAGACATATTGAAAAAAGAAAAATGAAATTGAGGAATAACACTACCTGACTTTAAAACGTACTACAATGCTACAATGGTCATAACTCCATGGTATTGGCAGAAGTATAGATATACTGATCAATGGAACTGATTTGCAAGTTCTGAAATAGATCGTCACATGTACAATCAACTGATATTTGAGAAGGTCACCAAGCCCATTCAAATTGCAGAGAATGGCCTCCTCAACAAATGGTGCTTGGAGAATTTCATATCCATATCCAAAAGAATGAGAGTAGAACACCATCTCATACCTTACACAAAAATTAACTCAAGATGGATCAAAGATCTAAATATAACAACCAAGACCATAAAGATCTTGGAAGATAATGTAGGGAAGCATCTACAGGATCATGTATTAGGAAAGGGTTCCATGAATTTTATACCCAAAGCAAGAGAAATGAAAGAAGAAATAGATAAATGGGACTTCCTCAAGATTAAAAACTTTTGCAGTTCAAAGGAGTTTGTCAGGAAAGTGAAAAGGCAACCTACACAATGGGATAAAATATTTGGTTACCATATATCTGCTAGGGGCTTAATATGCATATATAAAGAAATCCTATACCTCAAAAATAAAAAGAGAAACAATCCAATTAAAAATGGGCAAGTGATTTGAATAGGCACATCTCCAAAGAAGAAATACAAATGGCTAAAATGCACATGAGAGTTCTTGGAAAATGGCACCAAGGTGGGTAAGCAGAGTCTGGCCCTCTCACAACAAATGAACAGAGAGAGGGCAGGTAACAACCTGAAGGGGTGCTTTGGTTATATGCAGAACAGGAAGGTGCTCTGAGTCATTTAGTAAGGTATGTTAAAGATAAAGAAGTCAAAGAAAAACCGTGAGAAGCTCCTTAGGGGCCTAAGAGGGAAGGTTGATTTTCTTTGTTTTTGTTTTGTTTTGTTTTGCTTTTCTTTCTTTCTCATTGTTTTGTTGTTGTTATTGTTACTGCTGTCTTGTTTCTTGTTTGTTGTGTTTCCCCTTTCTTTGTTTCTCTTTTTTTCTTTTACTGGTTTTTTCTACCTACAATATTTTTCTTTCCTTCATTTTTCTATCTTCTGTTTTATGTTGTTCTTTCATTCCACCTCTTTTTGTTTGGTCTTCAATTTTTTTGTTGTTGTTTTTACTTCTCTCTCTATCTCTTTTTTTCTGTGTTTTGTTTCTCTTTTATTTTTCTCTTTTGTTTTTTCTTTCTCTCTTTTCTCATCATTACAGTCTTTTAATTCATTATATATTTTTTCTCTATTTTGTTTCTCATTTCATTGTTTCTATCCCACTTTTTTATTCTTATTCCTCTGCACTTCTTACTTGAGTTAATTACTCATTTTCCTGGGTCTTATAGGGATCCTCTTCTGCCTTTTACTATTGTTATTACTATTATTCTTTTTCTCTTCTTATCTCTTGCTTTTTCTCTGGTCATAAATTTTTTTCAAGGGAACGTACACAACATCAAGGAAATAGAATAAGAGGAACAAATTGTCAAAGTGCAACCTTAACACACACACACACACAAACAACAACAAAATAAAAGCCTAGAGTAGAAAGAGAAGCTGATCAACTGAATAAACTCTTCAAGATAAACCGATTCCTAGACACCAAAAAAAAAAATGAAATTACAAGCCTTATTAAGAAACAGGAAGACATTGCCCAATCCAATGAACAAACTGAAAAACAGGAAGAGATGCAGGACATGGAATAACTAATCAGAGCTGTCCAAGCAAATGTCATGAATCAACTTAATGAAGTGAAAGAAACAATAAAGGGTATTAAGAAGACACTTGGAGAACCTACTTAAGAAATTGTTAACATACATAAAAAGATAGCAGGCATGATGGTGATGAATGGCACAATGCAAGAAATAAAATATACACTGGAAGCACATAATAGCAGATTTGAACAGGCAGAGGAAAGAATCAATGATGTGGAAGACAGTACAGCTGAAATCAGACAGATAGTATAGAACAGATAGATAAAAATATAGAAAAATTTCAACAGGGATTTAGGGATTTGAATGACAGCATGAAATGCACAAACATATGCATTATAGGCATCCCAGAGGGAGAAGAGAAGCAAACGTGGACAGAAGGTGTGTTGGAGGAAACAATAGCTGAACATTTCAAACCCCTATAAAGAAACATATACATACATGTCCAGGAAGAACAGCACACACCAGCTATTATAAATCCTAACAGGTCTACTCCAAGACATATACTTGTCAAATTCTCCAATGCTCAAAACAAAGAGAGAATACTGAAAGCAACAAGAGAAAAGAGATCCATCACATACAAGGGAAACTCAATAAGATTAAATGCTGATTTTTCATCTGAAACCATGGAGGCAATAAGTCAGTGGTATGACACAGTTAAGGTGCTAAAAGAAAAAAAACCTTCCAGCCAAGAATTCTCTATCCAGCAAAGCTGGCATTCAAAAATGAGGAAAAGTTCAAAATATTCACAGATAAACAGAAATTAATAGCATTTGTCAACAAGAAACCTGCCCTTCAAGAAATAAAAAGGGAGTTCTACAGGTTGAAAGGAAAAAAGAGGAGAGAAAGAGAGTTCAAGAATGTAAGAACAAATAAAAAGATAAAAAGAGAAATGAAAACAACATATGACATACACAAACCTAAAGAAAATATGGCTAATGGAAGTAATTCCTTGACAGTAAAAACATTAAATGTTAATAGATTAAACTCTCCAATCAAGAGACACAGATTGGCAGAATAGATAAGGAAATATGACCCATCTACATACTGTCTACAAGAAACCCACCTTAGACCCAGGGAAGCAAGGAGACTGAAAGGGAAATATTGGAAAACAATAACCAAAAAAAGGCAGGAGTAACTATACTAATATTAGACAAAATAGACTTTAAATGCAAAACGATTGCAATTGATGAACACATTTTGGAGCATTGCCACTAAGCTTGGATTAAACTTTACACTGTATTCTATACTCTTTCCCACCCAATTCTGTAGGTTATGGAAAGATTTATAAAAGCCGATATCTGTCATTGCAATGTCATTTAGGATAATTCCCCAGTCCCAAAAATGCCCCTGTATTACATTGCTTTTTCCCTCTCCCTGCCCTCAGAAACTCCAGTGATGTCCAGTCTTCTTAGGAAAACTAAACATCATTAAGGTGTCTATACTGGGAAGCAAATGTGGCTCAAGGGATTGAGCTCCCACCTAGCACATGGGAGGTCCCTGTTTCAGTTACTGGTGCCTCCTAAAGAAGATAACGAGCTGGCATGATGGGCAGGAATGTCAAGCTAACCCAACAAGATAACAAGAGACACAAGAAGAAAACCCATAAGGAGAGAAACAACAAAGCAGGGAGGTGAAGTTCCCAGTGCCTCCTAAAGAAGATGAGCAAGTCAGAGAGCTGATGCAATGGGCAAGCACAGCAACCTGATGCAACACGATGACACAACAAGAGGCACTAGAAGAAAAACATAATGAAAGACACAACAAAGCAGGGAACTGAGGCAGCTCAAGCAATTAGGTGCTTCTCTCTCACATTGGAGGTCCTGGGTTCAGTTCTCAGTGCTTCCTAAAAAGAAACAAGGAAGACAAACAGACATAGCAAGTGCACACAATGAAGGGGTGGGGAAATATAAATAAATAAAATAAATCTTTAAAAGAAAAAGGATGTCTATCCTACCCAAACTGATTTACAAATTTGAGGCAATCCCAATAAAAATTATCACAGCATTTTTTTACCTATTTGGAAATGCTAGCTATAAATTTATTTGGAAGGAAAAGGAGCCCCAAATAGCCAAAGACATATTGAAAAATAAAAATGAAATTAGAAGAATCACACTACCTGTTCAAAACAGCAATGTATTGGCACAATAATAAACATACTGACCAATGGAACGGAATTGAGAGTTCTGATATAGATTCCCTCATATACAGTCAACTAATATTTGATGAGTTAATCAAGCTCACTCAACTGGGAGAGAATAGCCTCTTCAACAAATGGTGCTTGGAAAACTGGACATCTATATCCAAAAGAATGAGAAAGGAATACCACATCACACCTTACACAAAAATTAACTCAAGATGGATCAAAGATATAAATATAAGGGCCAAAACCATAAAGATCTTGGAAGGTAATGTAGGGAAGCATCTACCGGATCTTGTATTAGGAAACGGTTTCATGATCTTTACACCCAAAGCAAGAGCAATGAAAGAAGAAATAGAAAAATGGGACCTCCTCAAAATTAAAAACTTTTGCAGCTCAAAGGAATTTGTTGAGAAAGCGAAAAAGCAGCCTACTCAATGGGAGAAAATATTTGGTAACCATACATCTGATAGGGGCCTAATATCCGGCATATATAAAGAAATCCTACACCTCAAAAATGAAAGGACAATCAACCCATTTTAAAAATTGGTAAGTGATTTGAATAGACACCTCTCCAAAGAAGAAATGCAAATGGCTAAAAAGCACATGAAAAGATGCCCAACATCACTAGCTATTGGGGAAATGCAAATCAAAACCACAATAGGGGTTTTGATTTGGGTAATCTTATACTCATTAGACTAACAGCTATTTAAAAAACAGAGGACTACAAGTGTTGAAGAGGATGTGGCGTATTGGGAATCCTTATCTACCGCTGGTGGGAATGTAGAATGGTGCAGCAGTTGTGGATGACAGTTTGGCAGTTCCTCAGGAAGCTAACTATAGAACTGCCATATGATCCAGCAATCCCACTGCTGGGTATATCTCCAGAAGAATTGGAAGCAGGGACACGAATAGATATATGCACACCAAGGTTCATAGCGGCATTATTCACTATATATATATTGCCAAAAGTTGGAAAAACCCAAATATCCATCAACAGATGAATGGATAAACAAAATGTGGTATATACATACAGTGTAATACTACTCAGCTGTAAGAAGGAATGCAGTATTAACACATGGGGAATCTTGAAGACCTTATGTTGAGTGAAGCAAGCCAGGCACTGAAGGACAAATATTACAAGACCTCACTGATTTAAATTAAGCAAATTTAGTAGACTCACAGAGCTAGAATCTGGAAGCTAGGTTTACAGGAGACAGAAAAGGAGAAGAAGGTTGTGAGTTAATGCCCATATGGGCAAAATCTATGATAAGTTGGAAGGGTGTGGTTGTGCAGTGGATGGACATAACAGTGGTGCAGTGATACTATTGGGTTGGGTGGTGCTGGTCTTTGAGGGAGGTAGGGTGCGTGGACTGTCCATAGAACTGGGGGGAGGGTTGGTTTAGAGGGCAGGTGAACTCTGGGGATTTGCAGGTATGTGGTTGAAATTACAATGTTGGGAATGTTCTTTTGGCAAATATGGCTGAGGAGGGTTACTGGTATAAGGAGTTGGATATGGGGGGCATGGGGGACAGAGCACACCTAGGGCAGGCTTCTAGGGATAGTGTAGTGTTCATATGTCTTAGTGTGATGTATCAGTGGGTGGATCCTCACATAATGAGCAGGAAGGTGTTGTATTCCCATCCGGGGGAATCCTGCTATGATCTCAATTACAAAGAGAGAAGTCTCTTGAGAGCATAGGCAGTGCCTAAAATAGGGGAGGATAGGCCAGTATGTCAAGCCCGCAATGTTGTTGCAAGTAACTATGAATCTTGTTCTTCAAGGAATGAAGCTTAGTGGTTATTGTGGGTCCCAGGGGAGGGAGACAGAGGAATAGAATAGATGGAACATGGGTCATTTTTGGCATGATGGAATGGTTCTGCCTGATTTTGCAATGATGGATGCAGGCCATGTTATATTTCATCAAAATTTATAAAAGTGTACGGTCCAAAATGTAAACTATAATGCAAATCATTGACCATGGTTAGTAGCAATGTTTCAATATTTGCACTTCAGTTGTAAAAAAATGAACCATCCACATATAAGTGTTATAAGGGAAAAGGGGGTGTTAGGTATATGAGAATCTCCTATATTCTGGACATGCATTTCTGTAACCTAAAGCTTCTTTGAAGACAAAATGAAAAGAATAAGATACTGGGGCAATAAGTGGAAGAAAAGGTCACCGTACATACAAGACAACAGATCTTACAGTGATGAAAGACACAATGTAAATTTTTTTTTAAATTTTATATTTTTTATTAATTCAAAATTTTAATTTTTTGTACTTTTTAAAAAACTATCATTATTATTTCATTTTCTTATTAATTGTATTTGATTATTTTTTTAGCTTCATTTTTAAGAATTTCTGAATCACAGAAGGGTTACAGCTGTGGCAGAGGAGGATCATTGATGTAGGGTGTCAATGATGGGGTATGCATGGGAAGAGATTCAGCTGGGGCATACTAATAAAGCATATAAATGTGTACAAGTGTTCATGGGGCATTCTCATGGTGGGAGAAGATTCACACAATAATCAAAAGAATATTGAATTCCCATCCTGGGGAGCTCTGCCACATTCTCTAATGGGATAGCAAGAATTTCCCGAGTACAAGGGCAGTGACTAGTGAAGGATGGACCATTGATGGGCCCTCAATATTCATGACTATACTTATGAACCTTTACTTTTGAAATTGAAGCAGCTTAATATTATAGAGTGCCTAAGAGTTTCCTCCTGAGAGCCTCCTTGTTGCTCAAATATGACCTCTCTCCAAGCCAAACTCAGTACATAAATGCATTACCTTCTTCCCAGTGTGGGACATGCATCCAGGGGTGAGACTCTCTGCCACCAAGGGAATACTACCAAGCACCATCTAACAATGCAAATGGAACAAGACCTTGACCAAAAGGGGGAAAGTGTAAAGACAAATGAGTTTATATAGCTAAAATGGTAAGGTGGGAGGACATTCCAGAGGGTACACTTATGCACATCTCAGCAGGATCTCATTGACTGCTGAAGTAAATATTGCCTCAAATAGCAGGGCTCCTGAGGGCTCTGGAGACATCCAGGCACTATAGGCAGGGCAGACAGCTCAGGAGTTTGGCACCTTGTCAGTGGGCCCTACTTTGGAATTTATGGCCCCAGTGTGACAGGGTTGTACTCATTTTTTGTTTCTCTAATGTGGCTTTTCTGCCCTTTCTATTTGAACTTATAGTTAGTACTATACTTGATTGGTGTATGTCTAAGAGACTTAAATCTTTGGTCCACCCATGTGCCAATTGGGCCCTGAATCTCAGCAGAGTTGCAACACCTACTCTCCAGTTCATTGGAATCACAGAGGACAATTAAGGAGATGATAATGGACAATGATCATCCCAAGGAAAAGAGAGAGTCTGCACACACAAGCAAGATAGTCCCATTCATCTGCCCCATGGGATCTAAGTCCCTCTCAATTAGAGGCAGAGTGGGCATCACCAACCCAGAACCTCAGGATTGGGGAATTGAAAATGGACTAGAGTAGGCTTACTGTTATTCTACTATAGACTTATTGTGACTGAAGCAATGGAAGAACATTTATCATTGATGTGGAAGTAGTGGCCACTGGAGGATCAGACGGGTGGGAGAGGGAAAAATAGGTGTAATATGGGGGCATTTGGGGGATTTTGGAATTGTACTGAATGACATTGCAATGCCAGATACAGGCCATTATATATCTTGTCATAACTTATAAAATTGTGTGGGAGAGAGTGTAAACTACAATGTAAACTATAACCTATGCTGAGTAGCAAAGCTCCAAAATGTATTCATCATTGTAAATAATGTACCACATTAATGATGTTGTAATGTGGAAAAATGTGGGAGGGGTAAGGAAAAGTACATATGGGAATCCCCTATATTTTTTTGTGTAGCATTTATGTAATCTAGGTATCTTTAAAATAAAAAAGTATATAAAAATACAATATTTCCAATCAATTTTTCCCTTCAAAGTAAAAATTCCAAAAGACCATCTTAAGTGATATCCTCTGAGACCCCTACAAATTTCTGCTCGTTGGGTTAATGAGCCTAAACTTGAGTTTCAGCCTGTGACTCCAGAGAATAAAAGACATTAGTTCTTCTGTCTCCTGAGACATCAGGTTCAGCCATCCCATTCCTGACTGCCTAATAATATATATGTGAGATATATATGTGAGAATCACTTACTTCACAGTCACCTAGCACAGATTTTAGAGGAAAAAAAGTTAATTAAATGAAGCAATGCCTCTTTGTTTGAGTTTATAGCTATCAGATATACGCTCTCCTATTTTTTTTTTTTTTTTGAGGAATTTAGAGGCTTAGTGGGAAAGAAAGATAGGACAAAAACAGAGCTCAAAGATGCAAGACCTGAAGCTTCTGGGGTAAGACATTGTGATGCCTTTACTTAGATTTCTCAAGTGAAAGGGAAAATGAACTGATGTATCTGTAATGGGGCCATTAAACAATTGGTACTCATGAACATAGAGATCCCTGGCCCAGGAAAAGACCAGAACAGCAGGAAGTCTCCTCAGCCATAACCACCAGTCCCCCACTTTGGTAATGTCCTTTATAATTGACTGAAGTTTCCTCCCCTCTCTCTCTTTCTCTCCTGACCACTTCTTTCTCTTTCCTCATATGACCTCTCTTTCTGTCTCTTTGAGATGCATCTTTTCACCCTGAATCTTTCTGTAAACTTTATATGTGCTAGAGAATAAGCCCCCAAATCAAACCAGACTGTCACATTTCCATTCAGTGTGGTCTAGGTGTTCACTTACTCTGGCAGGTACCTGGGGTAAAATCTCTGGCATCAGTGATGAATGATAGGTTATGGGGTGGAGATATTGTGCACTCTGACTTCAAACTCAGCATTTCTCCACACCTTAGAAGTATAATAAAATCAGGATATAGCAGCTACAGCATAAAGTCAGGAGAGTAGTGAGGAGGGTACATCAGAATAGATAGTGGATTTTGGTGCTTTTCTACAACCAATTACATGTGCCCTAGAAAGTTAATTTTCAACCATTACTAATTGCCTTCATCTTCAAGACAGATCAAGCTAATGTAGGTGCTGAAGAAAATCACAGTAGGGTCAAAACTAAGAAATATTAAAGAAAAAAAAATGAATTCATTGGTGTTATTATTCCTTGCTTGCTTATTTCCACTACTTCCAAGACTAAGGGCTTCCCATAACCATTGTATTTATACTTTTCTGAGGATCCAAATTCCAGTTTTGATCAAGTAGCATACATTTCCGTGCTCAGTGACTAAAGGAAAACAATGGGCCTCATTCTTTTCAACTTCTAAACAACTCATCAATCCCAGCATTTGTGAAATTAACTAACATTTTAAAATTAAATCAATTGAAACAGACAAAAATGTTAAGAATCCTATGTTATATGTCTCTCGTTCAAGATTGTTTCTGTACTACTTGCCCCAATGGAAAGGATGAGGTAAGTTACATGCCAAATCAACTGCTTACTACCTCTGTGGATTTAGATAAGTTCCCTACCAGTTTTCTGCCTCAGTTCCTCATCCATTTAAAACCAGAAGGGATAAGGATATAAATGGTCCCTATCTCATAGGATTGGTGTGAGAAATAAGTATCTTAATACATATAAAGTGCATGGAATGCTGTTTAGCATTATCGTCTTCATTATCACCAGCATCCTCCTCCTCATTATTCATTAGGGCTAAATGTATTAAGTAGTTTTCAGAGTTATCCTATGCAGAAGGGTGGGATAAAAGACAGAAGGGGGTTATTTTTAGAATAACCGCCAAATTCAATATCCACTTATTCATAAACTTGTATTATATTATATTACTATCACATGCAAATTGGTAAACCCAACTTCCCTTGAAAGAATCACACAAAATTAACTCCTGCATTTATTCTTCCTCTCACTGTAAAGATGCAGAATATTCCTTCTCGAACCAAAATGGACCTGGGCTGAGTCACTCAATTTCAGTGAGAATTGAAGGCACTGAGATCCCGCTAATGGAAAAATGAGCATAAGATCGAAAAAAAAAATTGAACAAAGCAATATAGGTTTCAGGTCTGTCCCTACTTTATTTCTGATCAACAGCATCTCTAAATGGCCATGGGGAACCAAAGCACCATCCTCGAGTTCATCCTCCTTGGACTGTCTGCTGACCCCCATGTCCAGGCTCTGCTCTTTGTGCTGTTCCTGGGAATTTACATCTTGACCCTTATGGGGAACCCGTTGATGTTTCTGGTCATCAGAGCAGATCCTCACCTCCACTCGCCCATGTACTTTTTCCTGAATCACCTCTCGTTTTTGCATTTTTGCTTCTCTTCTGCCACAGTGCCAAAGCTGCTGGAGAATCTCCTGTCTCAGAGGAGAACCATCTCTGTTGGAGGCTGCCTGACTCAAGTCTTCTTTGTCTTTGAGTCTGGGGGCACAGAAGCCTTCCTGCTCTCAGTGATGACCTATGACCGCTATGTTGCCATATGTCACCCTCTGCACTATGAACAGATGATGAGCAACCAGCTCTGTAAGAGGCTGGTGTGGGGATCCTGGAGCCTGGGCTTTCTGGATGCATTCATCAATATTTTTCCAGGTATGAACTTGGACTTCTGTGGTAATACAGCCATCTCTCATTACAGCTGTGATCTGCCCTCTCTCTTCCCTATGTCCTGTTCTGATGTATCCACCAGTTTTATGGTACTTCTCTGCTCCAGTATACTGCATAGAATCCGAATCTGCTTCCTTATTGTTTACTCCTACACCCCCATTATCTCCACCATCCTGGGCATTAGCTCCTCCTCAGGTAGAAGCAAGGCCTTCTCCACCTGCTCCTCTCACCTCACCGTAGTGCTCCTGTTTTATGGTTCAGCTTTTCTTCACTATCTATTGCCAGCCTCAGGATCACCATTGGATCTGATATTCTCTTTACAGTACAGTGTGATTACACCCTTGGTGAATCCCCTCATCTATAGCCTGAAAAACAACGAGGTGAAAGCACCTTTGAGAAGGAATTTGGGGAAATATCTCCAATATATCGGACAGTTGGCTTGAGGAGGATGACTTGGAATCAGCTTATTATAGCAATATATATCATGAATAGACATTAAGATTATGTCTTGATTTCCCTTGATAGCGGTTTCAGAAAGGCATCTTAGAAATTGACAGAGTTATGTGGGGGTGAAATGCAGAATAATTCTTTAGATTTATTCTGGCTTAGAGGCAGGCAAATGGTCTAATAACCATGTTCATCCAGAACTTTTCCATGGAGAGTCTTTTGGCTACACTGATTGGTCTTCATCTTATCTTGTTTCTCTTTACTGTACCTTTCAGTGAACCACAGGATAAGTACACAACTGATTAGCGAAAGAAACAGAACAAACCTGTTGATCTTGAGTCTAAGGTAGGTGTCAAAGTTAGAAAGAAAGGTGTGCAATAATTGGTGAATTAGATATTTCAGTGTCCAGAGTCCTGGCCTTAGAACAGGTGTGAAGAACCAGAGTTGATAGGACAACCCTGATAAGGAGGTTCATAAAAAATGAATTTTTAAAATCTTTAAGAAAGTAAATTTATTGAAAAATAAAGCTATGATTTCATAAAGATACAATTTAGCAGAAAGGCATTGGGGTAAAAGAGAACAAAATAGAAAGATCAGGTTTCAGTGGAAAACCACCACAACAACAAAGAGACAGAGAGAAGCAGAACAGTAATTTGAAGTTCAAATCAGCTGAGCAATGCAGAGATCTAATTGCTTAAGCTAAGGGTGTGCCTGATCCAGGCATTTCTCCCCAGAATTTCACTATAGGCACAAGTCTGGGACTTGAAGATGAAAGGGGTATGTGGCAGGTTTTCCAAATTATGGGAATACAAAGTACATTCCCAACTAATTGTATAATAGACAAAATTGGTGGTTTCCTTCCTATTATTTGCCCCTCACACTTCTTTTTTCTTTGTTGGTATTTAAATAAACAACAGAAATTTTTCTTTCATATCTGGGAGCTAGAAGTCTGAAATCTGGGTTTTTTTTTGGGGGGGGGGTTTGTGATGTTAATATTTCAGTATTTTTATTGTGGTAACATATAACAAAATATCTCATTTTAACGATTTTTAGTGGAAAATTCAGTGGCACTAATTCCATTCACTATGTTGCCTATTTTATAATTATTCTCATATTTGCTATTTTAACATGTAATTTTCTTATTCAAATTGACACCAACTGGTAACTGACAGTCCATTACTTTATACTGAGGTTTTGCCATATTGATACCAGGATATAAAAATACAATGGATATACCAAACATCTTTAAATTTTATCACCTTATTTTTCAATATACTGAATGTAATCATGACATAAAGGAACTTGTAACATTTGTTATATACATATACATTTTATTTATGTGCATATTGAATCAAATATTAAATTTCACATTGAAAATACATAACTTATTAAACATGAAACTAAAGAAACATGGTATTTTCATGTAAAAAAGACAAACTTTATTAAATTTAGGTATATGACCTTACCAGTCTTTTTAAGTTTTTCTATACCTAAAGTTTTTTTTTCATATTATTTATTTATTTATTTGTTTGTTTATGTCTTTCATTTTTAAAGAAGCTTTAGATTACATAAATGTCACATTGAACATATATGGGTTTCCCATATACCTCACCCCACCACTCCCTTACTTCTCCCCATTAACAATATCTTTCATTAGTGTGGTACACTTGTTAAAATTGATCAAAATACATTGAAGCATTGCTGCCAACTATGGTCCTTAGTCCACATCATGGTTTACACTTTGTATCACACAAATTTATAGGTTTGACAAAATGTATAATGGCCTGTACCCATCATTGCATGTCATGCAGAAAAATGCCAATGTCACACGTTACACCTCTTTTTCACTCTTATTCCCAGAATCTCTAGTGGCCACTCTCTTTATATCAATGTTATAAGATCTCTCTCATTACTAGGATAATAATAAGTCTTCTGTAGTCTATAGTTGCAATTCCCTCTTATGTCTGTTCATTTCTCAGTCTTGAGGATTTGGGGATGGTGATGTCCACTCTGCTTCTGACTGAGAGGGGACTTAGATCCCATGGGATAGATGGGTAGAAATGCCTTGCTAGCAGGTGTAAATACTATCTTTTTGGGGGGATGAGCATTGTCAAGCATCATCTTTCTGTTAGTTGTCCTGGGTGAGACAGAAAATTAGAGGGTAGATGTTGGCTGAAACACTGCTGAGATTCAGAACTCAAGCAGCACATGAACAGCCAGAATATTTAAGCCACTCAGACACATACTTAATGGGTTTAGTGTTAATTTTACTTTCAAATAAAAGGGGCACAAGAACCATGTGTACGAATATTATGAGTCCAGCTCAAATACATTGGAGGATTAGGTTATTATATATTCCAATGTAAGGCCCACTGAAGAGGTGCCAAATTCCTGGTATTGTCTACCTGGCCTATAGTGTCCAGATGTCTCTAGAGCTCTCAGGAGCCTCCTTGATTGAGGCACTGCTTACTGCTGTAGTCAGTGAGATCCTCAAAAGACATGCAAAAGCCTAACTTCTGGAATTACTTCTTGACTCACTTTGAATTCCCTTAGCCATAAAAACTCATTTTTTGTTAATATTTTCCCCCTTTGGTCAAGGCCTTTTTACAAATGCATCACTTGTTGGCACGTGGTAATAATCCTTTGGTGCCAGGGAAGTTCATCCTTGGAAGTCATGTCCAATGCCAGAGGAAAAGTAGTGAGTTTATATGGTGAGTTTGGCTTAGAGAGAGGCCACATTAGAGAAACAAGGAAGCTTTTAGGAGATAACTTTTGGGCAATATATAATACCAGGCTAAAGTTTCAATTTCATAAGAGCAAGGTTCATAAATACAAGGATCAATATCTAGGGCCTGGCATGTTGGTCTGTCCTTTGCTAGGCATGCCCATGTACTCTAGGGATTCTTGCCATTCTATTAGAGAATTCAGCAGGACTCCCTAGGATGGGAATTCAATACTCTTTCAGTTATTGTGTGGGTATCCACCTATGAAGACAACATCCCATGACCACTTGAACATATTCATATTCCATAGAGGCATGCTCCTGGTGCACCCCACCCCACACATCCCCCCAACACTGACACCCCACACCAGTGATTCTCACCTGCCACGATGTAAAATCTTCTGCAACCCAAAACTTCCCCCAAAACAAAGCCAAAATAAATAAATAAGAAAAATTAAAAATAAGAAAAATAAAATAAAAATATATTTAAAAATTAAATAATGTTTTTTCATTGTGTTTTTCATTCAAAATATAAGAGTTGTTACATTTTATGTACAGTGACAATTTCTTCTGTATGTTCCCACAGTGTCTTATTTTTTTTTTTCACTTTATTTTCAAAGATGCTTTAGGAAACAGAAAAGTCACAAAGAAAATATTGGTGATTCCCCTATACCCCACCCCCTCCTCCTCTCACATTTTCCCCTGTTATAACAACTTACATAAGTATAGTACATTTATTACAATTGATGAACAAATATTGAAGCATTGCCACTAACCATGGTCAATGGTTTACATTATGGTTCATATTTTGTATCATAATTTTTTTTAAGTTCTAAAAAATACATGCATACATTAATATTAGGGGCTTGACATACTGATCCATCTTCTGTTATTAGGCATGGCCTATGTTCTTGAGAGACTCTTGCCCCTCTTTTTGAGAATCCAACAGGACTCCTCAGGATGGGAGTTTACCATTTTCCTATTTATTGTGTGGATCTCCTCCGAATTAAATAATTCCCTATGACAAAATGAAACCTTTCATATTCCAGACAAGCATGCCCCAGGTGTGCCCTTGCACATATATCTCACCCACCCCCAACGCATCCTTAAATTCTGTATTTGCTAAGAGAATATTCCCACCATTGTTATTTTAACCACACACCTAAGTGTTAATGCAACTGGTTTATTTAACAGTCTCATCTCATTGGGATGTAAAGTGTTTTGGAAATAAACATTGTTGATCTGCCATTGCCATTACTTTATGATAAGTTTGATCTTTGATTCTCTTCTTCATTGTTTTCAAGCTACTGAGTAAAGACTGTGTCAGAGAAAACTATGAAATACTCCCTAGCTCAAGTCTTTGTGTTTCATATGTAAGGAACAGAAGTTGGCTGCTCTCAGCAATGGCCCATGACGGCAATGTTACTATTGGCTACCCTGTGCTCTACAACAAAATAATGAATCATAAACTCTGTATTTGGCTTGCACAGGATTTATGCAGCCTGAGAGTTCAAAACACATTCATTAACCTCCCTCTGACAATGAATGTGGACTTATATGAGGCCTAAAATATCTTCATTGTAGCCATGAGTTGCCCATTTTCTTCATTTTTACATACTGTGATGTTGCCACCAATCCCATGGTCTTGGTTCACCCAACACTAATGCATACTTTGTTACATTCTCCGTTTTTCTTCTACACCTGCACATTGTCTCCACCCGGAACATCAGCTCCACCACAGGCAGAAGCAAAGCTTTTCTACCTCCTCCTCCCACCTCTTTGCAGGGAGCTCTGTCTATGGCTCAGCTTTGTTCTCTCATCTCATGTCATCTCTAGAGTTGTTCTTTGAAAAATAAGATTTGATCACTCCCCTAGTGAATCCCCAAATCTATAAGCTGAAAAACAGAATTTGGTGGTTGCAGTTTTGAGAAGAACCTTGGGGAAATATTTTTAACATTACAAGTGGCATACTATGAATAGAGCTCGTGAAGAATAAGATTATAGCTACATGCAACTTGTTAACTGGTGTATTCACATGAAGTAGAATTTCCTGATTGCTGATAATATGAGATGCTGCAAGATGTCCACAAATTAATTTATCCACCCATATATTTGTAACTGGATTTTGTCTAGCTTCTTGACTAAGCCACAAGAAATGAATTTCAAGAGAAATTCAGGTTAGTTAGGCCAGTAATTTATTAAGGTAGGGAAGGAAGAGAAATAGGAGAAAGTAATAGTTCATAGGTTCCAGGTAGAGAGGAAGGGGCTGAAGAGTGATTTACAGACTGCAATTTCCCTTTATAGATTATAAACCCCCAGATTTTACTTGTGTGTTGATCTATGCAGGGGGACACAGTGAGAGCAGTGTGCAGAAGGCAAGAACAGGGGTCTAAAGGCAAGAGAGAGAGAGAGAGAAAGCGGTTCAGCCTTTGTGCTTGTTTTTTGAGCCATTAATTATTCTGCCCCTTTGCTAATGGCATCGGAGGAGTTCCAGCTCTTTGCTGTTTTCATTGATTACCCCTCCCATCAATCCCTCCAGAGGGCCCAATGATAAGGTCCCTGGAGAATATACCAGGCTTCTCTTGGCATCTGTAGGAAACCTCATTCTGAAAGGCAGAATCTTGTGAGGGTCTTCCAGCAGCCATCTTGAGGGTTTCGACATCCATGTGGACTTCTTTCCAGGTTCCAGATCCATCTATTGATTCCCTATTTTACTAGTTTGCTTCATATTGTTATATTTTCTTCTGGTGTTGTGTACATGTAGGACTGTTAATTGAACAAGTTTATCAATAAGACTAGACTTATTGGTGTATAAACATGAATATTTTTCTCAAATGACCCTTACTTATTTTAGAAGGAGCTTTAACATTTTGATATCTACTTATTAAAATATAGCACATACAGAAAAGTGCACAGCTCTTAGATGTACAGCATGATTAATTTTTGTAAAGGCAACACAATCTAGAAATCAATAACTTAACTAGTACCCCATTTGAAACACTATCCTAGTCCCAAATGTAAAATTTAGCCTAACTTCTGACATAATAGATGAATCTGCTTACTTTTGTTCCTTTCTGTATTCATTTGTCCCTGACATGGTTCAATCAAGGTTACTTGGAGAATTAATCCATGTTGCTGTGTGTATTTGTTCATTGTTCATTTTCCATACTGAATAGTTTCCCATTGTGTGAATATATGATTTATGAATTCATTCTAAAGTTGAGGGATATTTGAACAGTTTCTGTTTTCTCCCTTTTATGAGCAGTGTGGCTATGTGTATTCTTTTATATCTCTAAGTAAACATTGATATTTGTTTCTTTTGACTACAGGGATAGCTTTGGTGGTTCATAGGGTAAACATATCTTCCAATTTAATAAACATGTGCAAGCCATTTTCCTATTTGATTGTAAAATGTATACCCCCACCAATAGTGTATAAGAGTTCCAGTTGCTCCATATTGTCAATAATCTTTTATTTTGTACCCTTTTCATTTTAGAATTCTTGTGGGTGACTTGTGATTACAATGTGGTATTTGCCTATATTTCCCCAACAACTTATGAAGTTGAGATCCTCTTCTTCTCCCTCTCTGACTACCTTTCACTCTCTTAAGTGAATGAACAGAAATTTTAATTTTAACTTTACCCAGTTTTCATGTTTCCTTTATAATTTGACATTTTTTTGTTCTATTTCTCTAGTCTAAGATTAGGAAAATATTCCTCTGTATTATTTCCTGTGAAGGTTTAAGCTTTTATGAATCTCAGAAAAAAATCATGTTCTTGGAACTAATCCATCCTTGTAAATGTGGGGCCCTTTGCATTAGATTCAGTTAAGGGACCTTTGTTATAACTTTTGATTAGATCACTTTAGGGTTTTTAGTTGGACTACATCAGTGAGGCAAGACCCAGGTTAGGTCTCCGCCCCCTTGATGGAGTCTTGTATAAACTGAGAACTGAAAGCAGAAACACACAGAGAAAGACAGCTGCAATTTTATCCTGCCATGTGAGAGATGACTCCAGGATTGCCTACAGCTGCAGAAAGACAGAGAAGCCCTGAGAAGCTGAGAGAGAGCCAGATGCTGGAATCAGTGGAGAAGCTGAAGCAACAAGACCTCCAAGAGGCTAGGTGGACAAAGGAGCTTGAAGATGAAAGAGAAGGTGAGCCTGGAGGAGAAAGCTGAGAGAGATTGACAGACCTACTTTTTTGTTTTGTATTTTGGCAGAAGTCCAGGAACCAGCAACCCTTGGTAGCTATAGCAAACTAAAATATCTTCTGAAATTTTCATTACTTTACCAACATCCACCTGGAAATGATTTTTTTGTATACTGTATGAAAAGGGTCCAGGTTTTCATTCCAAATGGAAATCAATTGACCCTCAACCAATTCATTTCCCACTACACTAATGTGTTATCTTTATCACAAATAAGGCAAGTGTGTCTGTTTCTGAAATCATCATTTTGCTGCATTGACCATTTTGTCTATTTTTCTCCCAATAATATGATGTGTTATTATCTCATTATAAGTGGTTTTATATCTGGCAACATAAGTGGTCAATAATGTTATATGATGGCTGGATGCTTCATGGACCCCATAAAATCTTGTCTTTAAAGCTAATCAATTCCTGGAGGTAAAACATATTGTTTTGGGGACATTTTAAATTAGATTACTTCAGGAAAGCATTGCCCAGGTTGAGTCGTCCTCCTCTTACTGGAGTCTTTAATAAATTGGATGACTATGGACAGACACACACAGAAAAACCCACAAGAGCTGAAAGATAAATACAAAGGAAACCAGAAGCTACAGCAACAAAACCTAAAAGAGAAGGGAAATCAGCAGAACTACCATGTGCCTTGCCATATGAAAGAGGAGTCCAGGATTGCCAGCAGCCAGCCTTTGGGGAAAAAAACACGGTCTGATGGAGCCTAGATATGAGCATTTTCACAGCATCAGAAGTGTAAGCTTTTAATTAAAAAAAAAAAATCCCTATTGTAAATTCCAACCCATTTCTGGTATATTACATTCTGGTAGCCTTTAAAAAACTAAAACAGGGAGAAATGTTCAATTGACACTGAGTCTTCCAAAACATGAGCAAGGTATATCTGATCATTAAATGATGTATTTTTTACTATATAACCAAGTCTATTCAGTACATGCTCTCTACTTTCCATGTTACTGCAGACAACATTGCCACTAGGGTGTCTGCCACTGCATAATAAGGATCCACCTGCTTTCAGTTTCCAAAACCATGTTTCTAACTTCTTATTTTTTTAATTTATTTTATTCTTCCCCACCCTTGTTGTTTGCACTCACTGTCTGCTCTCTGTGTCCATTCACTGTGTCTTCTGTCTCTGCCTGTCTTCGTCTTTCTCTTTAGGAGGCACCAGGAACCAATCCTGGGACCTCCGGTGTGGGAGAGAGGCACTCAATTGTTTGAGCTACCTCATCTCCTTGATCTACTGCATCTCTCACTGTCTCTCCTCTGTGTGTCCTTTTGGGGCCAGCTTGCCTTCATCAGGAGGCCCTGGGAATTGAACTGGGGTCCTCCCATATGGTAGAGAGGAGTCCAATCACTTGAGCTACATCCATTTCCCTCTAACTTCTTAAACTGCCCCAAAGTACAGGTTTCAACTAGCTGTCCATTTGGGGAATTTAGACTTTCTCTAATATGGTTCACAAAAACCTCCCAGCCTCTAACAGCTGCCCAATTCAAACTCCCACCCACAGATATATGTATCTGATATGGAAACACTCAATTTCCATGTGGAAAAATCTGTAATAATTTTCTATTTCCCCATAATATATTACTCCAAAACTTAGTGACTTAACATATATGTTTATTGACTTGCAGTTTTCTCAAAGTATCCACAACTCAGGAATCTCGGGAGGCTATGCTGGGATACCTGGTTCTAGGTGTCTCACAATGCTTGAGTTGCTTCAAGACTCAACTGCAAAAGATCTAATTAGTAGCTCAATCAAGTGGTTGATAACAGAATTCAGCTTCTCATGGACTGTTGGACGAGACCTCCCTTGGTTTCTAGCCATGAGGAACTCTACATAAACACCTGCTACATGGAGGCTTGCATTGTGAAAAAAAATAAATAAATAAAATAAAAAGGCATACTATAAGGCACTATGGAGAAAAGTAAGAGTATTAGCAACGCAAATGTTGGAATCTATTTAAAATACTTCCATCATTTTTTCCATATTATAGAAGCAAAACACTAGTTTCAACCCATATTCTGGGGGAGAAGGTATGCAAGGACATAAACAACACAAATTTTGAAGCTGAAAAGTAAGATGAAAGAAATGAAAAATCACAGGATTGTTCAAATGGAAGATTCTATCAGACAGAAGAAAAAATCAATGAACTTGAAGGCCAGTCACTTGGTATTAACTAGCCAGAGGAGAAGAAAGAAAAGATTGAAGAAAAAAACTGAACAGATAATAAGAGACTTTTTGGACACCATCATCATACACACACGTGTCCACACTAACGTGCTTAAAGGGAGTCCAAAAGGAGAGGAGAAAGAAAAAAGAAAAAGTATGTTTGAAGAAATAACCAAAAACTCCCCAAATTTAATGAAACCAGTGACTAAATATCTGAAAAGCCCAGCAAACTCCAAGGAGGATAAAATCAAGAAACTCAAAGTAAGATTAAAAGGGAAATTAAGAAGTTAACCAGATCATTAACCACCTAAACCAAACAGGTGTAAAAGGAACTATCCAACCAGTAACAACAGAACACACATTCTTCTCAAGTGTCCATGTAACTTTCCCCATGATAGACCATAGAATAAGCCACAAAACAAGTCTAAATAAATTTAAAAATACTGAAATCATACAAAGTATCCCCTTCAACCACATGGAATAAAACTTTTTCAAAAATCATAATAGAAAGATATCTGAATATGGTGGATGGAAGAAATTATAACAGAGAGGTGGGGCCAGTGGCCACTGGACACTTTTGGGGCAGGGAGGGGATGTGCAGCTGAAATACAGGGGCTTTTTCAGGATTTGGAGATTGTCCTGAGTGTCATTGTGGCAACGGATGTAGGCCATTTTAAATCAGCACACACCATTCAGAACCGTGTGGGAGAGAGTGTGATCTACGATGTGAACTGTGGTGTATGGTTGATGGCAAGGTCCCAGGATGTGTAAGTCCATTGAGGGTGATGGGCCATACTTGTGGGAGATGTTTATGTGGGATGTGGTGGGAGGTGTGGGAGGTGGGGAACATGGGAATCCTGGTAGGTTCTGTGTAATATTTTAGGTAATCTAAGCACCTCTTAAAAAAAAAAAATATATATATATATATATATATAACATTTTTGTAAGCAAATGCACATATATGCTTACACATTTATATATCATTTTACAAATATTGGTATGTATTGTGAAAATTTTGATTTTTACCCACAATAAAAAATAAATAAATTTAAAAAAAAAAGATATCTGAAGTAATCACAATTGCATGAACTTTAAAGACACACTCTTAAAGAGCCAATGAGTCAAATAAGATATCACAAGGGAAATTAGAAAATACTTTGAGATAAATGAAAACAAAAATACAATATACCAATATATGGAATGTAACAAAAGAAGTAACCACAGGGAAATGTATACCTGTAAATGTCTTCATTATAAAGAAAAAGATCTCAGATCAATAACCTAACTATACACCTTAAGGAAATGAAATTATAAGAAAAAAATGAAAGAATAGTGTTAGGTTAGAGATCAATGAAATAGAAAACACTGGAGAATCAATAAAAAAATAAAAATAATCACAAAACTTTACCTAGACTGACCAAAAAAAAAAAAAAAAAAAAAAAAAAAAAAAAATAAAATTTCAAAATCAGAAATGAAAATGTGGTCATTACTACCAACATTACAGAAATTAAAGAATATAAGGGGATATTAGGAACAATTGCACCACAAAAATTAGATAACCTAGGTGAAATGGACAACTTGCTAGAAAAATACAAACTATAAAAATTGACTAAAGAAGAACTAGAAAAATCTGATTCAACACATAACAAGTAATCAAATATATCCCAATGAAAACCCAAGAAGAGATAGACTCACTGATGAATTTCTACCAAATACTTAAAGAATAATTAATACAATCCTTCTTAAACTCTTCCAAAAAATATTACAAAAAAAATCATAATTCATTCTGTGAAGCAAAGATTACGCTGATACCAAAACCAGAAAAAGACAACCCAAGAAAGAAATCTCTAGACTAATAACCTTATAGATATAGATGTAAAATTCTTCAATGAAATAATAACAAAGCAATCAAGCAGCATGTTTAAAGCATTATATAACAAAAACAAATGAATTTAATCCCAATAATGTAAGGACATTTCAACATATGAAAAAGCAATAAATGTATTTAACAACATTAATATAATGAAGGGAAAAAAAAGACTTGATCATCACCAATTATGCAAAAAAATCTTTAAGAAAACCCAATATCCATTCATGATTTTAAAAGAAAATACTCATTAAACAAAACACATAAGGGAAATTCCTCATCATGGTAATGGGCATTTATTTTCATTTATGAAAATAAAATATAGCTAGCATCAAACTCAATAATGAAAGAATGATATCTTTGCTCCTGAAATCAGGAAAAAGAAATGGATTCTACTTACACCAAGTATATTCAGCATAATACTATAACAGCAATTAGACAAGTAAAGGAATAAAAGGTATGCAAATTTGAAAAATGTAAAAATATCTATTCAAATAGACAATGTTATATTGAAAATATCCTAAGAAATAAAAAACCTATCAGAGCTAAGAAATGAATTCAGAAAAGTTGAACAAAATCAGTTTTGTTTCTCTTCACTAACTACAAACAACCTGAAAAGAAAATTAACAAAACAATTCCACTTAAAATAGCATCAAAAATAATAAATAACTTGTGAACATACTTAGCGAAGGATACACAAGACTTTGACACTAAATGTGACAAAAACTTGTTGCCAGAAATTAAAGAAGATATAAATAAATGGGAAAATATCTTGTGTTCATGAATAGGAAGACTATATTTTAATAAGATCATATTATTCCTCAAAGTAATCCACAGATTCAATGTGATCCCTATGAAAATTCTAACTGCCTTTCTGGTAGAAACAGAAAAGCCTATTCTAAAATTCATATAAAATTTTAACGGGTCTCAAATGTCTAAAATAATTTTGGAAAGAATAACAGTTGAAGGACACAAACTCCCTGAAATGAATATTACTACAACTTTAGAGTAATTTGAGTGTGGCTCTAGGATAATGATAAGACATACATTAATGGAATAGAATTGAGAGTCCAAAAATAAATCCACACATATTTAATCAGTGAATTTTCCAAATAGGTGCCAAAATCATTCAATGATCAATAAAGATTTTTTTGATAAATGGAGTAAGGAAAACTAGATATCCACATGTGAAGATCTACACACCACATGCAAAAATTAACTAAAAAAAGCCCCTTACCTAAAATTAAGAGCAAAATCTATAAAAACCTTAGAAGAAACGTAGGCATAAATCTTCATTATCTCAGTTTGGCCAGTGGTTTCTTACATATATCACCTAAACTACAAAAAACAACAATAAAAAAGATAAATTGGACTCATCAAAACATATGTGTATCCAAGTATATTAACAAGAAAATAAAAAAGCAATCTATGGAATGGGAGAAAAGATTTCCAAATCATGTGTCTAATAAGGGTCTAATAATCAACATAGGTAAAGAACTCTTGCAACTCAACAAACAAAGAAAAGCAGGCCACTTAGAAAACGGATAATGGATTTGAATAGACATTTCTCCAGAAGAGTTATACAATTGGCCAATAAGCACCTGAAAAAACGTTCAACAGAATTAGTTCTCAGCAAAATAAAAATCAAAACCACAAAAGCAACTCAACAAAATCTTCCACTTCAAACCCATTAGGATAGGTATAATTTAAAAAAATGGAAAATAATAATTGTCAGGCAAGAGATAGAGAAATTAAAACTCTTGTGAATTTCTAAAGAGAATGAAAAATGGTGTAGCGGCTGTGAATAATAGTTGAGTGTTCCTCAAAAAGGTAACCTAGCATTATCATATGACCTTTCCTAGGTATACACTCAAAAGTATTAGAAACAGGTTTTCAAACAAAACTGTACAAAAATGTGCAAAGCAGCACTGTTCACAATAGCCAAACGCAGAAACACTCCAAATACCCCCAACTGCTTCTTCATTCATTTTATGAATGAACCTTGAAAATATTATGCCAAGTGAAAGAAGCCAGAAATAAAAGACCACATATTGATCATTCCATTTATAAGAAATATCCAGGATAGGCAAATCTGTTGGAGGCAGCCAGAAAAATGTGAGGCTAAAATGGCCGACTAACAACTAAAAACTAGCCTGATCCTATATTCAGCCTTCTTTAAGGAAGTAGCTCACCCTGTTCCCGCGCCCGCGAAACCTTCCCGCCTTCCACAGATAACAAACCCTCCCTAGCAACCAACTGTGCCCAATCCCCGCCTAACACATACTCCCTCCTCTTCTACGCCCTGCCTCTTACTCCACCCCTTACCTAGCTTATAAAAGGCTGTGCACTTCCTCAATAAAGAACCCCCTGCATACTCACCTCGTCTCCGCAATAATTCTTTCCCTCACCGTCAAGGCCCCCGGGATGCCAACTACCACCCGGCGCCCCCCCCCATCCTGCCCATCAACAACTGGCGCCCAACGTGGGGCTCGGTCGTCTGCCGCTGGCCGGTAACCTCCGCGAACGGGTAAGGACTGCGTCTGCCTTGTTCCATAACTTGGCAGGCCCCTATTCCCTTCGGTACCTCTCTCTCTCTAACTCGGCTTTTTTGCCCCAGGGGTACCCCCTCCCTCTTCCTCCCTATGAGCTTTAGCCACTTTGTCCCCTGGTTCCCTTTGTTCTTCCTCCTTCCATTTATCTTGCTCTTTTCTCTTAGCATCCTCTACCATTTTTGTCCCCAACTCTCTTCTTCCCTTATTCCACCGATTATTCTCTGCTTCTTCTGTTATAACCCAGGAGATTGACCACACTCAGACTTTAACCACTTTTATGAAGTTTATTGAGCTAAGCCCGCGGGCGTCTGCAGCACCTCTCATGCAGGAGAGAACTGCAGCCCCCAGGTTTTAAAATGGCTCCTTTTTATAGGGGGTTGCTGTCGCAGTTTGCAAGCAAGCAGGATGAACAGAAGCGGATTTTGGCAGTTAGCTAGCATTTGCACAGAATGCCCTGATAGCCTGGGTCACAGCTGCAGGGTTGAGATGTCCTTGCAGGATTGTTCAAAGGAGGGGAGGTTGTGTGCTTTTCAGATAAGACACTTAGGAGACAGTGGGAAACTTTTCTTTTCTACATTACTTTGGTTGCCATGGAGGCCTATGGGTAGGCTAATTTAGGGTTCAACATTCCCCACTTCTCTTCTTAGTGGGTCAAATCATTGACTCATCATAGTGGTCTCCAGTCGTTGGCAGGTGTTAGTAGGGTTGGGCTAATACCATTAGTTTGACCGATTGGACTCTGTCCTTGACAAAAGCTACAAGCCTATTGATAATGATAGGTCTGCAAGTGAGACCCAAAAGTAACAGTATGAGAGGGCCTATTAGGGCTGAAATTAAAGTAGTCAGCCATGGAGACCAATTGAAAAGGTTCTGAAACCAAGACTCAGAGGATTGTTCTTCTAGATCCCTCTCTCTGAGTCTCTTTTGTAGTTCTTGCATTGATTGTTTAATAATTCCTGAATGGTTTACATAAAAACAGCAGGCTTCTCCGAGGGCAGCACATAAGCCACCCTGTTTCAGAAACAGTAAATCTAGTCCTCTTCTGTTCTGTATAGCTACTTCTGCTAAGGACTTAACTTGTTTTTCAAGATATTGTACTTGGGTCTGAAGGAGAGTGACATCAGCAGAGAAAGTAGCTGAAAGTTTTCTAATACCAATGTCAGAGGTAATCATGGCCCCAGCTCCTATGGCTGCTGAACCTGCAATCCCTAAGGTGGCTAAGATAGGGATTAGAATTGGAGTCCTTTTTTGTAGTCTAAAATGTTGATCCTGAGCTAGGAAGTGGGCAGTACCTGAGGGTCCAGCATATAGGTAAACCTGGGGAATGATATAAACACCAATACATAGGTCAGAAGCATTACTAGGGGCAATACAGTGGGTGATACCAGATGAGCAGGCAAACCAGGTACCATTGGGGGTAATTAAAGTCCAAGTGGATCCTGAAGCAGTAAGGGGGACAGTGTTCAAGCAATTGTCTTTATAAGGTGAGTCGTCTATGGAGTAGCTGCCGCTGGTGAAACAGATACCTTGTCCTTGGAGATCGCTGAGGGTGAGTTTTCTCTGATGAGAACAATCAGACAGGATACCAGACCCAAAGTTGTCGGCATTGGTGTAGGAGACGGTCCGGGGGGCCATTTCTCCCGTCAGGTTGGCACCAATCCCCACGTAGTATGGTGGTGCCGGATCGACGCAGAGCCAACACTCAGTGGTGATGGCCGGCTGAGTTTCATTCAGAAGGGAGAAAACAGAGTCTAGCATAGTTAGCAAAGAATTACTAAAGGAGTTCAATGGGTGTGATGGCGCTAGGAGTTGGGGAGAGTTAGGGCCAGTAGTAGGCCTGCTTTGGGAGGTGACAATTTTAATCTTGTTGTTTAGGGCCAATGATGGGTTCAGGATCGGGTTAGGTCCAATAGGGTTTTTAATTGGGAGCCCCGATTGAGAGTTAGTAGGTTTATTCTTAGAAGTCCAAGGGAGTTTTTGTACAGTGAACAGAGTTCCGGGGTCTTGACCGGAGGCATATAGGTGCAGACCCCAAGTTCTGGCAGTAGCCCATTGGGGATCAGAGGGGTTTTTAATGGTCAAAGTAACGGGGTTGCAAGTTTGGTTATTACAGTTAGGATGGACTTTCCAATTTTGCATGGGTGGATTAAAAGTAGTTTCTCAGAGGAGGCTTAAGTTTGGGTCAGTTCCCCCTCCAGGAGTCCATCCTAATGCTAAAATTTCGCAACCCCAAGCTTTACAATAGTAATCAGCAACAGACCCACATTGCCTCTTTTGTCCTGAGGGGCGTTCAGGGCAGGCATAGTGTTGGGTATGCCATAGTACTTGGCTGGTTTTACCCTTGTCACATTTTATGGCTTGTAATTGGGCATAGGTGAGAGAGTTATGTGCCAAAGGATAATGAGGAGCTCCCATTCTGGCTCTCTCTCCAAGCTCATGGTCACAAAGGTCGTCATCGAAGAATTGAGAGAAGTCAGTGGTGAGGGTTACCTGGATAGTGCTAAAAGTTTCATTAGTAGCTATATGTTTTCCATCTCTGGTTCGAATTAGGACCCACTGGTACTTGGTGGGAATGGAGGAAGCAAAAGTGGCAGGTAGACTAAGGCTTAGGAGGAAATAAATCTGAGTCGGAGTGGGTCCTTGCCATCTGGTCTGACCTCCCATTTCTTTGGGATCTGGTCAGGGTGTGCCTTCTTTACCTGAGTATGGTGCAACCAATGGCGTTTCTCTGTTACCTTAACAGCTGTTGGGGTTGAGAGGATTACAAGGAAGGGTCCTTCCCAGGTGGGTTCTAAAGTCTCTCGGTTAAATTTTTTAGTCCAAACCCAGTCCCCAGGCTCTATGTTAAGTGTTGGAAGCTGAACGTCTTCTGGTTGTTTCTTCTGCTGGGCTAGAAGGCGTGCTTCTTTCCGGATGAGGTTGATAGCCTGTAGGGACTTGAGAAACTCTTGGTTAGTTAAGTCACCCAGGTGGTCCAAGTGTAATTTGGGGATTATGGGAGGTGGTCTTCCATAGATTATTTCAAAAGGGGTTAAATGTTTCAAATAAGGGGTACATCTGGTTCTTAGTAAGGCAAAAGGGAGAAGACTTACCCAACTCTCTCCAGTCTCCAATTTTAATTTAGTTAAAGTCTCCTTTAAAGTCCTATTCATCCTCTCTACCTGTCCTGAGCTCTGAGGTCTGTAAATGCAATGTAATTTCCAGTCTATTTTAAGTGCCTCAGCTAGACTTTTGGATATCTTGGCTATGAAAGCCGGGCCATTGTCGGACCCCAACCCCAAGGGTAAGCCAAATCGTGGGAGGATTCCTGTCAGGAGGTGCCTGGCAACTATATTGGCAGTCTCATGCTTGGTGGCAAAAGCTTCAGTCCATCCGGAGTAAGTATCTACAAAGACCAGGAGATATTTATAGCCATATTTGCTTTTTCCAATTTCAGTAAAATCTAATTCCCAATGTTCCCCTGGTTCATGACCTCTTATTTGGACCCCTACACTGCGAGAGATTGGAGGCCCTGGGTTGACCTGAGCGCATGCTGAGCAACGGGTTACCTCTGAGTTGGCGATGGTCTTCAAATCTGGAACATAGAAATGTTTATTAATTAGAGCAATTAATTTTGAGGTACCAAGGTGAGTGCTATAATGGAGGTCTCAGACTAGGGCAATACCCAATGCTTTTGGCAGCAGCAGGCGCCCGTCAGGCAATCGTTGCCAAAGTCCAGCCTCAGTGGTGCAATTCAGTTTTTGTCCTAATTCTTGTTCTTCTTGGTTATAGCTAGGAGAAGTAGGCAGGGCTCGTTGGGGAAGAAGTGGCAAGATTTCGAGTGGTTTCACTTCTCCCAACGCTACCTGCTTCGCAGTCAGGTCTGCAAGATCATTCCCCTTCTTGGTGCGACTTGGTTGGGTCTCATGCCCTTTGCAATGGATAATGGCTACTTCCTTAGGTTCCCATATAGCTGCTAAAAGGGCTAAAATCTCTTGCTTATTTTTAATTTCTTTTCCAGCTGATGTCAAAAGTCCTCTTTCCTGGTAGAGGGTTCCATGTACCAGGGCAGTTGCAAATGCATACCGGCTGTCAGTATAGATATTGACTTTCTTACCTTTTGCCCAGTGAAGCGCCTGGGTCAGAGCAGTTAGTTCTGCTTTCTGGGCGGAGGTTCCTTGGGGCAAAGCCTGTGACCAGAGTACTTGATTTTCCGTGGTCACTGCTGCGCCTGCATATCTCAGTCCATCTTTCAGATAACTGCTTCCATCAGTATAAAGCTCGTAATCTGGGTTTTCTAGGGGAGTGTCCCGGAGGTCAGGTCTAGATCCAGTGATAGTCTCTAAAATGTCCAGGCAATCATGGACAATTTCTCCATATTTAGAATCTGGCAACAGAGTAGCTGCGTTGAGAGCCATGGACTTAGAGAAAGTGACTTGAGGGGGAATTAGTAGCAGCACCTGATATTGAGTAAGACACGCATTCGAAATCCAACGGTCAGGTGGGGATCTAAGGAGGGCCTCAGTGGTGTGGCCCCCGATAATCTGCAAGTCCTGGCCCAAGGTCAATTTCTGTGCCCCCTTGACAAGAAGGGCAGTCGCAGCTATCGCTCTCATGCATGATGGCCATCCTGCAGCTACAGGGTCTAGTTGCTTGGAGAGATAGGCCACTGGGCGTTTCCAAGGCCCTAAGGTTTGAGTGAGGACCCCTTTGGCAATCCCCTTCTTTTCAGCTACAAACAGCTGAAAAGGTTTCGTGATGTCGGGTAGGGCTAAGGCAGGGGCTGAGGCTAAGGCTTGCTTGAGGGCTATAAAAGCCTGTTCTTCTTCCCGAGTCCAATGAAAGTTAGGGTCCTTTCCACCTGTGCAGGCATATAAGGGTTTTGCAATTTCAGCAAACTCAGGTATCCAGAGCCTGCAGTAGCCTACCGCCCCTAGGAATTCTCGTACCTGTCGCTTGGTGGTTGGAGTTGGGATATTCAGGATAGCTTCTATCCGTCCCAGAGATAGGGTCCTCTTACCTTCTTCCAGATGGTAGCCCAAATATGTGGCTTTTCGCACGCAGATCTGAGCCTTTTTCATTGACACCCGGTAGCCGAGGCATGCTAGTTCAGAGAGCAATTCCTTGGTGGCGGTTAGGCAATCCTCTTCCGATGCTGCTGCAAGAAGAAGGTCATCTACATATTGCAAAAGAGTTACCTGAGGGTGGGATTCCCTGAATCCCAGGAGGTCTCGGCTCAGGGCTTCATCAAAGATGGTTGGAGAATTCTTGAATCCTTGTGGGAGTCTAGTCCAGGTTAGCTGACCTGAAAATCCCCCTTCGGGGTCCGTCCACTCAAAGGCGAAGATGGGTTGGCTCTGAGGGGCCAATGGTAAGGTGAAGAAGGCATCTTTCAGGTCCAGTACAGAATAAAAAGTCCGTCCTGGAGGCAGAGAGCTCAGAAGGGTATAAGGGTTAGGGTACAGTGGGGTGAATGGTTTCAACCCTCCTATTGACTTCTCTTAGGCCCTGTACTGGTCTATAATCTTCGGTCCCTGGCTTTTTTACTGGTAAAAGGGGGGTATTCCAGGGTGATTGGCAGGGAGTCAGTATCCCCACCTCTCTTAATCTCTTGATATGTTTCGCTATGCCTTCCCTTGCCTTCTGAGGTATAGGGTATTGCTTGACTTGGATGGGGAGAGCAGTACTCATGAGTTGCACAATGATAGGAGGTTGATGCAAAGCCAATCCTGGCGGGTTGCTCTCTGCCCAGACCCCAGGGATTTTAGTAAGTAGTTCCTGGATATAGCTTTCTCCTATAGCCCCCTTGGGCTCTTGTTCAAATAGAATATATTCTTCGGAGATAGGGACAGTTAACATAATTGATTGAGGGAGCTGATCTCCCAATTGCAAAATTGTTTCCCCATCTTTAAAAGAAATGGTTGCCTTTAATTTCCGCAGCAAGTCTCGGCCTAAGAGGGGGTATGGGCATTCTGGCATTACTAAGAAGGAATGGGTAACAGTACCCTTTCCTAAGTCAGTAATTCGGGCTTGAGTCCAGGGGTAAGATTTAGGTTTTCCTGTTGCCCCTATGATAGAAGTCTTCTGGGATGAAAGTTCCCCAGTTGTCTCTTGGGGAACTGAAAAGGTGGCCCCCATGTCTACTAGGAATTCAGTTGGCTTCCCTTCGACTGTTAATTTTATCATGGGTTCCTGGGGGCCAAGCGTGAAGGAAACCTGACTCCCTCAATCTTCAGTTTCTACTAAGAGGCGGGCCAGTTCCTTAGGTTCCTGAGCCCTTCTGCCTATCAACTTAGGACAATCCTTTTTCCAGTGCCCCATCCCCTTGCAAAAGGCACATTGGTTCTTCTTCAGGTCTCCTCTCTCCGGCCATCCCTTGGAGGGATGGGGTTTCCGGGTTGGTGCTGCCAGCAAGATTCATGAGAGCTGCTTGGTCTGCTCCCGAATAGGATCTTCTCTATTTTGGAAAACTTTCTGAGCTATTTCTACCAATTCACTTCTAGCTTTTCCTTCAAACCCTTCTTGCTTTTGAAGTTTTTTTCTAATATCTGGGGCCGACTGAGAGACGAACGCCATGTTTACCATTCGTCTGTTATTTTCATCTTCTGGGTCTAAGGGGGTGTACATTTGATATGCCTCCAATAATCTCTCTAAGAAAGCAGCCGGGGACTCGTCCTTACCCTGCATGACTGCACTAACCTTAGTAAAATTGGTAGGCTTTTTAGCTGCAGCCCTTAGACCCCTAAGTAGAGACTGGTGATAGTGGTGCAAGGCTGTCATCCCTGCATCAGTGTTAGGGTCCCAACGAGGGGGACTCGAAGGGAGTAATTCCTCTAATTCATCCCTCCTAGTCTGGGAGTCCCCCTCTTTGTCCCCCAAGATAATCTTAGCAGCCTCCCGATGGATTCTCTCTCTCTCCTCAGAAGTGAACAAAGTCTGTAAAATCTGTTGACAATCATCCCAGGTAGGCTGATGAGTGCGGAAAATAGTTTCCAAAAGTGAAATCAGCCTCTGGGGGTCCTCTGAAAAAGGAGGGTTCTGGTGTTTCCAATTATAGAGATCAGAGGTGGAAAATGGGACATAAATCATTCGAGTATGGCCCGGAGGCGCCCCTGGTTGAGGAGGAACTTCTCTGAGCGGCAACAGGGGCACTGAAGAATCAGGCCTTGGTGGAGGGGGCTGATAGAGAGTTCCCCCTCTTGTGTGGGGAGGACTCTGGACTTCCCCTTGGGGCGAGCACCCTGGGGCCTGTTGCTGCGAGGGAGTTCTTGGGAAAGGCGGGGGGTCAAATAAGCTTTCAGCTATATCATCAGTTTCCCCCGGCAGAACAGGATATAAACGGGGTTTCTGTTTCTCTGGTTTCTCATCTTTCTTTTCTTTCGGGGGACCCCGTGCCCCTCGAGCTACTAAAATGTTTTTTCTGCCTACCCTTGCATACATATCACCCTTCCCTGGTTTCTGGCATTTCTGGATATAATCTACTTTATCATACACAATGTCAATCCAAACATCTATATAAACCCTCTGGTCGGGGTGGGGAACCCCATAAACAACAGACCGTACAGCAAGCAACAGAGATAAATCAAATGAGCCTTCCAAAGGCCAATCTATTCAGAAGGCTGGCCATTCAAGTTCACAGAGGGTCCGTAGGAAGCCTGGATCTGCTGGCTTCCCATAGTCACAGGATCTCTTAAAGAAATCAGAAAAATTAGCAAGAATGCATTCAAGAGGAGTCCGCGGAGTGGATTTTCCTTGTCCCATCCTGTCAGGGTTGAAACAGTTAAAACACCAAGAAACACTGAACATAGACAGACAAACGAACAAAACACTGGAGACTAGTCTCACTCCCACTCACACAACAAATACCAAAGTGAAACCTAACGGTTTCCAAAATCAGGAGAGGGCGTCCCGTCCCTGATTCGGGGAGTGCAGTACCACGGCGTCCCGCCTGCAACAGCCCCCACAAATGCTCCGGAGCCAACACAAAAGGGAGAATCCCTTACCAAATTCCTCGAGGCCACCGTCCTAGTCCGAATCCGATCCCGAATCAAAAGCAAAGGCGAGGAAGTGGAGGCACTTCCCGCTTAGTCTGAGGAGGTCAACCCCAATTAAGGGGGACCTCGCGGTTGATCCCGCTGGGGCCTCCAAATGTTATAACCCAGGAGATCGACCACACTCAGACTTTAACCACTTTTATGAAGTTTATTGAGCTAAGCCCGTGGGCGTCTGCAGCACCTCTCATGCAGCAGAGAACTGCAGCCCCCAGGTTTTAAAATGGCTCCTTTTTATAGGGGGTTGCTGTTGCAGTTTGCAAGCAAGCAGGATAAACAGAAGCGGATTTTGGCAGTTAGCTAGCATTTGCACAGAATGCCCTGATAGCCTGGGTCACAGCTGCGGGGTTGAGATGTCCTTGCAGGATTGTTCAAAGGAGGGGAGGTTGTGTGCTTTTCAGATAAGACACTTAGGAGACAGTGGGAAACTTTTCTTTTCTACATTACTTTGGTTGCCATGAAGGCCTATGGGTAGGCTAATTTAGGGTTCAACACTTCCTCCTCTCTCTCGTTATTCTTTGTGTTCTGATCTTGTCCCTAGACCATGGGAGCCTCCTTCTCTTCTCGTCAAGCCCCTCAGGTTAGGGCTCTCGCCAGCCTTCTCGCATGCCACCAGTGCAAGGTTTCAGCAAAGCAACTCCAAAATTACTGGGACCTCCTTCTCCCCTTCAACCCCTGGCTTCTCACATCTAATCTTAGGGATCCTGATACCTACCGCTTGCTCGTCAACAGAGTAACTTCTGCCATGGAGCATGAGAATAAATGCTTCCCCCCCCCCGGCCTCGTTCCTACGCTTATTACCATTCGCTCCTGCCTACTCGGCGCTAAGCCTCTAGAGATCTCCCTTTCAGAGCCCTCCTTCTCTGAGGAGGACTGTGAGAACTCTAATGCTCTGGTCTTCCAGTTTAACAACCTTTTGGAACACTCCGATACTGCTTCCAAACCCCTAACAAAAACCACTAACAACCGCGCTCAAAATGGCGCACTTCCGCCTTCTTCACCGCCTGAAAAGTGGAACCTTCTTTATCTGGAACTCCCCTCCTCCGCTGAGCGCAGAGCTATACTTCCTCTTAGCCCCGCCAGTCACCCAGTCACCACACCACTTCCTGCCAAACCTCCTGACCCCCCTGCTCCCCCACCTGCTCTGTCACACCCACCACCCCTTTCTCTCCCCAGCGGCCTTGGCACCTCTGCCCCCACCGCTCCCTATCCGCTTCCAACCTCGGCTCTCAATGCCAACACCATGATCTCCCCAGAGGCTGCTGCGGCTGTCCCGCAGCAGCCCCCACCGTCTTCCCTGCACCCACAACAATGTTACAACTGTCGCTCAGGTTACTCCGGCAACGTTCCTCTGTCGTTTGGTCATGCTCCTTCCCCTGATTGTTTCTGCCCCGCTCCCTCGCTTTTCCCTGTCAACCTCGCACCCAACCCTCAGCGTCCTCTTCCGTGGTACCCCTACAACCCCTCAGAGCTCAAGCGCCTCCACGAGGCGGTCAAGGAGGACGGTTTGGGGAGTCCCTTTGTGCAGCAGCTCCTCACTGATATCTCACTTAACCTTAACCTTCCTTATGATTGGCAAGCGGTCGCACGGGCCATTCTCACCCCAGGCCAGTACATCAACTGGCGCGCCCATTTTCAGGACCAGGCAGAACAGCAACAAAGGGCCAACCAGGCACAGGGAATTAACTACCCTCTTGATGCCTTTACAGGCAGCGGAGGCTATGCCAACCCAGCGTCCTATACTGGGGCTAACGCCCTTTTCTGGGACCAACTCCGGGGCTTCGCCATGCGCGCCTTTGGTAATTGCTCTGCCATTAAAACAGATACCTTTACCAAGCTCATGCAAAACAAGGATGAGGATTTCTCCTCCTTTGTCTCTAGAGTCCAAGAAGCCTGTGCTCATAAAGTCAGTAATGAGCAGGCCCAGATGGCCCTAGCCCGAGAACTTATTCTAGAGGGTGCTAATGCAGTCTGTTAGACAAGCCATTGCCTCCAAAAGACAGGGTACTATCCATGACTGGATCCTAGCCTGTAAAGACCTCGACCAAACGTCCCATAATCTGGCCACTAGTCTCGCCTCTGCCTTAGTCTTGGCTGCAGGACCATGCTTTCACTGTGGAGAACAGGGACACTTTGCCCGTGAATGCCCTTGCCCTAGCAAAGGCCTTATACTTCCTGGCAAACCATCAGCACCCAAAAGGCCATCCAGGCCACCCACTCCGTGCCCAAAATGCAAAAAGGGATATCACTGGGCAAAAGATTGCCACTCTACATCCGATGTAAATGGCAAGCCTTTAAACTCCACAGGGGGCAAGTCTCAGCCCTGCTCCCAAGAGACCCGGCCTCCAAGGCCATAAGATGGACCATTCCTGTCCTCTGAAATCGCCCCACCTTAACATTAAAAATCAAAGACGAATGGTATACAGGAGTTCTCGATACTGGGGCAGAGGTGTCCTGTTTTCCTGAATCCTATGCCCATATAACGCCTACTGAACAGGGTCTGGCCATTGATGGCGCCACTGTAAAAGGAGCTTCTCTCCAGTCCACCCTCCTCATCCCGTGGGAGGACGAGGAGGGACACTCTGGTGTTTTTTGTCCTCTCTTCGTCCCCCATCTTACCACCATCCTATGGGGCAGAGACATATTAGAGCAAATGGGAGCAACCCTCTCCTCTGGCAGCAGTGATAACCCTGCCGCCTGCCCTATCTCCCTTGTTCAAGTCACTGGCCCACCTCCAAGGCGTTCCCCCCAAGCATACAGGCCGTTGCTCGATTAACTCCACCTACGCCCATTCCTCTTATCTGGGACACAGAGGAACCTGTCTGGGTTGAGCAATGGCCCCTACCGTCCCATAAATTAACAGCTTTACATGAATTAGTAAAAGAACAGTTACAACTTGGGCACATAGAAAAAAGTTACAGCCCTTGGAACTCCCCTGTTTTTGTAATTCAAAAAAGGGGTAAAAATACATTCCGTCTTCTCCATGACTTGAGAGCAATAAATGCCCACATCAAACCCATGGGTTCACCCCAGCCAGGCCTCCCTCATCCATCCGCAGTGCCCTTGGAGTACTCCCTGGTCATACTGGATATAAAAGATTGCTTCTTCTCCATTCCCTTGCATGACACAGACAAGGAAAAATTCACGTTCTCAGTTCCCCAAATTAACCACCAAGGGGCCAATGAACACTATCAGTAGAAAGTACTCCCACAAGGCATGAAAAACAGCCCAGCTATTTGCCAGATCTATGGCAACTTCGCCATTCAGCCTCTCAGACACAGGTTCTTTGTCCTTCATTATATGGATGATGTTCTCCTAGCCCATGAAAATGCTCAAACTCTATCCGAGGGCTTTCAGGAATTAATTCACAACCTCAAACTCATTGGGCTAACAGTTAATCTAGATAAGGTGCAACACCATGCTCCTTTTACATTTCTGGGCTACAAAATAACTGAACAAATTCAGCCCATTCCTTTACAAATCCACTGCCCCAATAAAATGACCTTAACGGAGCTACAAACCTTATGCGGACAGATTAATTGGATGAGGCCTGCTCTCCCTATTACCACAGCGGAGCTACAGCCCCTCTTCAAACTACTAGAAACCAAAGGTAGCATAGCTGCGGCGGCCACTAGAATTATAAAAATCACCCCTGCAGCAAAGGCAGTTGTCAATAAAGTCTCTCAACAAATAAATGGGGTAGCAAACAAGCGACATGTCCCTACAAAGCCCACACAAGCCCTAGTTCTTTTAAGTAAAGGAACCCCCACAGGAGCTTTGTGGCAAGAAGGACCTTTGCTGTGGTCACATCTAGCTAAATCCCGCAATTCCAAAATATTTCCTTTAGTATCTGCGGTTGTTCAGCTAGCGCAAACCTTAGTGTGCCTTAGTGTCCAAGTATATGGAACAGAGCCCGATACCATCATTTGGCCCTTTTCCAAAAGCCAGACCGATTTACTTGCCCAATCTAACGCAGATTTCCAAATACTTCTTACAAGTTACACAGGACAGACAGACAACCACTACCCAAACACAAGATCTTGCAAGGACTCACACAACTGCACATTGCGTCATCACACCACTCCTTCCCTTCCTCCACACCGTTGCCTAATGCCCGCGTTATCTTCACTGATGCCTCAAAAAAGGGCTATGGATTTGTCTCCTTCTCCATTGATTCAAACAGTCCTCATGTCCGCACGCTCAAACTCAGTAGCTCGGTCCAGAGAGGAGAGGTTGAAGCCATCATTCTTGCCCTTTCTATATACCCTAACGAACCCATCAATATTTTCTCTGACAGTGCATATGCCTGTCAGGTCTGCAAAGTAATAGCATTCAGTACATTCTTTCCATCAGACTCGGCCCTTGATTGCAGCTTGACACGTCTACAACAACTAACTGAACGACGTGTACAGCCATGGTTTATCACTCACATCCGCAGTCACACTGGCCTATTCGGCCCACTTGCAGAAGGCAACGCGTTAATTGATTCGGCAGTCTCCACACTAACGCTTGCTGTACACAACCAAGACCTAATCACCCAGGCACGGAGTCTACACTCCAGATTCCATTTCTCAGCATCCAGTCTAAAACATTTATTTCCGGACCTGACCGCAGACCTCTGCAAACATCTAGTGCGCAGCTGTCGACGCTGTGCCCCCTTTTTACTTCTTGGGCCCTTACAACCCCAGGGTGTCAACCCTAGAGGGTTAAAACCCAACTCACGCTGGCAAATGGACGCTATTCATGTCCCATCCTTTGGTCGACAGAAATATGTACATGTTGTTAAAGACACTTACTCCAGCCTAGTCAGCGCTGTTGCCCTCCCTGGTGAGCGCGCACGTCACTGCATCCAAGCCCTAAGGCGGGCTATCCTCCTTATGGGAGTGCCCTGGGATCTTAAAACTGACAATGGGCCTGCTTACCATAGCTCATCATTTCAGGCTTTTCTCAAACTTTACAATATCACACACCATTTTGGCATCCCTTACAATCCACAAGGACAAGCCATCGTAGAAAAAACTAACCATCACTTAAAGACCTTAATACTTAAGGAGAGGGAAGAACACCCCCACCACACCCCGGAAGAGATCCTTACTACAGTTCTAGTGAAACTCAATTTACTCACATTCGATAAAAATGGACTGTCCCCCATGCATAAACACTGGTGTGCGTCCTCACTTTCCACCCCACTACCACTGGTATACTGGAAAGATCCTGAAGCCAACAAGTGGCAAGGACCTCACCCCCTCCTGTGCCAAGGTAGAGGTTTTGCTTGTGTTTTCCCAGACAATGCTCCCCAACCCATCTGGATCCCGGGACAAAACATCCGACCCGCCACTGCAGACCAAGCGCCTAACGAGAAGGGAACGCCAACAGCTGAGGCACCTAACCTACCAGATGACGCGTGTTATACCGAACAACCCAACTCCTCAAGTACTCCTCAATCTCTATCGCAGAGTCCACGCACAAACTGCCCTTCAGCCTAACCAACCCATCAACCTGGTAGTCCTAATAATCCTCTTTCTTTCCGCAGCCACAACACCTGTCCTCCTCTCTAACTCGCCTCACCAATGCTTCAATTGGACAGTTAAGGTTATGGCCAATGATAAAATCCTGAAATACAATGTTACTGCCCAAGCCCCGTCCTTTGAAGTGAATATTTGTAGCCTTATAGGCTACCCCGGAAAATGCCTTCTTCAAAATGACGTCCTTTTATTCCTCCCTAAAGGCCTCCATATCTTTGGTTTTTATATCTGCCCTTCCTCCGCCACAGGCTGCCGCGACACCACGCACTTCTATTGCCCCTCTTGGGGCTGCGAAACCATGGCTTAAGGCTGGAGCACTGCTCCAAATCGGGACTCCTACCTTACCATCAAAACTGCAAATAGCACCCGATGGGATACAATTATCCTCACTGTTAAAGACCCTTCCCAAACTGCCTGGCTAGAGGGCCGTACATACGGCCTTCGGCTATACATGGAAAGCTATGATTACGGCGGCCTTTTCATAATACAAAAGAGGGCCACCACCCCCGCTGTTCCAATTTCCGTTGGCCCCAACCCAGTCTTCAACCCTCCCTCTATTCTTGCACTCCCTAACAATCAGTCTTCTAACTCCAGCGCCGCCCCTCTTACCCCACTACCCCCGTTACAAATCTACAACCCGCTTCTGTCCTTAGTTAAGGCCTCCTTCTCCACTCTTAATTCCTCCTATCCCAACCTTACCGCTAGCTGTTGGCTGTGCCTCTCCTCCTTAATGCCTTACTACGAGGCTATAGCCACTAACGCCTCCTATCAATCTTCCTCAGAAAACAATCCTCCGTCTTGCAACTGGAACCAAACTCAAATAACAGTCCAGTCTGTCTCTTAGAGCGGGCTCTGTATCACTAAAATCGGAGGCACTGTTATTCCCTCCATGAAAACCCTCTGCAACCATACAACTACCCCTAACACGACTGCAAGATTTCTCTTACCCGACAATAACACACAATGGATTTGTTCCTCCACAGGCCTTACCCCATGCCTCAATGTTCGCACCATCAATTCCACCAATGACACCTGTGTGCTTGCTGTTCTGCTCCCCTGCATTATCTACCATAGCAATAACCACTTTTTTGACTCCTGGCAGCGCCATCTCCTACCAACCTACATTCAAAAAAGGGAACCTATCACCGTCATTACAATTGCCACACTTTAAGGTCTTGCAGGAGCTGGCACCAGAATTGCAGCCCTAACCTTACACAATAATGCCTTTTCCTCGCTCAGGTCAGCCGTCGACGAAGATATCGCCCGTCTCGAAACAGCCATTAACCACCTAGAAAAATCTCTTACATCCCTCTCTGAAGTAGTCCTTCAAAACTGCAGAGGGCTAGACCTCCTCTTTCTCAAAGAAGGAGGCCTCTGTGCCGCCCTGGGTGAAGAATGCTGTTTCTATGCTAATCACTCGGGCCTCATCCAAGACAATTTAGCCCAAGTAAGAGCAGGGCTAGAAAAAGGAGAGAGAAGCCCAGGGGGGAGGTCTCTCCTGGGGATTCCAAGGATTCCTCCCTTACATTCTCCCTATTTTAGGCCCCCTAGTCATTCTCTTCGTCGCACTGGCAGTCGGACCATGGGCCATCAAAAGGATCGTCCAACTCACAAAAGATCAAGCTAATGCCATTTTTACTTCATTTGTACAGGTCCACTACCAGCGGCTCGCCACCACCGAGGAACCCCCCCACACCCATTCCTCCCACACCACCCTCCCCTCGTCCTCCCGGCCCACCTCCGCCCGTTCTTCCCACAGGAGTTCTGCGCTGCCTGTTACCTCGGCTCCTCCTGCTGCCCTCGCCCTCAAGTAAATCCAGCTCCAAACACCTGCCCACAACGCCGTCCACTCCTGCTTCCTCCAGTCTGAGACCTCGCCTCCAAAACTTCATTCGCCCTAAGCCCCACTGCTATAGCCATGGCTCTCCAAAACTAAGCAGCCACTCACCTGTTCCATCACCCTTAGTCCGGGCTCCTTTCCAATGCTACTAACTCATAATGAGGTAAGGCAGGCTAAAGTCTGGCCAGCAAACATAGCTGCGTTGTTTCTGCCCTCCATAAATAACAACATTTTCCAACCCTCCCCGCCTTTTAGCAGCTGAGTGCGAGGCAAGCACTGCAAGAGACGGTTAAAAGTGAGTACAGCCTAACTGTTCTCTGAGAAGCACGCCTCATTAGCACAAGGGCTCATTCTAACTGAGCAGAATGCTCAATAAAACATTGGGCTGGCTAGCCAATGACGGGCAACTGGACTGACCCATCAATCAACCTAAGACAGGGACATGTCCTTCTGCTGCCATGTTTCCCAATGACGGGTAAGACTGATAGGGTATAGCCCCGACCTAAGACAGGCACCCTTCCACAATGAGGCCTCTACTTCCCTCAGCTAGCTATACAATATAAGGCTCAAATAAAACAAAAAGGAGGAGATGTTGGAGGCAGCCAGAAAAATGTGAGGCTAAAATGGCCGACTAACAACTAAAAACTAGCCTGATCCTATATTCAGCCTTCTTTAAGGAAGTAGCTCACCCTGTTCCCGCACCCGCTAAACTTTCCCGCCTTCCACAGATAACAAACCCTCCCTAGCAACCAACTGTGCCCAATCCCCGCCTAACACGTACTCCCTCCTCTTCCACGCCCTGCCTCTTACTCCACCCCTTACCTAGCTTATAAAAGGCTGTGCACTTCCTCAATAAAGAACCCCCTGCATACTCACCCCGTCTCTGCAATAATTCTTTCCCTTGCTGTCAAGGCCCCCGGGATGCCAACTACCACCCGGCGCCCCCCCCATCCTGCCCATCAACACAAATCCACATAAACAGGAAATAGATTAGTGGTTATCAGCACCTGGGAAGAATGGGAAATAGGAGTGAATGCTTGAGGGCAGTGGGGTTTCCTTTTGTGATGATGAAAACATGCTGGAAATAGAAAACGTTAATGGTTTCACAACACTGTAATTGTACTAAAAGCAGTGACTTGCACACTTTACAATGGTTAAATTGGTGAATTTTAATTTGGTAAATATTCCTCAGTTTTTCAAACCTTTAAAAATATATCCTCTAGTCTCAAAATTAAAAATTTGGGGGCATCAAAAGACTGTCAGGAAGTGAAAAGACAACCTACTCAGTGGGAAAACACATTTGGAAATGAAATATCTAAGTTTGAATATGCAGAATATATAAAGAAATCCTACAAAGCAACAATAAAAAGCCAAAGAACCAACTTCAAAAAGGGGCAAAATACTTGAATAAAAATTTCTCCAAAGAAGATATACAAATGACATATAGTACATGAAAAGATGTTCAACATCTCTAGTTATTATGTAAATGCCAATCAAAACCATAATGAGATACCATTTCATACCCACCAGGATGGCTATTAAAAAATAGAAAATTACAAGTGCTGGAGAGGACGTGGAGAAATAGGAACACTCATTGCTGGTAGGAATGTAAAATGGTGTAGACACTGTGGAAGACAATTTGACAGTTCCTCAGGAAGCTAAGGATAGAATTAACTGATGAACCAGAAATCCCACTACTAGGTAAATACCCAGAAGAATTGAAAGCAGGGACTCATACACATATTTGCACAGTAATGTTCATGGCAGCATTATTCACAACTGCCAAAATATGCAAGCAACCCAAGTGTTCTTCAGCTGATGCATGGATAAACAAAACGTGGTATTTATATACTAGGAGTGTTATTCACTAGTGTGGTACATTTGTTACAATTGATTAACACATTTTGAAGTATTGCTACTAACCATGGTCTAGAGTTTACATCATGGTTTACACTTTGCACTACACAATTTAATAGGTTTTAATAAAATGTATAATGGCCTGTATCCATCATTTTAATGTCATGGAGAACAATTCTAAAGTCCCAGAAATGCCCCATCTTACACCTATTCTTCTTTATCAAACACCCCAGAAGTAAATATCCATGGTATTTAGAAATAAGGAGTCAACAACAGAACATAAATAAACCAACATAAAGTAACTCTTAATTACTGATGCATTCTGAACAACATTGGTCATTACCCTCTGAAGCAACAAATCTGTTCCCATAATCTAATTCACTGTTCATGACTGCCCAGATTGCCAACAAACCAGAAACTCTGATAACTCCTATGCACAAACCTTTCTTTCAAGGAAGCCTTGACTTACTATGAATCTTAACACAGCTCACAACAGTTATTTTATAATTAAGCTTGGCACTACATAAATGGAATTTGAATTAATTCCTTCTCCCATTTTACATCTGCTTTCTTATCCTGCAATGCCAAGTGTTCACTGATGCTTAATTTTAACCTGTTGTAATTAAAAATTAGGTAAAACAGAATCAGAAGTAGCACTCAAAGATGAAGACATGGTTCACAAGTATAGATTGGTTTGTGAAATGTAATTGAGTATTTGACTAATGTAGCTCTAGCAAATTTATGCTTTTCTACTTCTACTGACTTTCACACAATGGATATTTATTAGATGAGTTTAGAAGTTATTTATGTCTCTCCTTGCCAGAGGCCAAAATACACTTCTTCATTCCCCTTTTATCACAGCCAGAATCCAAACATTCCATATCAAACGTTCATATAGTCAGTAAAAGAATTAATAATTTTTTTTGGATGAACATTATTTTTTGAGGCCATTTAACATAGACCAAAAAGGAGATTACTTTATCTCATGAATTGAATTTGAATCTGGACTCTACTACTTCATAACTGTGAACTTGGGCCACTGCCTCAGTTTCCTCATCTAAAAATGGGGCTAAAAAGAGGTTCTAACTCGTAAAAGAGTTGTGTGGTATAACAACAAAATGAAAGCAAGTAGATCAATACTTGGCATTTGGTAAGTGATTAATAAATATTTGCTATTAACTTTTTATTACTCTAGTCACATACCCTCCCAAACTTTTGAAAGCATACCTGTTTCCTCACATTAATCCACATCTAAATATTCTTCAATCTTCCTAAAGACTCCACCATTGTGTAATGAAAAAAAATAAAATGCCAGTTCCAAATTCTAATGGGTATTTTTCATTTACTCATCTTCAGGATTAAAGTATGGTATTTGTCACTATTGAACCCTCAGTTGTGCGACTTTCTTTTCACATGGTTTTCATCAACTGCATTCAAAAGTATCCCTAAATTCTTACAAAATCATTAACACACTGACCACTAAATTATTCTTCAGAGAGATGTTTATAAAATCAAATCCATGGGCAAAGGAAATAATCTGGGAGACAGTTAAAAATAAATGCACAACCTTCCTGTGATTTCTCAGATAAGATATTCAGACAGAAGGAAGTTGCCATTCATGTGCCTACTTCAAAGACTGTCAAACATCCCAAATTTCCATTCAATTTTTTTTGTTTCAACATAAAAATTCCGAAAGACCATTCTAAATGGAACCTCTGAGACCCCTACAAATTTCTGTTTGTTGTATTAATGAGTCTAAACTTGAGCTTCAGGCTGTGACTCCAGAGAATAAAAGATATTAGCTCTTCTGTCTCCTGGGCCATCAGGCTCAGCCATCCCATTTTTGAATGTCTAATCATATGTATGCACTTCTGAAGGGGAATATGTGAGAATTACTCACTTCACAGATTCTCCTAACACAGTTTTTAGGAAAAAAGAGTTAACTAAATCAAGAGTTGTCCCTGTTTTTGAGACTATAGCTATCTGACAGGTGCCCTCCTATGGTTTTTGGAGGGGTTTTTTAGTTTTCTTTTCTTTTTTTTTTTTTTTTTTTTCTTTTGAGAATTTTAAAGGCTTAGTGGGAGAGAAACACAAGCCAAGACAATTTAAAGAATGCAAGCACTGAAGCTTCTGGGTTAAGCCATTGTGATACCTTTACTGTGATTTCTCAAGAGAGAGGGAAAATTAACCAAAGTTCCTGTAATTGGACCATAAAACAATTGGTCCTCATAAACATAGAGGCTCCTGGCCCATGAAAAGACCAGAACAGTAAGAAGTTTTATGAGCCATACTCCACCCCCCTCAACTTAGTAATGTCTTCTAAGATTGACTAAAGTTTCCTTCACTCTCCTTCTCCTGATCACTTCTTTCCCATTCTTCATATGACCCCACCTTCTGGCTCTCTGAGATGCATCTTTCTTCATTGTCTTTCATAGATTTTCACTTTGCTAGAGAATAAACCCCTAAATCAATGCAGACTTTCATATTTCCATGCAGTATGGTCGAGGTGTTCACCTACTGTGAGCAGCTACCTGGGGAAAACCCTCTGACATCAATGACTAATGTTGGGCAATAGGAGTGGAGATACTGTGCACTCTGATCAAACTCAGCATTGCTACATGTCTTAGATGGATAATAAAAGCAGGACACAGCAGCTGGAACATAACTCAGGAGAGGAGTGGGGAGAGTACTTCAGAGTAGATAACAGATTTTGGTCCTCTTCTAGGCCTAATTACATGAGCCACGGAAAGTTAATTTTCAGCCATTACTAACTACTTTCATTTTCAAGACAGATCAAACTTATGTAGGTGCTGAAGAAAATAGCAGTAGGGATGAAAACTAAGAAATATTTTTTTAAAAATGAATTCATTGAGGTTATTATTCTTTGTCCACTTATTTTCACTACTCCCTACTCTAAGGGCTTCCCAAACCCATTGTATTTATATTTTCTCTGAGTATCCAAATTGCCCCAATTTTGATGAAGTAGAATGCTTTTCCATCCCCAGTGACTAAAGGAAATATGGCCTCATTCTATTCAACTTCTAAATAACTCATCAATTCCAGCATTTGTGAAATTAGCTAAAATTTAAAATTAAATTCATTTAAAACCAACAAAATGTTAAGAATCCTATGTTATATGTCTCATGGTCAAGGACTGTTTCTATACTACCTGCCCCCATGGAAAGGATGTGATAAGTTACGTGCTAAATTGCTGGGTTCAAATTCTAACTCTGCTGCTTGCTATCTCTATGAATTTAGAAAAGTTCCCAACTAAAATTCTCTGCCTCAGTTCCTCATCTGTTTAAAAGAAGAAGGGATAAGGATGATCCCTTTCTCATAGGATTGGTGTGAGAAATAAGTATCTTAATACATGGAGAGTGCTTGTAATGGTGTTTAGCGTTATCTTCATCATTATCATCAGCATCCCCTCCTCATTACTTATTAGGACTATATGTATTCTTATTATGAATGGTTTTGAGGAGTTGTCCTAGGCATAAATGTTGAAAAAAGGATAGAATGGGGTGACATTTAGCAAAACCCCCAAATGCAATATCCGCTTATTCATAAGGTTGTCTTATATTGTTATCACTTGCAAATTGGTAAACCCAAGTTTCCTTAAAAGAATCACACAAAACTAACTTCTGCATTGATCCTTCCTCTCATTGTACAGATACAGAATATTCCCTCTCCAACCAATATGAACCTGGGCTGAGTCACTCAATTTCAGTGAAAATTGAAGGTATTATGATCCTTCTGGACAGAAAAATGAGTATAAGATGAACAAAAAGCAATTTAATCCAATCAATTTTCCATTTCATTCAAACCAAAAATACCAAAAGCAGAAATGTTCATATTATTGGAGACAATGACCTTAATAGATTTTTTTTTGTTTTATTGTTGTTGTTGTTAATTGCTAGTTTAGACACCAGGGAAATTGTATGCATGCAACAGGACTTGACAATTGTAGGAATAAGAGGAGTTACTCAAAAAAGAATTTTTGAGGAAGCTGTGTTTGTTCAGTGCTGAATTAGAATTTATTTGAGCCATTATGTTGTGTACTACCCTACCAGGACAAACCAATATATATACTGAATCTAAGAAAATCCAATAGACTGGTAAACTGTGTAAATATTCAATACTAATAGTGTGATAATAAATAGAAAGGACAAATGAGGGTAGGTGGATGGGTGTGCAGAAATCAATGTAATTGTGGTCCTTTGAGCATGCCCAAAGACAGACACCATCATATCATGTCAAAGATACCAATTAAATAGCAAACTAAAAGGTCACTGTACTTTGGAGACATTGTGAAGTTATCAAGCTAGGCACAATGTTTCATGAAAAAGAACAACCTGAGTGTACAGCCTAGATCAGATTTCAAGCAAGTCAAGAGTAAAAGGTCTAAGGAGAGAATTTAGACCTGGATTCTAAGGATAAGTAACTTTAAATCTAAGGGGAAAATGAATTTTTACATAAAGTTGAACCTTGGTCTAAGCTAAGTTGTCTTCCTCCCAATGCCTAATAAAATCTGATCTGTAGCAGAAAATTTGTTGAATATTTATTATATGAATATGTGGGTTTGTGGAGATATGGTAGAAGAATAAGCAAATGTTAAGTTGGATTATTAAGGAAAAGAATGATTACAAAGTGAATACATGAGTAGACAAATGAACTAAAGGATAAATGGATGATTATGGATTGATGGCTGGGTGGTTGTAGATTACTACCATAGGTTAAACACTTTTCTAGTACAGGTAAAAGTTGTCTAGTGGGTGTGGGATGACTCCTCAGATACAGGGATCTGGTGGTTGATGGTAGGTGCACAAGTAAAGTACACTCCCAGGCTGTCCATAGTGGAAAAATCAGACCCATTTACCATACACACACACACACACACACACACACATACACACACACCTTTCTTTGCCTTTACTTTCCACTTATCCTTGGTGCTCAGTTTTTCTTAAGCTTGTGGATTTCCCCCAAAATATGAGCTATGCAAGCTGTACTATTCACTTCATTATATTCTTTTCTTTAGCAAATAGTCATTGGATTCTACTATATGCATTTTTTTTCCACAGGGGCATGTGTCCTGGATGCAAAATGATATAGAACAAAATCACTGCCATGAAGAAACTGTAATGTCATGGGGGTAAAAAGAAACAGACTATACAAATGTTATACTAGGTACCAGAGTAAGGGAGTAATTCATCTGCTCTCATACAGGGAAGGAGCTTTATATTCTGAGTGGATAGATTAGGTCATACTGTGACAAGAAGTAGGAATACCTAAGAAATCCTTAACAGGGAGCAATCAGACCAGAATACAAAGAACACATTCTTGAAATCAGAAAGAAGAGAGTGGAAATAATAGTGTTAAATAATAAGATAGCCAAGTAAGTTTTCATATTTGAAAAATCTCAGTGCAGTGATTTGCCCCAAACTGGTTGTGGGGATTAAAAACAAAAGTGTTTATTTTGGCTAATCAGTTATCAGGAACTCAAAGATAATAGTTGTCCAATTGCTACATATACTGCTGATATCAGGAAAGGATATAATAAAGGAAGTCCTGAGAAAGACATTGAAATTTTGGTGAAAGGCAAAATATAAATAATATTTATATTGAAAAATAAGGCATTCTATGAGGAGTGCATGCTTGTGAAAAGGGAAAGAGAAAGACAAGTGCATATGATGGTCAGAGGGGAGTACACCAGTCTGCCCCAGCCCTGAAGCCCTCCATAGAATAGTAGCTTGACAATCACAAAAGTCAATAGATGACAAATAATAGAGGAAACGAAAGACCAAGTATGGATTGGAAGATACTGATTGGTAAAATGTCCTCTTTTTTGGGTCCTACATGGAGTCAAATCTTGACTTGTTCAAATTGTCATTTTGGACAAATTATATAACATCTGATACTCAATTTTATCTCCAGCAAAATGGATGCAGAAAATTACTCCTGTATTCCATCTATTCCATCTTCCAAATAAAACAGAATGTAATACTCAGACACATACTATGAATACACACGCTAGTGTCTACACAATTCAGTCTTGTCCCAAAGATGAAATGGACAATTTATGTGTAAGTGCCTGTGAAAAAGCTAATAGAAGACAAAATAACATCATCAAAATAATATCATCATGACAAGCTTTTAAATGGGAGTAAGATACTGAGTAACAGAGAAAAGAAGACAAATGTGAAATACATTCTCTAGGAAATCCACTACAATCTACAACATGTAGGGAATATTTTAGAGCACATTTATGGATTAAAAAAGACTATTATCAGTCATAGTCCTGATTGAGAATATTAATAAATTTCTTCACGAAACTCTGAAGTAAACTATCAGCCATAAGGAGATATGAGGGTGACATTCATCCAGAGTTGGAATTTAAAGGAAATTTCAACACAGGATGAAGGGATTCAAAAGAATCAGTGAGGGCATACAGGAACTCTAAGTTAGTACGAAGGAAGACACCCCTCCTAAGTAATGATTGTGGTCAACAGAGGTTACACTCTGTCCCTAATTTACTTCTAGACAGCAGCATCTCTAAATGGTCTTGGGGAACCACTGCACCACCCTCCAGTTCATCCTCCCTGGACTGTCTGCTGACCCCCATGTCCAGGCTCTGCTCTTTGTGCTGTTCCTGGGAATTTACATCCTGACCTTGATGGGGAACCTGTTGATGCTGCTGGTTCATCAGGGCAGATCCTACCCTCCACACCCCTATGTATTTCTTCCCGAGTCACTTCTCCTTCCTGGATTTTTGCTTCTCTTCTGCCACAGTGCCAAAGCTGCTGGAGAATCTCCTGTCTCAGAGGAAAACCATCTCTGTTGGAGGCTGCCTGGCTCAGGTCTTCTTTGTGTTTGAGTCTGGGGGCACAGAAGCCTGCCTGCACTCAGCAATGGCCTATGACTGCTATGTTGCCATCTGCCACCCTCTGCACTATGGACAGATGGTGAGCAACCAGCTCTGTAAGGGGCTGGTGTGGGGTTCCTGGAGCCTGGGCTATGAACTTGGACTTTCTGTGGAGAGGATTCCATCCCTCACTAGAGCTGTGAGCTGCCCGCACTCTTCCCTCTGTCCTGTTCTGATGTATCCACCAGTGTTACATCAGCTTTGTTCTACTGCATGGAATTGGAACCTGCTTCCTTATTGTTTATCCCTACACCCCCATTGTCTTCACCATCCTGAGCATTAGCTCCTCTTTAGGCAGAAGCCAGGCCTTCTCCACCTGCTCTTCTCACCTCACCGTAGTGTTCCCATTTTATGGTTCAGCTTTTCTCCGCTATCTATTGCCAACTTCAGGCTCACCATTGGAGTTGATCTTCTCTTTACAGTACAGTGTGATTACAATCTTGGTGAATCCCTTCATCTATAGCCTGAAAACCGAGGTGAAAGCAGCTGTAAACAGGACCTTGAGAAAATATCTCCAATATATTGGACAGTTGCCTTGAGGAGGATCTATTATAGTGATATATCTCATGAATGGGCAATACGATTATTTCTTTATTTCCCTTGATAGTAGATACAAAAAGGTGTCTTAGAAATTGACAGAGTTATGTGGGGTTAGGTAAAGAAGGATGCTTTAGTTTCCTTCTGGCTTAGAAGCAGGCAAATGGTCTAATTACCATGTTCATCCAGTCCTTTTCTATGGAAAATCTTTTGGTTGCACTGATGTGTCTTCATCCTATCTTGACTCTTTTTACTCTGCATTTCTGTGAACCACATGGTCAAGTACCCACCTGACCAGAGAAGGGAACATAGAGCAAGCCTGTTGAATTTTTTTTTTTTAATCTTAGAGAGAAACCTCTTTATTTTGCCATCTTTTTATCATGTACATTTACTTGAATACTTTTAAAGCCTGTTGATTTTGAGTCTGAGGTGGTGCGAGAGTTGGGAGGGAGGTTGTGCAATATTTGGTGAATTAGATATTTCAGTTTCTAGAGTCCTGGGTTTATAACAGGTGAGCACACGCAGGAGAGGTAGGACAACCCCGAGAAGGAGAGGCATAAAAAATGAATTTCTAAAATATCTTAGAAAGTAAATTTAATGAAAAATAAAGCTATAATTTCACAAAGTAGACAACTTAACAGAAAGACATTGGGATACAAGAGGACAAGTTAGAAAGGGCAGGTTTCAATGGAAAAAAAAAAAAAGAGAGAGACAGAGAAGGGAATAACAGGAATTTGAAGTTCAGACCAGAAGAACCATGCAGAACATCTAGCTCCTTAAATTTTCATGTACCTGAATTGTCTGCAGAATTCCACTATAGGCACAAGTCTGGAACTTGAGGATGAAAGAGATATATCGCAGGTTTTCCAAATTATGGGGATACACAGTCGATTCACAACTAAGTGTTTAACAGACTAGATTGGTAGTCTTCTACCTATTATTTGCCTTTCCCACTTCTTTTCTTCTTTGTTTGTTTTTTGGAATAAACAAGAGAAATTTTCTCTCACAGCCTGGGAGCTGGAAGCCTGAAATCAAGGGTTTTGTTGCTTTGTTTCTTTTTTTTGTCTTTTTGGTGTTCTTTCTTAATTTTTGAAGATTTTTATAGTAACATATTGCACAAAATATCTCATTTTAACTATTTTTAAGAGTAAAAACCAATGGCATTAATTACATTCACTATGTTGCCTATTTCATAATTATTTTCATATTTGCTTTTTTTTGTTTCTCATATTTATTTTTCATTCATATTTGCTATTTTAACAAGTAATTTTATTAATCAAATTGACACCAACAAGTAACTGGATGTCCTTTGCTTTACACTGAGTTTTTGCCATATTGAAAGCAGAGTATAAAAACACAATGGCTATACCAAAACATTTTAAAATTGTATCACATTATTTTTCAATATACTGTACTTAAGTGTAACATAAAAGAACTTGTGATGCTTATTAATATACATACTTTGAAGCAAATATTAAATACAATTTCACTTTTGAAGTACCTACTAACTGAACATGAAAATAACAAAACAGTATTTTCACGGAAAAAAGATAAACTTTATTTACTTAAGGTATATGATCTTACTGGTCTTTTTAAGTTTTTTTTTGTACTGCTAAAGTTTGGTTTTTTTCTTTTTTGTTTGTTTGTTTTTTGCTTTTAGAAGGTCCCAGGGATTGAGCTTAGGATCTCATAGATGGGAAGAAGGCATTCAACCACTTGAGCTACATCTGCTCCCCAATGAGTTAGTTTTTACATTCATTTGTTTGTTTATTTGCTTTTTTGTTTTCAGGAGGCACCAGAGATAGAACCCAGGACCTCATACATGGGAAGCAGGCACTCAACCACTTGAGTTACATCCATGCCCCTAAAGTTGTTTTCTTTTGTTTTTATTTTTGAAGAAGCTTTGGATTAAGTAAATGTTACATAAAAATATAGGGGATTCCCATATAACCCCCCTCTTCCCCTCCCACACTTTCCCCCATTAACTACATCTTTCATTAGTGTGTTACACTTATTACAATTAATGAACACATATTGAAGCATTGCTACTAACCATGGTCTATAGTTTACATATACCGTTTATGCTTTGTACTGCACAATTTTATAGGTTTTGACAAAATGTATAATGACCTTTGTCCATTATTGCAATACTATGCAGGACAATTCCAATGTCCCAAAAAATACCCCATGTTACAACTATTCTTCCCTATCTCTCTCCTCATAACCTCTGGTGGCCACTGCCTTTATATCAATGATACAAGTTCTTTCACTGCTAGAAAAATAATAAGTCTACTTTAGTCCACAGTTTCATTCCCACTCTGTTCCCTCCTCAATCTTGAGTAAAGTTTTTAATGCAACTGGCATTTAGCAGTCTCATCTCATTGGGATGTAAAGCATTTTGAAACTAAAATCATTTGACTCTTCCATGTCTTCCTTAATGATAAATTTGATCATTTGATCTCTGCTCCTCTTCTCCATTGTTTTCAAGCTGTTGAGTAAACTCTTGTGTCAATGGAAAACCACCCTTGTGGAAGACTCCCTAGCTCAAGTCTTCTTTGTGTTTAATATCAGAGGAACAAAAGTTGGCTGCTTTCAGCAATGGCCCATGACTGTAATGCTTCTATGGGCCACCCTGTGCTCTACGACAGAGTAATGAATCATAAACTCTATATACAGTTTGTATAGGGCTCATGCAGCCTGAGGGTTCAAGACACACCTGTTACACTCCCTCTAACAGTGAATCAGGACTTATGTGAGGCCAAAATTATTTTCCATTGGAGCCATGAGCTGCCCATTCTCTTCCCTTGGTCCTGCTATGATGTCACCACCAACCTTATGGTTTTGGTCTACCCAACACTCATGATTATGTTGTTACATTCTCCCTGATTGTCTTCTACACATTCGTATCATCCCCACATCCTGAACTGCTCCACCACAGGCAGAAACAAGGCTTCTCCATCGACTTCACCCATCTCTCTGCAGTGAGCTTCTTCTGTGGCCTAGCTTTATTCTCTCATCTCATGTCATCACTTGAGTTGATCTTCTTTGAAAAATAGGACATGATCACTCCCCTAGTGAATCCCCAAATGTGTTGGCTGAAAAAAGAATTTGATGGTTACAGCTCTGACAAGAACCTTGGGGAAATATTTGTAATATTTCAAGTAGCACACTACGGATAGAGATGATGGAAAATTAGGTTATAACTACATACAACTGGATATCTGGTGTGTTCACATGAAGTAAAATTTCCTGATTGCTGATGATAGGTCATGCTGTAAGATTCCTTACAAATTAATTTATGCACCCATATATTGGTATATTTTCTTTGGATATTTTGTATACATACAAATGTTAATTGAACAAATTTATTGAGAAGACTCAACTTATTGATCTATAAGCATGAACATTTTTTCTTCAAATGGCCCTTACCTATTTTAGAGGAGTTTTAGCATTTTGAGAGCTATTTATTACAATTTAACACATACAAAAAAGTACAAAGCTCTTAGGTATACAGCATGATTAATTTTCGTAAAGCAGCAAAATCAAGAAATCAACACTTTGAACTAGTGCCCATTTGAAACACTATCCTAGTCCCAAGGGTAATATCTATCCTAACTTCTAACATAAAAGATAATTCTGCATATTATCTGTTGTTTCTACAGTATATAGTCCATTGTGTCTGACATTGTTCAATCAAGATTACTTAGAGATTTAATCCATGTTGCGGTATTTCTTCATTGTTCATTTTCAATGTTGAATAGCTTCCCATTTTATGAATATATTATTCATTGATCCATTCTACAGTTGAAGGATATTTTAGAAGTTTCTGTTTTCTTCCTTTATAAGTGGTGTGGCTATGAGTATTCTTTTATATCTCTAGGTAAACATTGATATTTGCTTTTTTGAATATAGGGGTAGCTTTGTTGGTTCATAGAGTATATATATCTTCCAATTTAATAGACATGTGGAAGCACTTGTCCAAGTTAGTTGTAAAAATGTATACTCCCACAAATAGTATATGAGAGTTCCAGTTGTTCCATATTGTGACTATAATTGTATTTTTTGTACCTTTTTCATTTTAGAATTCTGGTGCTTGAACTGTGATGTTATCTTAAATTTCCCCCAAAACAGATATAATTGAGCACCTCTTCTTCTCCCACTCTGACTGCTTTTAACTCTCATAATAATGTCTTTGGATGAACAGAAATTTTAATTTGAATATTGTCCAGTTTTTCATTTTTCCTTTAGAGTTTGTCATTTTTTATAATACATTCTTATCTATTCTAAGCTAATGAAGATATTCTTCACTATATACTTCTGAAAACTTTATTACTTTACTAATATCCACCTGAAATTGATTTCTTTACATAATGTATAGTAAGGGTAGAGATGCCTTTTTTCCATATGGAAATCAATTGACCCACCACCAATTCATTTCCCACTACACTACATTGTTTTCTTTATCATAAATAAGGCAAGTATATACATGTGTGTGTGTTTCTGAAATCATCATTTTGCTCCATTGACCATTTTGTCTATTTTTGCCCCGGTAACATGATGTGTTAATTATTATCTCATTATAATTGGTTTTATATCTGGTAGTATAAGTGGTCTTCCCAAGTTTATTTTTTTTTAGCTTTTCTTGCCCATCTTGGACATTTGCATTGTCACATAAATAGTAGAATGATCATGTCAAAAAACAAAACATGTAGAATAATGATGGAGCTAAATCTTTAGATCAAGGTGAAAATTGTTGAGATCTTTACAAAACTGAGTCTTCCAGTTCCTAAGTTATACCTCTCCATTTAGTTAGATATTTTACACACATTATCACATATTTCTTGCACACGTTTTGTGGAATATATTATTAGGCATATAGTGTTTCTTATTCTATTAAACAGTATCATTTTAAAATATCATTTTACACGTGTTTTGTCAGTGTGTAGAAATGCAATTGATTTTGTATATCTAGTGACACCGGTCCAAGTCAACAAAGAAGTTTATATAAAAACTAATCTGATTTTGTCATTTAAAATTAAATTTAGCTTTTCTAGCAAGGATGTGAACAGACATTTGCACACTGAAGTTCATAAAGACCCTATTCACTATTGCTGAAAGATGGAAACAACCCAAGTGTCCATCAACCAGTAAAAGGATAAACAAAATGTGGTATATACCTACAATGTAATACTATCCATCTGTAAGAAAAAATGCACTTGAGATGCATATGAATCATGGATGAACCCTGAGGGCATTATGTTTAGTGAAATAAGCCAGACACAAAAGGACACATATTGTATGGTCTCACTAATATGAACTAAATAGTATAAGTAAACTCATGGATTTAAACTCTAGAATATAGGTTAATAGAAGACAGAATGTGAGTAGAGAAGGGAAAGTTGATCCTGAATGTATGTAGAATGTTTAATAAGGGAAACTGTAAATATGGGGAAAGGGTTAGAGTTGATAGTAACACATAATAGTGATTATAATCAATACTGATGATTTATAAATGTGATTGTGACTGAACGGTGTTATCTAGGAAGATTAATGTTAAGTGAAAGAAAGCTAGAAGATAATCTAGGAACTGTATAACATCGTGATTTTGGTGGTGGATGATGATTGTGGTTAAGAGTGACAATACAAGAATGCTCATATTTTACAAGGTGTTAAGAATATGGATACACACTAGAAATTACAACTAATGTAATTTATGGATGATCATTAACAGTAATACTGTAATATTTTTACAACAATGGCAAAGAAGATACTATATCAATAATAAGGGCCAATAATGGGGGGAGATATCAAGGGGAATGGGATTTTTTTCTTTTGTAGTAATGAAAACGTTCTGAAGTAGACTGAACTGATGACAGCACAGCTCTGTAATGAAACTGTGAGCAAGAGTGTATGCTTTAGATGGATTATACAAGGCAGGGGATTGTATAAACACTGAAGCCATGGCAAATGATGGCCTGTGGTTAATAGTACAAATCTGAGAATGTTCTCTCATGAACTATAACAAATATATGATACTAATGCATGTTGCTAATAATAGGATGGTTTGTGGGGAAAGTGCACCAAATATAAGCTATGGACTATATAATGCAATACTATTAGGACAATGTTCTTTCATAATTTGTAACAAATGTTTCACAACAAGGTAAGGTGGTAGGGTGATATTTGGGAATTTTACATGGTATGCATGATTGTTTTGTTAACTAGCAATTCTCAAACAAAGAAATTAAATGTACCTTTTCTAGAATTTAATAAATATGTTATTATACCGCACATACTTTACAATCTAGCTTCTTTGATTACCATATTGTTTTTTAGATTCATACACGTTTTTTCATTATCTCACATGATGATGGACATTTGTTCATATCCAGTGTTTAACTATTACAAATAAGGCTGCTACCAATAATCTAAAACTCTGGGTAAGAATATATGTTCTCATTTACTTTGGATAAATATCTAAGCGTGGAATTGCTGGATTTCTAGGAAGTTTTTAGGAAACCACAGAACTACCAAATTTGTTTTACCACATTATATTAATATCAATAGTGTTATGAGAATTTCAATTGCTCTAAAACCTCTCCTATAGTTAGTGATGTTGGTCCTTTGAATTATTACCATTCTAATGAATTTGTAAGGGTATCACATTGTGGTTTTAATTTCCCTGTTGCTTATAACATTAAATACTTTTACTTATTTCTTTACATTTTCTAATGAAATGTCTGTGTGAATGTTTTACACATTTTAATGAACTTTTGTCTTCTAAATATTGAATTATAACAATTTCTTATATTTTCAAGATATATAAATAGTCACATATATGATGTGCCAGGCACTATTCTAATCAGACACCAGTGATCTCCAACTGCTTGTTAAACTCACTGTACAACCTCCATCCCTTGATTGTGAGCAGAAACTGATCATTTGTGCAGGCTGCCTTCTTGAATTGTTATGGAAATTACATGACTCTATAAACTAATAAGGTTGGAATATACAATTTAAAATATTTAACCTTCTAAAGCATGAACATGGTATATATGTTCATTTAGTGAGGTCTTTTTAGCTAGATAACCAAGTTTATCCAGTACATGTTCTGCTTTCCATGTAACTGCAGACAACATTATCCCTAAGATGTCTGCCACTCCATAATAAGGCTGTACCTGATCCCAATTTACAAAAGCATTTTCCTCACTTCTTAAGCTGTCCCAAGCAACCTCTTCAAAGACCAGGATTCAAATAGTTTTCCATTCAGGCAATTTAGGCTTTCTCTAACATGATACACAAAAACTTCCCAGATCCCATCAGCTGCCCAATTCCCGTAGCCCTATCTACATATGTAGGAATTTGTTATGGTAACACTGTATTTCCATGTGCAAAAATCTGTAATGATTTTCTATTTCTCCAAAACTCAGTGGATTAACATATAATATTTATTGGCTTAGAGTTTTCTCAAAATGTATATGACTCAGTAATCTGGAGAAACTAATTGTGTCACCTGGCTCTGGGTCTCCAAAAATGCTGAAGTTGCATTCTCCCCAAATGATCTACAGATTCAAAACAATCCCAAAACAAAACCCTGCAGGAACCAGGGCTTTGAAAAGCTCTTGCATATCTTGAAGACTGTAAAAGAACACACAAAGGCCCATGGCAAGATACATGCCCAGAAAAGACATGGGAAAACTTCCAAACTCTCAACTCTTGCTCACCTACTCACTGAGACATAGATGTACACTGCCAGCTAAGCATAAGCATAGCAAATGTGAAAAGACTTGAAGAGGCTTTTATTCTTTTTTTTCTTCATTGTCATCTTTTATTTTTGTTCCAGGCATTTAGAGTATCTCTGTCAAATCATTAACTGATGACTAAGATCATGGACCAGATGCTTCTATGGCCACACATGACAAAGACCACAGACTTTTTAAAAATTAGGTCTAAAAATTCACTAAACAAACAAACAACCACAAAGAACAGCAATAATAAACCTTTGGTAGGGTGACAAGAGTTGCCACATCATAATATTCAAAATGTCCACATTAAAAATATATATGAGTCATGCAAAGAAAGAAGAAATCCATAGCTCATTCACAGGGGAATGAAAACAGTTAATATAAACTGTACACCCAGACATTAGCTCAACTAGAAAAAGACTTTAAGCCAACTCTTTTAAATGTCCTCAAAGTGCTAAAAGAAGATGTGTACAAGGGACTAAAGAATGTCTCTACAAAGAGAGAATATAAAAAAAAATAGATAGGCATTAGAAAAAAGCACCAAATACAAATTCTGAATCTGAAAAGTAAGATAACAGAAATGAAAATTTCACTAGAGTGTTTGATGGCAGATTCTATCAGACAGAGGAAAGAACCAATGAACTTGAAAACAGGTCACTTGGTATTGACAAGTTGGAGGAGAAGAAAGAGAAAAAATTGAAAGTAATGAACAGATAATAAGAGAATTGTGGGACACCATCAAGCATATATATATGAATATGCATAAAAGGAGTCCAAAAGGAAAGGAGATAGAGAAAAGGTCAAAAACTCATTTGAAGAAATAATATCCAAAAAGTTCCCAAATTTAATGAAACAAGCAAGACTATCAGTGCCATTTTTCCAACAGCATGTCCTCACTTGGTGTCTTTGGGTCACACTTTGGTAATTCTCACAATATTTCAAACTTTTTCATTGTTATTATATTTGTTAGTGTGATCTGTGATCAGTGATCTTTGATGTTACTCTTGTAATTGTTTCGGGGCACCATGAACCATGGCCATATAAAACACTCAAACTTAATAAATGTGGTGTGAGTTTTGACTGCTCCACTGACTGGTTGCTTCCCCACAGTTATCCCCTCAGGCCTCCCTATTCCCTGAGACACAACAGTATTGAAATTAAGTAAATTAATAAGCTTATAATGGCCTCTAAACTCAAGTCAAAGGTAGAGTCTATCAATGTAGCAAAATTCATTCTTGTCTTATTTTAATAATTTGTCACAGCCACCCCAATCTTCAGCAACCATAACCCTCATCAGTCAGGAAGCATTCAACATCAAAGCTGGACCCTCAACCAGCTTGGCCAAAGGCTTAGATGATGGTGAGCATTTTTTTAGCAATAAAGTATTTTCTAATTAAAGTATATACATTTTTCAGACATAATGTTATTGCATATTTAATAGACTAGAGGATAGGGCAAATATAACCTTTATAGGCAATGGGAAACCAAAAAATTCATGTTACCTACTTTATTGTTATGTATGCTTCACTGAAGTGGCTGGAACTGAACCCACAATATTTCTGACATATGCCTGTATTCTACAACTGCTTGCATAAAACTAGCTTGAATATTTACCAAATTCTCTCAAAGGCAAGGAATAAATTTCAATCTTTGCCTGGAAAGTCTTTTTTACACTGAGAGTCTAAAAATCAGGGAAGCTGTTTTGATTCTCTTGAGGAAATTTGCAAGAGTTTGGAGAACACAAAATATTAATCTTGTGTTGACCCCCCCCCTTTTATCTGCATGTCCTAGGTTATAATTTACTCAAGCAAGATTTGGAACCATAACTAAAGTCTTATAGGAAGCCACCTAGGGATCAAGGTCTGCACACAAAGGACACCTTCTCATTCTCTGAAGGTTCTGAATTGGGTCCTGATCTTGAGGAAAGGCAACAGAAAAATATTTGCACAGTAAATGGTCAGGTGATCAAAAAGAACAAATGCTTTAGTCTCAGCTGTTTTATTGTCCAAAACAACAATATTTATAACAGCCACAGCAAAAGCTAACCTCAGATCAATAAGGAATCTGTATATGTTCATGATTCTTCCTTGCTTGCAATACACTAAAGCACAATGAGAATAGAGATTTTAATAGAATTTTGAGAAGAGTACACACTTCGGCATTGCATTCTACCTGAATAGAATGCAGTCAATGAAAGGAAGAAAAATTTTCTTCCTCATTCTGAAAATATTTTGCATATCCAAAATTGTTTTCTCTAAAGTACCACACCAATCACCTCTAGGATGCTAAATTTTCTTTTATTCAGCAAATTTCATGTACTTTGATTTATCCATACATTTATAAATGTACATAAAAATCATTATACTCAACAAAATATTTAAATGAAAATATTACCTGCATTTTGAAATTCTAGTTTCTTTAAAGGATTTAATCGGGACTATTTTAAAACAATATAATACATTGATTTTATATTATGTAATTTGAAGGCAATTAAAAATGAATTTGTTTTTGATAGGTAGCAATTAAAACAAAGTATTGTGTTGTGACTGTTACTTATTTTTACTGTCTCTTTTTAAATGTTATTTTCTTTAGAACGTCTTAAGATTAAAGAAAAAATATTACTAACTAAACAATCAATAATAAATAGAAGAGTTTATTTAACCACATACTTGCCTTTATTCAGTATTACAATTTTAAAAAATCATAGAAAATGGTGCTGGGCTTTACATCATGAGAGCTGAAGGCACAGGTTGGTGCTTCAGCCGGGAGCTCAGGACCCTGATCCCGCCCAATAAATGCCTTAGAAGCTGGTGGGGCAGACTTCTGGGATGGGCCTGGCACCAGATGGATGCAGTGTGCTCATAGGCAGTCCCTCAGTCAGTGGGTTGTGGTTCCAGTTCCATTTTGGGGACTTCAATCCACCACTCTCACCAAGAGATAGAACATCTAGACAGAATATCAGTAAGGAAACAGAGAACTTGGAAAATATGATAAATGAACTATACCTAGGAAATAAATAAGGACCTTTGCATTCCAAAACAGCAGTGTATATATTCTACTCAAGTCCTCATTGATCATTCTCCAGGAAGACCAGATATTGGGTCACAAAACAAGTCTCTTTAAATTTTTAAAAATTAAAACTATACAAAACATCTTCTCTGACCATAATAGAATGAAGGTGTAAATTGATAACAGGCAGAGAACTGAAAAATCCACAAATAAATGGAAATTGAATAACACACTCATAAACAATCAGTGGATCAAAGGACAATCAGTAAATATCTTGAGATGAAGGAAACCAAGAATACAACAAATCAAAATTCATGAGGTACAGCAAAGGAAGTGCTCAGAGGGAAATGTTTAGCCCTAAATGCTTACATTAAAAAGAAGAAAGAGCTAAGACCAAAGACTTAACTGCACACAAAAGGAGTTAGAGAAAGAGTAGCAAACTAATCCCAAAGCAAAAAGAAGGAAAGAAATAACAAAGATTAGAACAGAAATAAATGAAATTGAGAATAGAAAACAATAGAATTAACAAACCAAAAGATGTTTCTTTGAAGAGATCATTAAAATTGACAAACCCTTAGCTAGACTGACAAAGAAAAGACAGAAGATACAGAGAAAATCAGAAATGAGAGAAGGAACATTACTATTGACCACACAGAAATAAAAAGAATCATAAGAGGATGCTGTGGACAACTGATTGACAATAAATTAGATGACTTAGATGAAATGGACATATTCCCAGAAACACATGAACAACCTACACTGACTCTAGAAGAAATAGAGGATACAAGTAGACCAATAACAAGTAAAGAGATTGAATCAGCCATCAAAAACCTCCCAAGAAAGGAAAGCTCAGGACCAGATGGCTTCACAAGTGAATTCTATCAATCATTCCAAAAATAATTAATACCAATCCTGCTCAATGTCTTCCAAAAAATTGAAGAGGAGAGATCACTGCCTAACTCCTTCTATGAGGCCTACATTACCCTAATACAAAAGCCAAATAAAGATACTACAAGAAAAGAGAATTAGAGGCCAATCCTCTTAATGAATACAGATGCATAAATTCTTAACAAAATACTTTCAAATTAAATCCAACATTCCATTAAAAGAATTATATGCCATGATCAAGTGGGTTTTATCCCAGGTATTCAAAATTGGTTCAACATAAGAAAATCAATTAATTTAATATGCCACTTTAACAAAACAAAAGGGGAAAACCACATTGTCATCTCCATTGATGCAAAAGAGAGATTAGACAAAATCCAACATACCTTCTTGATAAAAATCCTTAGAACACTAAGAATAGAAGGAAATTTCCCCAACATGATAAAGGACATATATGAAAATCCCATAGTTAATATTGTACTCAATGGTGAAAGGCTGAAAGCTTCCACTCTAAGATCTTGAACAAGATAAGGATGCACACTGTGATAGTTAGGATAATGTGTCAACTTGGCCAGGTAATTGTGTCCAGGTGTTTGGTCAAGCAAACACTGGGCTAATTGTAATACAAGAGCATTTATGGACTTTGGTCACCAGTGAGTTTACTGCATGGATGGCTGATTACATCGGCATCAATCAGGGAAATTGCATCAGCAGTGGGTGATGCTTTAATCCAATCAGTTGAATGCCTTAAAAGGGGAAGTGATTTCAACAATCAGAGAGATTTTCTCAGTTTGTCTTTGGACAGCCAACTTCTCCCAGAAACTCATCAAGGACCTTTCATTGGACTTTCATCAGAGTCCCTGGTTTTCAGCCAGCTGACGGAACCTGGACTTGTGCACCCCCATGGTCATGTGAGATACTCTTATAAAATTTCATATTATTGACAGTTAACTCCTGTCGATTCTGTTTCCTAAGAGAACCCTGACTAATACAGCTTGGAACTGGGGGTGGTTCTTGAGGAACAGAGAGTTAAACATGGCATGTCTGAGGTGATTCTGGAAGTGTTACAATGGACTCTACTCTAATTAGATTCAAAGGTACTAATGATTCCTGTTCCAATAATGAAGAGGTTGCTAACAGTACATGGCGCGAGCTGCCAATAGAGATATACAAAATAGCATCACTGGATTCCCCTACTTCCACACTTATAAGAAACAAGGATCTGGGTGAGAGTGTTTTTAACACCTTAACAGAATTTTGTGAAGTCAAAAGGTATAATGATGTTGGCTGTCCCCTCCTAGATACTCTGGATACAGTTACAAAAGACAGAGATGATCTAAAGTCTTCAAATTTGAAACCTAAATGCCTCACGAATGATGTGAAAGTTGCTATGTGTTCCCTGAAAAAATATCTTGTCTCCGATAGCCACAGACTTGAGATATCTGGGAATCAAACCCAAATAGTCATTGTATGAGCAGCAGAATTACAGAGGAAACTAAAATCTCAACCCCACAGGATTTCTCAATTAAAGTGAAGGTATTGATTGGAAAGGAGTAGAAACCCAAGGATTGGGATGGAGACATATGGGATGGTGATAATATTGGTGGGGACATTGGAACCCTAAATTCTCCTGAGACTTCAACAGATAAACCTGCAATGGCCTGCCCTGTGGAGACCACACCTTGTCAACCTTGTATCATCCAGCCTCCAGCCTGCCCCAGATAGTCTGGACCTCCTCCCAGCCAAGAGGCAAGTACCAGCCAAACTCCAGCATGCACTGCCCAACCTCGAGTCTGCCCTGAGACATCTGCTTTCCAACCCCTGCTGAAGAAATTAATACTGTCTCACCAGAAGAAAATGCAAAGGAAATCCCTGAGGTCAGTAGTTTGCAATACATTTCTAATCCTTCTCCTTACCAACCCCCACCACCCCTCTTGTCTTTGAGACTTATTACTAAACTACAATCACAACAAGACCCCAAAGGTGAAATACAAAATGTGACCCATGAGAAAGTATGCTTTCTGAAAGAACTACATGAGTTTCCCAAATTATATAGACAGAAATCAGGGGAACATGTGTGGGAATGGATACTAAGGGTATAGGATAATGGTGGAAGGAATATAAAGTTGGATCTGGCTGAATTTATTGATATGGGTCCACTAAGTAGAAATTCTGGATTCATTGCTGTAGCTAGAGGAATTAGAAAGGGCTCTAACAGTTTGTTTGCATGGCTAACTGAAACATGGACCAAAAGATGGCTTAGCGTGTCTTGAGGTTGAGATGCCTGATTTGCCCTGGTATACTGTAGATGAGTGGATTCAAAAGCTTAGAGAGATTGGAATGCTAGAATGGATTTACCATTTAAAACCTGCCCACCCACCCCAGGAATGTCTAGAGGACACACCGTTAACCAGGACTGTGAGGAATAAATTTGTAAGACTAACTGCATCTTCTCTGAAGAGCTCTGTGGTTGCTCTTCTCTGTAGTCCAGATATTACTGTAGGGAGGGTTGTAATGGAATTGTAATTCTTAAACATTATGGATGATTGGATCTTGGTCCCTTAAAAGTCAAGTATCAGCAGTTAATTGCTAAAGGCAAGGTGGGCGTGGCTACCGCAATGAAAAGCAGCACTCAGAATAGTCTGAGTCGCATGAAATTATGGCATTGGCTAATAGATCATGGGGTACCTAGAAGTGAAATACATGGGTAGTCTACTAAAGTTCTTCTGGATCTGTATAAGCAGAAGATTTCTAGGTTGCGTGAACAAAACCCTAACTCAAATTACAGACACAGAGACTCACGACCCCTTAATCAATTCCCAGACTTGAGACAGTTTACAGACCCAGAGCCCCGTGAATGAGGAGAAGGCCAGGTCCCCTTGGGGAAGGATCCTGTTAAACTGCCAAAAATTTATACTGTTAATCTTCCTCCCACCTTTTCCCAGGGAGACCTACAGCCTTTTGCCAGAGTAAATGTACTTTGGAGAAAAGGAAATGATCAGACATTTTGGGGATTATTAGACACTGGCTCATAAGTGACATTAATTCCAGGAGACCCAAAAAGTCACTGGTCCACAAGTCAGAGTAGGGGCTTATGGAGGTGAGGTAATTGATGGAGTTTTAGCTCAGGTCCATCTCACAGTGGGTCTAGTGGGTCCCCAGACCCATTCTGTCATTGTTACCCCAGTTCCAGAAGGCTTAATTGGAATAGACATACTCAGTAACTGGCAGAATGCCCACATTGGGTCACTGACTTGTGGAGTGAGGGCTATTATGGTTGGAAAGGCCAAGTGGAAGCTACTAGAACTGCCCCTACCTAGCAAAATAGTAAATCAAAGGCAATACCAGATTCCTGAAGGGATTGCTGAGATTAGTGCCATCATCAAGAATTTGAAGGATGCAGGAGTGGTGATTTTCACCACATCCCCATTCAAGTCTCCTATTTGACCTGTGAAGAAAACAGATGGATCATGGAGGATGATGGTAGATTATCGTAAACTTAACCAGGTGGTGACTCCAATTGCAGCTGCTGTCCCAGATGTGGTATCATTGCTTGAGCAAATCAACAATTCCCCTGGTAACTGGTATGCAGCTGTTGATCTGGCAAATGCTTTTTTCTCAATTGCCATTAGTAAGGACCACCAGAAACAGTTTGCTTTCAGCTGGCAAGGTCAGACATATACCTTCACTGTCCTGCCTCAGGGGTATATCACCTCTCCAGCCCTATGTCATAATATTGTTCTCAGGGAAGTTGATCATCTCTCCCTCCCACAAGACATCACATTGGCCCATTATATTGATGATATCATATTGTTAGGACCTACTGAGCAAGAAGCAGCAAATACTCTAGATTTATTGGTAAAGCATTTGTGTGAGACAGGTTGGGAGATAAAACCAACAAAAATACAGGGTCTTTCCACCTCAGTGAAATTTTAAGGTGTCCAGTGGTGTGGGGAATGATGAGCTATTCCTTTTAAATTAAAGGATGCGCTGTTGCATCTGGCCCATCATATGACCAAAAAAGAGGCACAACGCTTTAGTTGGCCTCTTCGGATTTTGGAGACAATGCATTCCTCATTTGGGTTTGCTACTCCAGCCCATTTACTGAGTGACTAGAAAAGCTACTAGTTTTGATTGGGTACCAGAACAAGAGGAGGGCCTGTGACAGGACCAGGCTGCTATGCAAGCTGCATTACCACTTGGACCATATGATCCAGCAGATCCAATAGTGCTGGAAGTTTCAGTGGCAAATAGAGATGCTGTCTGGAACTTTTGGCAGGGCCCTATAGGGGAATCACAATGCAGACCCTTAGGATTTTGGAGCAAAGACTTGCCATCCTCTGAAGATAACTACTCTCCTTTTGAGAAACAGCTTTTTGCTTGCCTCTGGGCCTTAGTGGAGAATGAATGATTAACCATGGGCCTTCAAGTTACCATGAGACCTGAGTTGCCTATCAGGAGCTGAGTATTGTCTGACCCACCAAACCATAAAGTTGGGTGTGCACAGCAGTACTCCATAATAAAGTGGAAGTGGTATATATGAGATAGGCTTGAGTGGGTACTGAAGGCACAAGTAAGTTAAATTAGGAAGTAGCCCAAATGCCCATGGTCACCACCCCTGCCATGTTATCTTCTCTTTCCCAGCCTACATCTTTAGCCTCTTGGGGAGTCCCTTACAATCAATTGACTGAGAATGAGAAAACTGGGGCCTTGTTTACAGATGGTTCTGCACAATAAGCACGTAACACCCAAAAGTGGACAACTGCAGCACTGCAGCCCTTTTCTGGGACATCCTTGAAGGATAGTGGTGAAGGCAATCCTCCCAGTGGGCGTAACTTCGAGCAGGGCATCTAGTTGTTCATTTTACTTGGAAGAAGAAATGGCTAGAGGTGCATTTGTCACTGATTCATAGGCTGTTGCCAATGGTTTGGCTGGATGGTCAGGGACTTGGAAGGAACATAATTGGAAAATTGGTGACAAGGAGGTCTGGGGAAGAAGTATGTTGATAGACCTTTCTGAGTGGGAAAAAAATATGAACATATTTGTGTCCCACATGAATGCTTACCAGAGGGTGACTTCAGCAAAGGAAGATTTCAATAATCAAGTGAATAACATGACCCACTGTGTGGCTAATGCTCAGCCTCTTTCCCCAGCCTCTCCTGTTATTGCCCAATAGGCTCATGAACAAAGTGGCCATGGAGGTAGGGATGGAGGTCATGCATGGGCTCTGTAACATGGACTTCCCCTCACCAGGGATGACTTGGCCACAGCCACTGCTGAATGCCCAATCTGCCAGCAGCAGATACCCACACTCAGTATGGCACCATTCCTCCAGGTGGCCAACCTGCTATCTGGTGGCAGGTTGAGTATATTGGGCCACTTCCACCATGGAAGGGGCAGCAATTTGTTTTAAGTGGAATAGACACATTCTCTGGATATGGGTTTGCATTTCCAGCATGCAATGCTTCTTACAAAACTACCATCTGTGGACTTACCAAATGTCTTTTCTACTACCCTGGCATTCCACACAGCATTGCTTCTGATCAAGGAATCCATTTCACAACAAATGATGTGCAGGAATGGGCATGTGCCCATGGAATTCACTGGTCTTACCATGTTCCCCATCACCTTGAAGTAGCTGGATTAATAGAACAGTGGAATGGCCTTATGAAAACTCAATTACAGTGCCAACTAGGTGGCAATACCTTGCAGGGCTGGGGTAATGTTCTCCAGGAGTCTGTGACCCCCTGCTAACTGTGTAGGAGAGAGTGTAGACCAAAATGTGAACTGTGGTCCATGCTCAGTGGCAATGCCCCAGGATGTGTTTATCAATTGCAATGAATGTGCCATACTAATGAAGGATGTTGTTTACATGAGAGGTTTTTGGGAGGGTGAAGAGTGGGGCATATGAGAATCCCTATATTTTTTGTTAACATTTATGTAATCTAAATATCTTTTTAAAAATTAAAAAAACAAATTCTTAAAGCTGCAAAAAAAAAAAAAAGAAAGAAAGAAAGAAAGAAACCCTGCAGTAGTGAGACCCCAACCTCTTGCTCTAGCAACAGTAGGGGCAAAGAGGAAGCGAATGGGAATTTCTTCAAGGTTATATGCAAATATATTCATGTCAAGTTTGCCAAAAGGAACCTCAAAGCAAATAACTAAAGGAGATAACTTAATCCTCAGAAAGCCAAGGTACCCTCACGAAAATTTCCATGGAGGGTGAGGACCATGAGCTAAATGCAGCCCAAAGAGATGACAAGGGAGATTAGCACATGCTGAATACAAACAGCCATGAGTAGGACCTGAGCAACCCATATATTCTGCTGTGACATATGTCACCAGGCTGGAGGATATTGTTCAGGGCAGGATGGAGAAATGCAGATGCCATAGCAGATTCTCAGCAGAGTTCCAGTGAGGAGGATCCCAGCACCTACAAAGCCATTACCACAAAAATCACAAAGGAACTTCTGCTTTAACAGGATTCCACAAAGTGTAGGGGAGTCAATGTCATGGCCACTGGCACTCCCTATCAGACTTGAAGAAGGACAGGACAAGGGAGCAGGGCCCCATTGGAAACATACCAGTCCAGTCTCTGGAGTTCCAACTGCAGTGTGCAGAGAGGCTACCTGGCAGCAAGGTCTTCAGAGCCCCTCCTCTAGTCTCCCAGTCAGCTCCTAGGAGTCCCTTAAAGCTTAAGTTCATTTCTTAGTTTGGTAGTAATAATATTAAAGCCCTGGTTCCATATTTTCTTTTTACTTCACCCCATGGAATACCCACTGCACCATATGCACTGCAGACTATAACACTTGGTCAGGTCCCGCTCACAGCCAAGTGCATACTGTACCTCAAAGATCTCCTGCATCATTATCTTGGAGATCCAGGGAGCTCATGATTTTAATCCTCCATTTCAAGTTACATGAGTTTGGCTGGGCCTCTGGAGATCCTGAATGACTCTCCTTAGTATTTCCTCTCCCACTTCTCTTGTTTCCTGCTGACACAACACAAGCATGCATTACTGCAGAAAAACTTAATGAACTGCTTCATGGCCCCTTGCTGGCCCTGGATGTTGTCATAAAAGGAGGTTGGCTTCACCCCAGAGTGAAGCAGAAAATTCTGCTCCTTGCTAATCACTTGGTGTTGTCCCATGTGGTTAGTTTCCTTTGGAAGCAGCTTGGGGAGAATTGGTTCCCTCAGGGTATCCATCCCCACTGCAGCACATGTATCCAGAGGGTGAGGCCACAGGGCCAAGCAAGGAGCCTGTGCTGGGCTGAGATCCCTCCCAGTGACACTTTTCAGGCCCATCTCTGAGACAAGACTAGGCTGCATCAAGGCCACCAGGAGTTGCTGCAAGTGGGGCAGGGTCTTGGACTATGTGGCTGAAGCAGAAGTCTGGGAGGATCCTGACCCTGGTGCACTTTGGCTTTCTCTGCCCTTCCAGTTGAAGGACTGGTTAAGGCTTTTCTTCTCCAGAAGTAGAGTATTGCACGCTGACCAGTGCTGGTGGAGAGTTAGTTTCTTGAAGGGACAGAGGTGAGCTTCTCCCTCTCCTGGCTTGGCAGGAGGTAAGCAGGAATGGTGACCAATGGTCTAGGCCTGAACTCTGGTATTTCCCAAGACACCTGAAATTCCTTTATGTTTTTGGATGAGGAATCAGGAGGGGAATTGTGGGTTCACTGTATCTTTACAGCATAGTCTTGGCAGGCACACCATGTTGTTCCAGGTGGTGTAGAGGACTGCAGCTGTGTTTCTGATCAGGTGAGGGGTGTGGCTGCAGGGCAATAGTAGGGGCATACTGCTCCCATCTGTTGTAGCCTAGCAACAGATAGGTTGCCATAATTTCATCATACTTTTACATGAGTGAGTAATTCCTTTACCCCTTCTATGCTTTATCTCATGGACACCATCAATGCTGTCTGGTGAGGGTCCATGTAATCCAGGAAGGATACCACACATGGCTTCTGTTCTTGATGTTCATAGCTCACATTTACCCAGAGATCACTCATTATGTGCTGTAATGTTCTCTTAAGTGTCTATGATTTTTACATTTTTTATAAGATTTACACAGTCCATGGGTCCTCTGCAGATCCTGTAAGCTCAATGAAATTGAAATGTAGATCCCTGCTCATGATGGTGTAGAGAATCACTCCCAGTCTCCAAATATCAACAACAGGCCCATTATACATCTGTCCCTGCCAGATTTCTGAGGCAGTATAATAGACACTGTCACACAAGGTTCCCATCTTCTTGTCATTGGTAAATTTGTTGCTTAATCCAAAATCATCAAGCTTGATGTTCCCATCAGCATCCAGCAGCAGGTTTTCTGTCTTTAGGTCCCTGTGAGCAATACATTTTTGTGTGTATATATGCACCAAATATTTATTTATTAGAGAAGTTGTGAACTTACAAAGCAATTATGCATAATTTGCAGAATTCCCATACAAAACCCTTCCATCAACACCTTACATTGTTGTGGAACATTTATTACACATTATGAAAGAAGACCATCAGACTATTACCACTAGCTATGGACCATAGTGTATATTTGGTATATTTTTCCACACCCCTTGATAAATTACACCATGTATTAGTATTGTACATTTATTATACTTCATGAAAGAACACTCATATTTGTACTGTTAATCATAGTCCATATTCCACCACATGGTTCACTGTGATATCCAGTCCCATGCCTTGCACAATATATCCAAAGTATACACTAAGTGGACCTCACTTTCATCACAGAGTTGTGCACTCATAACCTCAGTAAATTTTTTCCCTCAGATGACATTTCTCTTATTTAGAAAGTCTAAAACAATTTACCTAAGGGAAAAAAAAGAAAAATAAATCTACCAGAAAGGAAGTTCAGTAAGCTTGCAGGATACAAGATCAAAATAAAATATCAGTTGTATTTCTAAACACCAGTAAATTATAATCCAAACAAGAAATTAATAAAGCAGTTGAATTCACAATAGCACAAAATAACAGACATTATTCTAATGAAAAGGTGTGAAAATTGTACACTGAAAAATTCAAAACATCAATGAGAGAAATCAAAGATTTCCAAATAAATGGAGAGGTATATTATGTTCATTGTTGGGAAGAAAAAACATTAAGAATATAACAATAATTCCCAAACTGACCTAAAAATTCAACACAATCCCCATGATATTCCCTCTTCTTATTTTATAAATTGATAAGCTGGTAATACATATTTGGAAAAGCAATGCCCTCAAATATACACAACAGTATTGAAAAGAAATAAAGCAGAATTGGAGGACTACCTAATTTCAAAATTTAAAATATAACTGCAGTAATTTTTAAATGCATTATTGGCATAAGGATAGACACATAGACCAATGGAAAAGAACAGGTATTTCAGAAATACTTCCTCTTTAATATGGTCAACTGAGTTCTGACAAAAGTGCTAAAGAATTCAGTGAAGAAAGGATTGTCTTTCCAAACAACACTGGAGGAAAAATTGGATAGCTACAAAAAAAAATACATATAGACATATATACACACATATACACATCCATACATAACATTCATAAACAAATGAAAAAATAATAAAATGAATTTAAGACCTTACCTCACATCACACAAAAAAAATCAACCCAAAATGGATAACAGAACCGTGTGTAAAAACTAGAGGTATACAATTATCAGGGGAAAATATAGAAAACGTTTGTGTGACTTTGGTTAGGCAAAGATTTATTTTATATGAGACAAATGTGGGACTCATAAAAGTTGATATCTATAAGGTTGACTTCATCAAAATTAAAAACTGACATTTGGAAGCTTGACTAGGGATGAGGTCAGATTATTTGTGGAGTTCACTTCCTTTAGGTTAAAGAACAGGGATCTTCTGCTTTTTCATCTTTAAAAAATATATATTGAATATATCATTCATACATGAACATAGATAAACAGTGTATATTAAAAGTTGTGAACTTACAAAACAAGCATACGTCATCCAAGGTTCTCATATATCACCCCACAACCAAAATCTTGCATGATTGGGAAACATTTTTACAAAATTTGAAAAAATATCATAAGAATATTACTACTAACTATAGTCCATATCTTATATTTGGTGTATTTCCCCCAACCCACCCTATTATTATTATTATTTTTATTTTTTGGGTTAAAAAGTAATTTGTTAGCTATTTTATTTTATTTTATTTTTTTATTTTTTATTTATTTTTATTTTTTTTATTGTGGGTAAAAATCAAAATTCTCACTTTCACTGCTCTTTTTTTTAATTTATTTATTTTTTATTGAGGGTAAAAATCAAAATTTTCACAATACATACCAATATTTGCAAAATGATATATAAATATATATGCATATATGTGTATTTGCTTACAAAAATGTTATATATATATATATACATATATTTTAAGAAGTGCTTAGATTACCCAAAATATTACACAGAACCCACTGGGATTCCCATGTTGCCCACCTCCCACACCTCCCACCACATCCCACACAAACATCTCCCACAAGTGTGGCCCACCACCCTCAATGAACTTACACATCCTGGAGCCTTGCCACCAACCATAGACCACAGTTCACACCGTAGACCACACTCTCTCCCACTCAGTTCTGAGTGGTGTGTGCTGATTTAAAATGGTCTACATCCGTTGCCACAACAGTACTCAGGACAACCTCCAACTCCCAAAGAAGCCCCTGTATTTCAACTGCTCATCCCCTCCCTACCCCAAACGTGTCAAGTGGCCACTGGATCCACCTCATTGTTATAATTTCTTGCATTGCTAGAATCACCATATGTGAACAAGAGAATACCATCAAGTCCACTCTAGTCCATAGTTCTTCCCCCAATCCTGAGGGGACTGGGATGGTGATGTCCACTCCAACTCCAAGTGGGAGAGGGCTTATATCCCATGGATATGGTGGGGGAGATGATCCTGCCTGCAGATGCAGGCCCTCTCCGTTCCCTGGGATGGCCATTTCCCATCATTGTCTCCTCACCAGGTGACTTGGATGAGTCCATTGAGCTGTAGGGTAGGAGTTGCAGCACCACCTAGATTTCATGCACATCTGGCACATAGGTAGGCGGGAGGCTCCAGTCTCTGGAAGTATACCTAAAAACTTCAGCATCACATATAGGTTTGAATAGAAGGGACTGGTGAACCATGTGCAGGGAGGACTTATTTGAGTCTAATTCTGTCACTCTCAGGAGCACAGATTCCAAAATAGAACCCACTGATAAGGCATCAGTCTCTGGGGCTATCCCCCCTTATATAGGTCCAGGGTGTCTCCAGAGCTCTCAGGAACCCCAATGAGTGGGGTGATAGGCACTTAGATGTTCTATGAGCTCCTACTGAGGTGTGCGTAAGAGTTACCTCTGGGATGACCTCCCGACTCTCTTTGAAGTCTCTTAGCCATTTGAACTCATTTGTCTTTACCATTTCCCCCTTTTATTCAAGGTCTTTTTCCAGTTGTGTTGCCAGTTGGCACTTGGTATTAATCCCTCATTGCCAGGGAGGCTCATCCTCGGGAGTCATGTCCCACGTTGGGGGGAAGGTAATGCAATCATATGCTGTTTGGCTTAGAGAGAGGCCACATTTGAGCAACAAGGAGGCTCTCAGGTGGCAACCCTTAGGCACCCCACAACTGCAGGCTAAGTCTCATTTACAAGAGCAAAGACTCACAAGGGTAGTCATCAATAAAAAAAACCACATCAGTGGGTCATCCTATTTTGACAGGCACTATTGGTGCTCCCTTGGAGACTGTGGCAGAGCTCCTATTATTATTTTTAAACTATATTTTCGTTACAGAAGTTATGAATCCACAAAACAATCATGAACATATGCAGAATTCCCATGCAACACCCACTCACTAACAAACCACACCGTGGTGGAACACTTGTTACAGATTATGAAATAATGTCATCAGACCATTACCACCAACCATGGCCCACAGCATTCACTTGGCACACTTCTGCTATACTCTCCCATTGTCAACACAGTACATCTTTCACGTTGATGCAAGAATATTACAGCATTGCTGTTACCCACAGTCCATAGGTCACACCAATTTTATTTTTCCCATGCTTCTCTACATTCCCACAACCCTGCAATAGTGATATACATCTGCTCTAGCTCACATAAGGACACTCTTGCATCTGTACCATCAACCACAATTCTCATCCACTTCTGGATTCACTGTGTTATTCAATCCCTAGATTGTTCACTAACTTTCCTTCAATTGACATTCACATCCCTAGACTATGATTTTCAGCCACAATCCCATGTATAAACCAGCTGCTACTCACTATAATGTGTTGCCATCAACTCTGTCCACATCCATGCCCTTATAGTCAAGTTAATTAAAACTTCTACAGAGAGTGGATGTGGTGCAACAGGTTGAGTGTTTGCTTCTCACATGGGAGGTCCCTGATTTGATACCTGTTGCCTCCTAAAAACAAATGCAAAACAACAAGCAAAACAAACAGGGAAAAGAACTCAGGGGGCCAATGTGACTCAGTGGCTGAGCACCAGCTTTCCACATTTGAGGTCCTGGGTTCTTTTCCTGGCCCCAGTACCTTAAAAAAAACCTTCTACATACATTAAACATCGGTAGTCCTTCTGAGCCCTCCTATCTCCTAATAACCTATATTTTAAGTTTTAATTCTATGTGTTTTTCCTTTGTATTTAGTTTTTATTGAGACCATGCAATATTTGTCCTTATGTGTCTGGATTTCCTCACTTAGCATAATGTCTTCAAGAGTCATCCATATTATCATATATGTCTCAATTTTATTACTTCTTACTGCAGCATAGTATTCCATCATATATATATATATATATATATATATATATATATACATTCATTTGTTGATGTTTTGGTTGTTTCCATCTTTTGACAATTGTGAATATTACCACTATGAATATTGGTGAGCAGAAGTCTGAGTCATGGTTTTCAATTTTTCTGGATATATTCCTAGTACAAGAATTGTTGGATCAAACGGCAGTTCTATATTTAGCATCCTGAGGAACTGCCAAACTATCTTCCACAGAGGCTGCACCATTTTACAATCTCACCAACCATGAAGAAGTGTTCCTATTTCTCCACCTCCTCTCCCGCACTTGTTTTCTGTTTGTTTTTAAATAGTGGCCACTTTATGCAGTGTGACATGATATTTCATTTCGCTTTGATTTGTATTTCCCTAGTAGCTAGTTAGGGAACATTTTTCATGTGATTTTTGGCCATTTATATTTCCTCTTTGGAGAAATGTCTATTTAAATCTTTTGGGCAATAGACTTTTGGTGGCAATACTGCATAGCAGATACTGTTTGACAAAATTTTTCTCAGCCTTCTTGTTCTTCCAGAGGGCTTTGAGCCACAAGGTAATTCAAAGAGCTCTCCTCTGCTAGCATACTCTATGATGAGATAGTTTTCTGTCATTCCCAATGACTTCAAATGACCCAATTATATTTGGAAATAAAGAATAAAGAAAAGAGAATCTGGGGAAAAATTAATGACAAAAAAAAAAAAAAAAACAACTATAATAAACAGACAAAATAAATAATCCACAAGAATGAGAAATAAATGAGCTAAGATCAGTCCTAGTCACACAGGTCATTAAAAACAGCTTTCTGGGTTAGTTGACCACAAATCTAATATTGAAGGAATTATAGGGGCTTGTAGTTCCATAACAATGGCTCCTTGTGAGATCATCAAAACAAATGGACCAATCAAGGCTGTGGATCATCCTCAGTGGTTTCACCTCAATTTTTGCTCTCAAAAACCCTCTACATTTTTAACAAAAATATTGATGACTCCAAAGAGCCTTGTGTTTATGTGGGTTATAGCTATCTATGTTTCCCTGATCAGAAATTTAAACCTAGAATTCTCCTGTGGCTTTTACCTCTAGTTTGAAAACTGGTAATAATATATGGCTTTGAAAGAGTTTGTGTCAACATTGAAAATATCCAATTTTTTTTCTATAACTCTGCACGATTGTACTCAAAAGGATAACACGACTAAAGTGATATGGTTCTATATGAAAATATTTTGTTGCTTAAAGCATAATAATGAATATTATTAACATTTAAAATGCTGAGGGAAAGGTTTTTCATATTTTCATTTCTTATTTACAGTTTTGCCCAGTTTCTTTGTAGTAGGTTTATACCTTTCAAAAGCTAAATATCTCATGGATATCTCTTTTTTCCTATATTTAAATGTAGAGAGTGAAGCTGTGCATTTAAAAAGCAAGTCTTCTACTCTTTATTCTTTAAGTCAACAATCTATGTTCTCTTTGTCCCTCATATTCAGCATGGTGGTGGTGTCTGGTAGGTGGACATGTCAATGATACCTCATACGAGGGAACAGAGAAGTATCTACATGATTTTTAAAAACTTCTTTGAAATATAGCATAGCTAGGCCATTTAAGTTTGTAAGTGTTAAAATATTTATATCCCTCAATTCTTCCATCACTGCCTACTTTCATATCGATTTGATATTTGATAGTGAACAATTTTTGTCCCTTCTCATTTCTTTCTGTGTATACTTTTAAGGTGTTTGCTTTGTGTTTATATGGGATTAAATTTAACATCCTAACTCTATAACAATCAAGTTTGATTTGATAGCAATTTAACTTCAACTATGTCAGGTTCTCAAGCAAAATAGATCTGACAGGAAATATCTGTAAATATTATGAGATTTTATAAAATTGTCTCACATGACCATGGGAGTGCACAAGTCTCAATTCTGTAGAGTAGGCTGCAAGCCTGGAAATCTGATGAAGGTTCCTGATGAACTAGTTCCCCAGGATAAGCTTTCTCTCTGAAGAAGAAATGGAAATTCTCTCACTGACTGCTGAAATCACTTCTCCTTTTAAGGCCTTCAATTGATTGGATGAGACATCTCTCATTGCTGATGGCCATCTCCTTAGCTGATTAGTCAGCCATAGATGCAATCAACTCACTGATGATTTAAGTCCACAAAACATCCTCACAGTAACAATTAGGCCACTGCTCACTTGACTGAAAACCTGGGCACCATTACCCAGCCAAACTGACACATGGGCCTTACCATGAAAAACTGGATATACAATTCTTGGTTGGCAATTACTTTCTTTCAGCACTTTAAATATTTCCTCACACTGTCTATTGCCTTTTTGTCTCCTTGCTTTCTGAAGTAAAACCAGAACTTACTCTTATTGGTATTCCTTTGTATGTGGCATATTGCTTTGGTTTTGTAGCTTTAAGAATTATTTCTTGGCCTTTGGCACTCATCAGACTCATTATAATGTATCTGAACATGGCTCTCTTAAATTTCATTCTGTTTGGGTTCCTTGAATGTGTATATTCATGTCTCTTGTTAAATTTGAGAAATTTTATGCCACTATTTCTATGAATATTCATTATGCCCCTTTCTCCCTTCTCCTACTATAACATCCACACTGTGTATTGGTCTGCTTGATGGTGTATCTCACCTCTCTAAGACTCTTCATTTTTCTTAATTCTTTCTGAAATAAGAAATATTTCAGAAATATTTCTTATTTCTGAATAAGAAATAATTTCAATTGCCTTATCTTCAGGTTTACTTTCTTCTGCCAGCTCCACCTTGCTGTTTAAACACTCCTAAGGAATAATTTATTTCATTTATTGTGGTCTTCAACTCCAGTATTTGCTTTGGCACTTTTAATAAATTTTATTCCTTAATTGAGATTGCATTTCATTCATTTTTTGCTTTCCTGATACTTTTAGTTCTTTCTCCATATTTTCCTTTATCTCCTTGACCATATTGAAGATCATTTTATAAAAGATTTTTTCTGGTATATCCAAAGTCAGTTCTTCATTAATGGTTTTAGGACATTTTTTCTTTTTCCTTTTTGTGTCCTGTTATATCTTGTTTGTCTTGTAATCTATTGTTACACATTGTACATTTTAAGGTGTTAATTCTGGAATATAGTCCCTGAGGTGTTTGTTCCTTAAATTTTATTCAGCTATTGATATGATTGATTTTTTTGAGTGCCAGGAGCTAACAAAAACAAACAAGTCAACACACACACAAAAAAACATGTTTCACAGTCTTCACAAATTGACAACATATTTGGTGCTGCTGTCTTTCAGAGTTTTACCTTCCCATCAAAGGATCACCCCAAGGCAATAGTTCCTGTCTATATTTTCTGAGCCTGGACTTGTGTTCACTAATGGCCTTAGGAGTTCCCCTATTTACAGGAATCCCAATGTTTCTTCTATACCCTGTAAAATAGCCTTTTCCCCATCTCTATTCACACTCTATTGTATGCCTTGAAACCCATGATCCATTTCCCAGGCCAGTTTCACTTAGCTGCTTCTTACACTGTATTAGCTGTCTACAAGGTCCTTCTGCTTAAAGGGCAAATTCTGGGAGGCCAAGCAGAGATGAGTTTCCTTGTTCACTTTTTCATACTGCCACCTCATGGACCGACACTGACATACAAGCACTCCAGTATATGCATATGGGTTACTCTGATCTCTCTGGAAAATGACAAGGGATTCACAATTGGAGTACAGTCCAGCTCCCCACCACATCAAGAAAGGCATTGGGAAGGGGCCAGCAAGGCACCCTGGGCTGCTACTGTGTTTAAACCTGTATTTTCTGCAGCACACATAGTTATTGCAACCTTTAACTCATTACCAGAGATTTGAGGAAGAGGCTGCTGCTGATTTTTGCTAGTTGTTAAAAATTATATGAAGGAATGGCAGTCTGGAGCATCAAAAGACAATGTCTTTTGGCTCCTTCACTCAGTCTTCAGTCTGACAAGATTTTCTTTGAAACCATTTGCCAAGTAGCTTCTCACAGTCTCTTTTAATGACTACCTTTAATGTTTTCAAATATCATTGATTTATTTTCTCCAGATAAAAAATACTTTTCTTAAATAATTTCTGAATTAGACAAAAGTGAATAAACTCATGTAATATGGCTTTTCATTAAAATGAATAAAGAATAATAAAATCTAACTCAGAGGCATCACTTACTTCATACTAGGCTCTATTGTAAGCATTATATAAACACATATATATAAGTCTTCTCAACAGCTCAGTCAGATAGGTAATTTTTTTAGATGAGGAATCTGGGACACACAGAGGTAAAAGGCAAAGTTAGGAGTAAAAACCAAATTTCTGACTACAAAGTTCATGGATCTAATAACTACATTATTCTTCCTCTTTGAATTCAAAATTAGCTATAAGTTGGACTCTTGAGGAATAACACAAATAACCTTTTTGAATGCTTGCTACCTATACATTGAGGGTACAATATTTGTCCAAAATTGGAGTATAAATACACTATCCAGATTTTGAGATCCAAAAATTCTTTCATAGAGAAGTATTCACTGCCTACCCTCTGTCAAGATTTAAATTTATTCTCAGTCTTAATTTTTGAGTTAAATATACACTTTGTCCAGGATATCTCTAAACCTTACATAACTATATGAAGTCTTGTCCCTCCCCAAAAAGTACTAACAGCTATTTCAAAATGGTTCATATATAATAGTGAGGTGAAGGAAATTGAAGACTAACTCCAGGTTGCCCTACAGCATGCTAGACCTGTTCTCTGTGATATCCATGGAGGTCCTGGATTACTCTTTCAGTTACCTAGGTAAGGAGATCTTCTCTATGGTATTTATTCTAGGAAAAGCATAAATAATTACCATGAGATAAAGACCCTCTACTCAGGACGCAGCATATTTAAAGGGTCTGGTAGGTAACTCTTTATAGAATTAAGCAGGATTCATCCTGAAGCCACCCCTGAAACATCTGATTTGGAAACTACTTAATGAAAGGAACAAAGTTCTGCAGTAAGCAACAAAACCTTAAGAGATATTTCTGAGCCCTGGAAATACAAAAGACCTATAGCCAGAGGCATCTCTTTCTTCACAAAGTGAGTGCCAAGGCAGACCATCTTGGAGACTCTGATGCACAAACTCCTATCAGCTAGTGACCTTCTCAGGAGATCAAATAAAATCCCTCAAAAGTGATGAGAAAAAGCTTAGGTTGGAGGCAGCCTCCCTACCAACATCCAGTGTTATCTCCTGACCTTTATTTAACTAGACAGCAGAAGGACAAGTGCTAGGTGTATATATCACAGGTATTAATCAAGACAAGAAATCAAGACCCTTCACACCATCTAGCAATGTTCAGCCCTGAAAATATGGTTGCAATATGAGTAAGAGTAACAAAGTGATTCCTATCTGATATTGCCCAGAACAAGGACTATAGATGCAATGACCATTTATTCTGTTTTGTGCCTGTTGCCCAGGCAGCCTTATATCACATTCTTTCAGTATCAAAAGTGATACAGTTTGTTTGATAAATCCAACTATCAGACTTCTGGATCAGTCAAGATGGCGGAATCACATTCCTTGGTAGTCCTCCATCTTACAATAAAAATCCATGGACATAAAACAATAATATTAGAAGAGTCTGAATATTGGAAGGAATTAAGTAAGTTGGTTAAGGACCTCAGAACTTGAGGTAAAATGTGGTGGTGAATTCCCTGTGCCTCCTATATATCCTAAATAAGGTGCTAGAGAAGTCCAAAACCCAGAACCAACCACTTCAGAAAAGAGGCTTTCTCTTCCTAGCCAAAGAACTAGGAAAAGATAAAAGAAAACCTTTTTTTTTGTTATCCACCGCCCCCCCATCCAAGCTCCAATGGAAAAACTTCCCAAGGTGTCAGTGGGGCTGAACAAGGCAGCTGTATATGCACTTTAGCTGGCAGCAACAAGCCACAATGAGCAGTTGCAAATAGGTTCTTTGCCTTTGTAGTGATAGAGTGAGCAAGGTGCATGAGACAGCTGAAACCACCCTCTCTCAGCAACAGTGAGGTGGAATGACTCAGAGCAAGTTGGTGATAGTCAACACTTTGTTCCCCTCCCTCTGCTCCTTCACTCACTGGTATCAGTGAGGCCAAGCTAGAAGCTGAACATCTACCCCACCCACAAGCTACAAAACATGGTGGAAATTGACCAGGTGAGGTGGGGCCTGTTGCTTCATTTTTGTTGGGTGGTGTCTATTGGAGCCCAGTAAGGAGATAAACATCTGCCTCCATTTGGAACTGCTACTTGTACTTCAACAGGGTAACTGCCGGCAAAGGAGAAGATTGAATAGGATCTAGAGTCACATAACCGCAGTGTTTAAGGTACAATAAAAAAACACTGGTCATGCCAAGAATCAGGAAATTTTCAACCTGAATGAGAAAAGACAATCAGCAGATGCCAACAATTAGATGGCACAGTTGGGATTATCTCAGAAAGATTTTAAGAGATAGAGTGAGGGAGAAAGGGAGAGAGAATATAAAAAGGAAGGGAAGGAAAGAAAAGAAAAGTAAGAAAGGAAAGAAAGAAAGAGATTAAGGAAGAAGTGAAAGAAGGGAGGAGGGGAGGTGGAGATGAGGGGGAGGAGAGGAGATGAAGTGAGAAGGAGGAGAGGAAGGAAGGAAGGTAGGAAAGAAGGAAAAACTGTAAGATATACAAGTTAAACAACTTACCCTCCACACATACATTCTAATGGCCCCCATTTAACTCAGAGAAGAACCCAAGGCCTAAGTGAGCTGCTCCTCCTCACCTTGCCCCAGTCCAAATTTCCCCCACCCCTAATCTCAACCTCATCACTGACTAATCACACAATTGCTCCCCAGCTCCATTAAAGCCCTGGCTCCTCCTTGAACACACCAGGAACTCCCTCCCACATCCAAGATGTTGATGGGATTCTCTTCCCCAGATATCTGCATGCCTCACTTATTTTTCCTTCAAGTATTGCTCTAGTGACCTTTTTGGTGATGCCCTCCATGACAATATTTTACATTCTACTCCCCATCACTCCCCACACCCACTACTTTGCTCTCATTTTATTTCCATAGCACTCTCATCTTCATATATTTTAAATAATCTACTTATATATTATGTATATCCCACCCCTCACCTAGAATATAAACTCCTTCAGGGCTGGGATTATTTCTGCTTACTTATTGCTTTATTGCCAGCAAGAGGAATTATACCTGGCACAAAAGAGGCCATCCACAAATATTGTTGAATAAATGAATATATGCATGAATATTCTTGGCAATATCCCTACCATGATTAGGGGAGCTCTGTCATAAATTGTTTCCCCAGGTAGATCAATGGCATTACACCAAGGTGCAATTAATTATATATTGAGCACTTACTCAGACAGGCACAGTGATAAGGACATGAATTATTCCTTTAATCGTCTCCATAGTCCTATCAAAAGTCATCTTACCCTATTTTACAGATGGGAGGGAAAGCTGAGATTTAGAGTAGTTAGAAGAATTGCCAGTGGTCACACAGAGAGCAAGAGGAAGAGCCCAGAGTAGAGTGGGGTTCAAATAAGGAATGTCTGTCTCCAAACCCCAAACTCTCAATCTCCAAATTATACTGCTTACCCATTTCATAAATGTGGGTCTACAAAAGACGACAATAATGTGGTGCTTGTGGGCAGCAATTTAATGGTCTGACTGGACAAAGAATGATTTTTAGAGTTTCCAGCAGAACTAGAAAACAAATGGACTACATTATATTTATCATAATATAAAAACAGTAATTTAACGATAAAGAGGAAGAAGCAGATGATGCTGGTGAGAGGGAAAATTGTATTATTTATTGAAGGATTAACATGTGATGTGCAAAGTTGCCTTTCTTCAGAGCAACTTCTATAAATATTATTTCTTGATTTTGATAAGTATTGGTCAGGAGGGCATTTGGAGTTATCTTTTGGCAACTATGCAAAGTGCAAATATCATGTTGCAAACTACAGGCTGTTCACACTATTGATCTTGAGATGAGTTCAGGTAGGGTTTGTAGGTGGAATTAAAATGTATATGAACAGAAGGTCATTGCCTCCATGTGGAGATGACCAGGACAGCAGCTGGAGGCAGTGCTTTAACTCTTTCAGGGGACAATTCCAGGTCCATCTTAACCACAGGCAAATGGACATCTAAAATCCAGGTGAAAGCCAGTAAGGATAAAAATCCCCATGCTAATTCTTACCAGGCAGTTTCTTTAAATGTATTTTATCAAATTCTATGTGTTCCATTAATGTAAAATAATAATGATAATTTTTAAAAATTTTGGTAAAGAGTCAGAAATGTCTTTTAACTGTCAAGTGCTTAAATTAATTGAACTAACTATAGAGTGGTTAGCAAAGGGCCTTTAAAATGGCTTTTCAGCTTTTGAAGAGACAATCTTATGTTATCCTCTCTGTCAATAACGGTCTATACAGGCTACTCCTTGTTACTGGTAATAAAACCGTATCAAAACTATATGGGATCACTCTTTACATTTCTTTTTCAACAGCTAAACACACATGCCATATCAACTGAGAAAAATGTAGTAAAATGTGAGAAGAAAATGTACAAAGGAATAAAGTGCTGTTAAGTGTCCCCTTTTTAATTTGACCATGTGCTTGCCACTGTGATAAGGATCAGGAACACAGAAAGGAAAAATACCCTATTCCAACCCTAGGGAAATATGAAATCCTCATGGAGAAAACAGACAGCAATCCATTATTATATTATAAACAAGTAGGTTCCACATAGAGCAAGGAGCAGAGAAGAGCACAGGGGGAGAGACCAATTCTTCCTGGTAAGTCAGGAAGAGGTAGCATTTCATCCAATGTAAAACAATAAGAGGGTTTTCCCAGGATGAGAAAGAGGTGAAAGGAACAACTGAAATATTTATGAAGCAGGAATTGAAAATCATAACTTACACAAATCTGAATACTTTCTTGTGGAATGAAACTCCTTATCAGGAAGTGGAAGAAATAAAATAAATATGCAACATCATGACTGACATCCACACACAGTATTTCTCAACATTAAAATGTCTGGACACTGGGTGTGGCATGATTGTAACCTAAAGAGGTCAGAGGAAAGGATTTTGAAGTACAACGTGAAACATAGGCTCTTTTCTAAGAAAGAGGAGAACTGATAATTGAGAATTCAAATTGGCTTGCCATAGTAACTCACCTCAGACAAATTTAGGATCTTCCTATTTGAAGCCTTTACCTAACTGTGTATTGGTAAATGCCCTACCCAAATTTATCACATTTACAAAACAAATAGAAAGTATTTTGTCATGCATCTCTACTTACACATCTAGGATGTAAGATTTTTCTTACTAAACCCATGGCATCATCAATGGCAGCTTTTTATTTTGTTTTGTTTAACACAACAATGATTTGATTAAATTTCATGATTTTGTGGCTCAAGATTTGGACATAAGTTGGCTAGGTTATTCTTTTGCTCTCTGGTATATATTTTAATGAGTACAACTGAGTGGTATCCAGCTGGCTAATGGGCTGGCCTGAAGAGTCTGAAATGGTTTTATTTCATGTACCTTGGTAAGGATGGCTGGAAGACTACATCTAGCTGGGACTGTCACCTGGACTGCCTATATATGACCTCTCCAGTTTGTCAGTGTCAGGGTAGCAGGAGTCCTTATATGGCAGCTTAAGATGAAGTGTTCCAAAGTGCTCCTAGAGAGGGTGTTGCAAACACAGGAAGTGGGAACTGCCATTCTCTCAAGGCCTGGGCTCAGAAATTGGCACAGTGTCACTTCTGCCATAGTCTATTCTTTGAAGCAGTCACAGAGGCCAGCCAGATTCAAGGGTGTTAGTTATAAACAAGCTGGCTTCAGGGATGTGTGACCTGTGCTTTCCCACAGGGCTCCAGACTCCAAAGGGGCCCACACTTGGGTTTAATGTTCTGCTTTTGTTTATGGTAGCTTTTAATTGGATTTTTTTGGTTTGCCAGAAATCAGAGCCAAGGCCAGCTTCCTGGGCCTATGATCTGTGCAGATGCACAGAGACCTATGCTTAGAAGGGCTCTGTGCTTTTTTTAATGTTCTGCTCTCATCATCCTGAAATCCTTAACCATTTTATCTTTGAACTTGTGTTCTATAAGTTAAGCCCAAGAGGGCAGTGAAGCAGAGATAGAAGGAAGAGAATGATGTTCTAAAAAACCCAAACCAAACCATGACCCCTATCATATCCTTTCTTATTCTATCAGTCAGCCACTTACAGTGAAAATGATGACAGAAGGAGAGGGAAAGATAGGTCAACTAATAGTTCCTTTCCTTCAGTCTTTCTTGATTCACCACTAAGCAAAAGATAGTGTTGATCAAATGTGCACATATCAAAAAGCAAAATAAAAACAGTTTTGTTAGTTTTGTGCAAGGTTTCAACTATTCTGGTAAGAATAAAACACATGTACAATAAAATAAGAATTACAAAATAGGAATTGTGTAATTTATTGATTCTACATATGAGTTAAATACTCTTATACTTGTATTTAACGGTGACACAGCACAATATAATGAACAGCAAAATTCATGCAAATAATTTACATTTTAATTTTTCTTTACTTAGGATGATATTAAGTAATAAACAGGGGAGCAGTTGTAGCTCAGTTGGTTGAGCACATGCTTTCCATATACAAGGTCCTGGGTTCAATCCCTGATATCTCCTCAAAAAAAATTTTTTTAAGTAGTAGTCAAAAAATACTATGAAAAGTAGAGATATTGTGGGAGAAAGGAAAAAGCTTTGTATTTCAGTATCACTAATGGCACAGTTTTTTCCTGCTTTTAGAACAAGAGTCTCATTTTTCATCTTGTCCTGGGTCCTGTAAATTACATAGCTGGCTTTGGGGTGGATTTGTGGTTTTCAATATATATATAGAAATAAGTATAGATGTAATTGTCTTTATATATATATATATATATATATTACATATGCATATATAGACATATACATACACAATATAAATATTCATATATTCCTTAGCTCTATCCACAGAGAAGAACTATAAGCAATGACTACCCAATAGCAGTGAGCTCCCTAGTACCCAGATCTTGGTGTCTTTTCTCTTCTTCTTCTTTTTAATTCATTGCTTTCTTTATTTTATTTTTGATTTTTGTAATAATAAGCTTTATTTTTAGGGAAGTTTTAGATTAAACAAAAGTTACAGAAAATATAGGGGATTGTTTCAAACACTTCTTGTGATTGTCAAAAGGGTGAAGAGGCAGATGATACAATGTGAGAAAATATTTGGTAATCACATATCTGATAAGGGTTTAACACCCATGATATATAAAGATATCAGACAACTCAACAATAAAAATACAAACTCCCTGATTAAAAAATGGGCAAAAGATAGGAAAAGATGTTTGTCCAAGGAAGAAGTACAAACGGTCAAGAAACACATCAAAAAATGTTCAATATCACTAGCAAATAGGTAAATGCAAATCAAAACTACAATGACATATTTCACACTTATTAGACTGGACACTATTAAAAAGCCAGAAAACTGTAAATGTTGGAGAGGATGTAGAGAGATAGTAATGCTTATTCACTGTTGGTAGAAATATAGAATGGTATAGCCACTGTAAAGGACTGTTTGGCAGTTTTAAGGAAGTTGAATATAGACGGGCCATGGGACCTGGCAATATCATTGCTAGGTATATACCTAGGAGATCTGAGAGCAGTGATACTAATAGGCATCTGCACATTGATGCTCATAGCAGCATTATTTACAGTAGCCAAAAGTTGGAAACAACCCAGGTGTCCATAAACTGATGAAAGGATAAAAAAAACTGGGACATACACACATGATGGACTATTATGCAGTGGTAAGAACAAATAAAGTCATGAAGCAGATGACAGCATGGATGAACCTGGAAGTCATTATGTTGAGTGAAGCAAACCAGATATAAAAGGATAAATTCTGAATAATTGTGCTATTATGAACTAAATATATTATGTTAAATATATTATGTATAATATATTATGATGTAATATATCATAGAATTAATAATTAGAATATAGGTATAGCCTTTGGCAATTTGATGTAATTGTGAATTCCAAAAATATAATTGGATCATGCTCGTAAACTGATCTGTTAATCTGGGCATGATTAAGTTATGGTTAGGATGTTGACTGGGTCAGTAGGGCATTGAGCCCCAACCCTTGGTGGGTGGGAGAAGAAAATATAAAAGGCATCACAAAGAACAGAGTTGCAGCAGTTTTTGAGAAGCAATTTTGATGTTGGAGTTTTGATGTGGAAAGAAGGCCCCAGGAGAAAAGAAGTGAGCTGTTCACCTGATAGTCTACAGCGGACCTTGTGGAGGAACCAGGGCAGCTAACCCCAGAGAGAAACGCAGCCCTGGGAAGAGAGGAACCCAAGAAGTCTGAACCCTGGCAAACGTTGGCAGCTGTCTTGCTCCAACACGTGGCAATGGACTTTGGTGAGAGAAGAAACTTAACGCATTATAGCCTGGTATCTGTGGACTTATACCCCAAATAAATACCCTTTATAAAGACCAACCCATTTTTGGTATTTCCCATTAGCACCCCTTTGACTGACTAATACAATAGGTCACCAGAAAATAGAATGAGGATAGAGAATGGAAACCTGATAGTTAATGCATGCAGAATTTGTTAAAATGTTTTTTATAAATCTTTGTAGTGAAATGAAATGTTGAGAGCACATCATGCTGTTTGTGACTAACAGAGCCAGTATATGGGTATGGCAGTGATTGAAAGGGAAAGCCTAAGGACATTTATATTACTAGAAAGAAAGCTAAAAATGTAACTTGGAACTGTATAACATAGTGAAACCTCATGTAAAATATGAATATGGGTAATATTGCATATATAAGACTGTTTTTTAGAAAATAGAAATGGAAATAAATTAGAGAGAATGAAACAATAGCAGCTATGTATGACAGGGGAAGCATAGAGAGATTGAGAGGTGATGAATTTTGTTTGTTTGGCACTTGCTTGGTTTTTGTGTTTTAGTATTGTTATTGTTGGAATAATGAAGATGTTCTAAAAATTATTGGAGTGATGAATGCACAAATATATGAAGGTACCGAATACGACTGATTGTACATTTTGGATGGATTTTTGTTTTATTAATATGTATCGATAAAATGAATTTGCTAAAAAAAGTATAGGGGATTCCAGGGAGTTGGTGTAGCTCAGTGGATAAGCACCTGCTTTGCATGTACAATGTCCTGGATTCAAGTCACTGTACCTCCTAAAAAAATGTGTGAAACAAAATTATAGGGTGTAGCTGTTGGGCAATTTGATGTAATTATGAATTCCAAATATATATATTGGATTGTGCTTATAAACTGATCTGTTCATCTAGGCATGATTAAATTATGATTAGGGTGTTGACTGGGCCATGACAGTAGGGTGTTGAGTCCCACCCATTGGTGGGTCAGGGAATCAAATATAAAAGCAAGGAAAAGGACAGAGAAAGCAGTTTTGATGTTGAAGAGGCCCCAGGATAGAGACGAGCCATTCGCCTGAGAGTTAACAGCTGGCCTTGTGGAGAGAAGCAAAGCCTAGAGAGCCTAATAATCTACAGCTGACCTTGTGGAGGAAACAGAAGCACTAAGCCTGAAGAGAAACGCAGCCCCAGGAAGAGAGGACCCCAAGAAGCCTGAACTGTGGCAAATGTTGGCAGCTGTTTTGCTCCAGCACATGGCAATGGACTTTGGTAAGGGAAGAAACTTATGCTTTATGGCCTGGTAACTGTGGAATTCTACCCCAAATAAATACCCTTTATAAAGACCAACCAATCTCTGGTATTTTGCATTAGCACCCCTTTGCCTGACTAATACATAGGGGATGCGAAAAAACTGCAAAAAAAAAGTATAAGGGATTCCTATATAACCTCCCCTACTTACACAATTTCCCCTATGATTATCATTTACATTAGTGGGGTACATTTGTTACAATGGATGGACCAATAATGAAGCTTTGCTACTAAGCAAGGTCTATAGTTTACCTTATGGTTTACCTTTTGTGTTGTATAGCTGTATAGTTTTACAGAGCATTTTTAGGGCTTTAGAGTTCTTCTGTATGATACTGCAATGATAGATACATGACACTATACATATGTCAAAGCTTATTAACTGAGTCTTTTAAGGGTTATATTGGCACCAGCCACCAAGGGCAATGCTGCAGCCATTCCTCAGGCATGGGGTGCACTGTCTTCTCCACATCTCCCAGGCTATCCTTCTTCCTTCTGCCTGCTCAAGTCCCACATACTCATGAATCCAATGTCATCTCATCCTTCTTTTAACTCTACTTGCACACACAGCCTGAGGCCTGGGAATAGAATGATCTCATTTTCCAAACAGAAATATCAAGACACATTGTGTCACAATAATATCAACTATTAAATATAAAATTGGGATAATCATTTCAAATGCAAGAAACTTTACCTTCAGCTTTCACAAAAATTTAAGTACCTGCTACTGGGATACATCAGCAGAATAATGTTTTTTTGTGTGTGTTTTTTGTTTTTGTTGCTATAGATACAACTAAAACCCCCACCTTTTAACTACATTCAAATATATAACAATACAGCTTATTACATTCACTATGTCATGCAACTATCACCACCATCTATTACCAAAACTTTCCATCATCCTAAATAGAAACTCTGTATATTATAAGCCTTAATTCTATATTCCCTACACCCACCTCATCCCTTGGTAACCTATCTGGATTCTTCCTCTATGAATTTTCAGAATGCCTAGTATTTATAGGAAAATTTATTGAAAGAGGAAGTATCAGATCCAAGATTGTTCAAGAGTATTATCTAAATCATTCCTCCCCCATCCCCAAAGACACCCAAATTACAAAGAAAGCACCATGAATAAAATATTAATTAAATATTTTGTTCAGTATAATAGCTTAAAATGAATCTGTATTAAGATAGAGCTAATAACCTACAAATATTTTAGTTATTTTATATGTAAGATACCTGCATTTTGTGTAAAATTCAAAAGGTAGGTGACGTTATACAGTGAAAAGTCTCCTTTCCACCTGGCCCCATTTCCTCAAATTACATTCTTCTAGAGATTTTCTATACCACTAAGCAGGTTTAGATAGATTGGTATGTGAGACACTATGCTAACATTTGTGCAGATCAGCTCATTTGATTTTTAAGAGAACTGTAAGACACAGGTAGTATTACCATTATCCCCAATTTACAAGTGAGGAGACCTGCTTAAGTACTGAAGTGTACAACCAACTTTCCAAAAGTCTCATGGCTCATAAGAGATAGAAAGTCCATGTCCTAAACTCCCCCACAAACTACCTCCATGGGTTAAGTAAAACACTTACTCCCTTTCCAAGGTCTTGGATGATAATTTTACTATTTTAGTCATCATAAAATGTTGCAGTGTGCTTACAACTTTTCTTTTCTACTAGGATTTAATTGATTCCAAGTCCCTGATCAGAAAGACAAGTCCCAAAGATAACCATTCTTCCTAAGGATACATGGAACTGACAAGAAGCCATTTTATGGTGATCTGAAAATCCAATGCTGTGAAGCCACCTATCCCACCTACCATCACATGCATGTCCTCACCCAGACAGCAGTAACCCTTAAGGGCCTATGTGTTGATTGGCTGGAGTTGAAACACTGACTAGATGTCTAACAAACACAAGCTATGTCATTACCAACCCAGAAATGCAAATATTCTCATTTGTGAGTTATCAAAGAAAACACTACCAAACATTAATGCTTTACTCCTTACAATTCCTAAAATGCTCACTCATTACCACCTATATTCTACCAGTGAGGAAGCTGAAAGGATGAGATTGAGGTTTCAATATAAGCAGAACAAACATCTGAATCTTAAAATCATCTCCAATAATTGACTTTATTTTATAAAAATTGCTGAACAAATGCAATGCCAGAAAGTTATGGGAGACTTTCAAGGATGGAATCAGATACAAGAGCTCCCTGAAGGGCCCTTTCCAAACTGAAATGCTGATTCTGCTCCAGCACTTTTGAGAAGGCCTGCCGTCTCCTTCACCAGAAGCAGGCCGGCTTGTCAGCTGAGGAGCTGCACACCTAGGAACACCTCAAACCCATGGAGAATTGGAAACTTTTGTAATTCTGTTGCTTTAGTGTGTGAAAAGTCACCCATATGGATACCAGGCTGCCTGCCCAAAGATGAGAGAAACATCTTTGGGCTCAGGATCTCCTATACCACTATGTGGAAAAACAAAAATGATGCATTCAGGAGGCACTGAAGAGCACACTCATTAGTCATGTGACCTTGAATGACTTATAGCTTCTGATCCTCAATTTCCTGAAAAAATAAAGTGACAACAGTAGAGTAAGCACACACTAAATGATGGCTACTATTATTATTGTTCAGAAAGTCTTGTCCAATCCAGGGTCCATCCCCTTCTCACAATGTCCTTAGATCATTTTATATATGATAGTATTCCCCCTTCATCCCAGTAGCAACTCTGCTTTCAACCAAGCATATAAAAACGACAATAAGAAACTAGAGTTCTCAAACCAAAAGACTTACATTAACTATTTCATAACATGATGTGTGGGAGTTAAAAATCAATAAGCTCTCACAGAATTCACATTCATACATAAACTAAAAGCTAATTTAAATGAGTAGTTTAAACTAATTAATTTCTACAAGAATGCATTATTATTGTTGGTATAACCACAGTTAGACATTCTCTCAAATGAGAGAGAAGTATGGATTTCATTTTTTAAAGATATAACCTATGTAATTCCACTGATTAGTTTTCATAATATTTTAGATTTGTTTTACTATCAAATAACATTCCTTTTAAAATATCAATTTAACTTTTAAATCAATAGGAAACAAAGTATCACTAATTTAAATATATATTCAGGATTTGGGAATGACATTTTCACCAAATATTTTTAGAGACAGAGAAAATTTAATTAGCAACAGGGATAGAGAGTTAACATTTATTACAATGACAATTATTTAAGCTAGGTACTATTTTTACATGCTATCTCACTCATCCTTTTAATCCTTTGATGGAGGTACAGACTCCTTTTACAGGAAAATCTCAGATTTGAGATGGATTATTAATTAGTTCTGAGAGCTGATGGCTTGCATCCATGTGAGGCTTTTAGGACAAAAACATATGCAACTGTTCTTCACAAACTTTAATGTGCATGTGAATCAAAGGGAGAAACTTGTTAAAATGCCTATTATGAGCTAGAAGTTCTGGGGTGAGGCATTGATAACATGCTCTCAGAAACTTGGTGAGACTGCAGGTCTATGGAAAACAGTTTGATACCAAAGATCAACAGGTTGTAATAGGCCACCAATCACACATGCAAAAAGTCTTTTTAAAAACTGACATTTTTGGTTTATTTCACTAACTGATTTTCTTGTGTTGAACCACACTTGCACACCTGCATGAAGCCCTCTTAATCATGGAGTATAATTTTTTTTTAATTTTAATGACATATTTTAATCCAATATATAAAAAATTCTATCATTTCAACACATAACCAATATAAAATTACTAATGAGATAGTTTCATTCTTTTCTTAAGTTTTTGAAATGGGCATGTATTTTTAGACCTAAAACCTACCTGAATTGGGATGAACCTCATTCCAATTGCTTAATAACCCCACTTTTAAAAATATATGTTTTATTTTTCCTAAGGATACTTAGATTACATAAAATGTTACATAAAAAAGTGTAAGGGATTTCCATATGCCCCACTCCTCACACCTCCCACATTTCCCCACATTAACAATTTCTTTCACTAGTTAGGTAAATTGATTGCAACTGATGAACACATTTTGGGGCATTGCCACTAAGGATGGATTGTAAATTTCATTGTATTTTACACTCTCTCCCACTCAATTCTGTAGGTTATGTCAGGATATGTAATGGCCTTTATCTATCATTGCAATGTCATTCAGGACAATTCCAAGTCCCAAAATTGCCCCCATATTACACCTTTTTTTTCCCCTGCCTTTAGCACCTCCAGTGGCCACTGTCTCCACATCAATGATATAATTTCTTCCATTGCTAGAATCATAATTAGTCTATAGTAGAATACCATTAAGTCCACTCTAGTTCATCTTTTATTTCACAATCGTGAGGATTTTGGGATGGTGATGCCCACTCCACCTCTAACTGAGAGGGGGGCTTTGATCCCATATGGCTGATGGATGGGACTGTCTTGCTTGTAGCTGTAGACTCTCACGGTTCCTCTGTATGGTGGTTGCCCATCCTCACCTCCTTGTTAGTTGTCCTGGGTGAGTCCAATGAACAGGGGAGTAGGTGTTGCAATTCTGTTGAGGCTCAGGTCCCAGCTGGCACATGGACACCACAAAGATTCAAGTCTCCTGGCCATACACCTACCAATTCCAACACCAACTATAGATTCAAATAGAAGGGAAAGAAGAGGCATGTGTAGAGAAATGACAACTGAGTCCAACTCTGTCACACTCGGGGGCACAAATTCCAAAGTAGGGCCCACTGGCAATACACCAAACTCTGGAGCTATCTGCTATGACTGTAGGAACTGGGTGTCTCCAGAGCCCTCAGGATCTTCACTCTTTGGGGTAGTATCTACTTTGACAGTCTATGTGGTCCTATTGAGATGTGCATAAGTGTTACCTCTGGGATGACCTCCCAACTCACTTTGAAATCTCTTAGCCATATAAACTGATTTGTCTTTACTTTTCCCCCTTTTATTCAGTCTTTTTCAAGTTGTATTGCTAGTTGGTGCTTGGTAGTAATCCCTTCGTGCAAGGGAAGCTAATCCCCAGGAGTCATGTCCTACACTGGAGGGAAGGTAATGCATTTATATGCTGAGATTGGCTTAGAGAGAGGCCGCATTTGAGCAAAATGGAGGCTTTTAGGAGGTAACTCTTAGGGACCCTACAAAACTAGGCTAAGTTGCAATTTCAATAGCAAAGGCTCATAAGCATAGTCATCAATATCAAGGGCCCATCAATGGACCATCTTCCTTCACTAGTCATTGCCCCTACACTTGAGGGATTGTTGCTGTTCCATTAGGGAATGTAGCAGAACTCCCCAGGATGGGAATTGAATACTCTTTTCATTATTTTGTGAATCTCTACCCACTGTGACAATGCCCAATGAATATTTGAGCTGAACACATTTATATATATTTATATATCATGCATGCAAAAAGTCTTTTTTAAAACTGACTTTTTTGGTTTATTTCACTAATTTATTTTCTTGTGTTGAACCACCCTTTCATATCTGCATAAAACCCTCTTTATCATGATGTATATTTCTTTTAATGTGTTTTTGGATTCAGTTTGCAAGTGTTCTGCTGAGGAATTTTACATCTACATTAAGGATATTGGTCTGTAATTTTCTTTTTTTTTTTTGTAGTATCACTATCTGGTTTTGCTATTAGGATGATATTGGCTTAACAGAATGAGTTTGGTAGCATTCTTTCCTGTACAGTTTTTTGGAAGAGCTTGAGCAAGATTATTAGGTCATCTTTGAATGACTGGTAGAATTCACCTGTGAAGCCATCTGGTCCTGGGCTTTTCATCTTTTGGAGGTTTATGATGGCTCTTTCAATCTTTTCACTTATGATTGGTTTGTTGATGTTCTCTGTTTCTTCTAGGGTCAATGCAGGTGGTTGTGTGTCTTTTGGAATTTGTCCATCTCATCTACAATGCCTAGTTTGTTGTCATACAGTTGTTCATAGTATCCTCTTTTGATCTTTCTTGTTTCTGCAGGGTCAGTGGAAATGTCCCCTCCTCTCATTTCTGATTTTAATTATTTACATCTTCTCTATTTTTTTCTTTGTCAGTATAGCTAAGGGTTTGTCATTTTAGTTGATCTTCTCAAAGAAACATCTTTTGGTTTTGGTGATTCCATCTATAGTTTCTATTTTTGTTCTTGATTTCATTTCTTTCTGCTTTGAATTTTACTATTTGTTTCCTTCAGCTTGGTTTGGGATTAGTTTGCTGTTATTTTTCTAGTTCCTCCAGGTCTGCAGTTAGATCTTCAATTTTAGCTCTTTCTTCTTTTTTAATGCATGCATTGAGGGCTATAAATTTCCCTCTCAGCAATGCTTTTGTTGTGTCCCATAGGTTTTGATATATTGTGTTTTCATTTTCATTCATCTCAAGATATTTCCTGAATTCTCCTGCAGAATCTTCTTTTACCTACTGATTCTTTAAGTGTGTGTTGTTTAATCTCCATATATTTATGAATTTCCCTTTTTCTGTTCATTATTGCACTTCATTCTGTTGTGATCAGGAAAGTGTTTCATATAATTTCAATCTTTTAAAATGTATTGAATCTTGCCTTTTGACCCAACTATCTTGGAGAAGAATCCATGAGGATTTGAAAAGAATGTATATCCTGCTGTTTGGGGGTGCAATGCTCTATAGATGTCTGTTAAGTCTAGTTCATTTATCATATTATTCAGGTACTCTGTTTATTTATTTACTGTCTGTCCAGATGTTCTATCCAATACTGAGATGGTGTATTGAACTCTACAACTATTATCATGGAGACATCTGTTTCTTCCTTCAGTTTTGCCAGTGATTGCCTCATGTTTCTTGGGGCATTCAGGTTAGGTGCATAAATATTTAATATAGTTATTTCTTATTTGTGAATTATACCTTTTATTAATATATAATAACATTCTTAATCCTGTATAATAGTTTTACATTTGAAATTGATTCCTTTATTACTACCATTACTCCAGCTCTTTTTTTGGTTATTATTTGTGTGGAATATCTTTTCCCAACTTTTCACTTATAATCTGATTGTGTCCTTACATCTAAGGTGGGTCTCTTGTAGACAACATATAGATGGCTCATATTTTTTATCCATTCTATCAGTCTATGTCTTCTGATTGGGGAGTTCAAGCCATGAACATTCAATGTTATTACTTTAAAGGCATTACTTACTGCATCTATTTTGTCCTTTGGCTTTCTGTTGTCATATTGTTCTATTGTCTGTCTTTTTACCCTTTAATTTATCCTTCCTAATAGTCTTCATTTATATACTCTTCTCCAACTCTTGCCCTTATTTTACTTTATTTTATTTTTTTCATTATAGGCTGTGGCACTCCCTTTAGTATCTCTTGTAATTCTAGTCTTTTGGTAACATATTCTATCAGGTTATCTGTGAAGAATTTGAACTCACCCTCATTTTTTTAAAGGACTGTTTTCCTGTGTATAGAATTCTTGGCTGGCAGTTTTTCTCTTTCAATATCTTAAATACATCATACCACTTCCTTCTCACCTCTATGGTTTCTGATGAGAGGTTGGTATTTAATATTATTGAGTTTCCCTTTTATGTGATGCTTTACTTTTCTCTTGCTGATTGCAGAATCTCCTATCTCTGATATTTGTCATTCTGAATAGTAGGTGTCTCACAGTAGGTCTATTCAGATTTATTCTGTTTGTAGTGTATTGTCTTTCTTGAATATTGATATTTATGTCTTTCATAAGTATTCGGAAGTTTTTGTTCATTATTTCCTCAAATATTCTGCCCTTTCTCCATTCTCTTCTCTGTCTGGGACAATGATAATGTTAATGTACATTTTGCATTGTCATTCAATTCCCTGAGAATCTGTCCATTTTTTCCATTCTCTTCCTCTCTTTCTGTTCTCTTATCATTTCCAGCTCAGTTGTCTGTCTTCAGAATCATTAATTCTGTCTTTAAGCAATTCAGATCTGCTCTGATGCATTTCTAATGTACTTTTAATCTCATCCATCATGTCTTTCAATCCAAAAACGTCTGTTACTTTTCTTTTCAGGCTTTCAAATTGTTCTTTGTCCTCACCCAGTGTCTTTTTAATATCATTTATCTCTTTAGTCATATTTTCTTTCAATTATTTGAATTGATTCATGAGCATTGTGTAATTATCACTGATTAATTGTCTTTAATCCCGTATCTCTTCAGGATATTTGTTTCTTTTTTTTCCTTTGGTTGTGCCAAATATTCCTGTTTCCTCGTATGGCTTATAATTTTTGCTGATATCTAGGTATCTGAATATTGGTGAATTTACTCTGATGGCCAGTTTCTCTCTTTTGCCTATTGTTTTTTTTCCAAAGCTTTTTTTTTTTTTTATATTTGGTTCAACTTATTCTTAGTCTTTATTGCCCAGCTTAAGTTATCAAAATAGGTCCTGGGACTCACTAATGGAGCACAGACTTCCTCCCTGGAGTTAGAATACAGATAGAACTAAAAACAGTTTTTTTTTTTTTTCATGCAGTTAACAGAGCAGTTAGCAGATGATATTCATCAGCACATCATTCCACAGAGGTGTTTCAGTACCGGCTTCCTTGTGTTCCTGTGTTGAATCTCCAGAGTGGAGATTCAAAGTGAATTCTGCTGGCCAAATTCACCGAAGGAAAGCCTGCCAACTTCCCCTACCTTTTCCTTTGAAACAGGGAGGAAGATGTCTGTTCCCCTCTCAGTCAGCTGCAGCGAGCCAGGGGTTTACCTGAGGTTAATATTTTGGGAGTGGGGGAGGCAAACCCTTCACAGCCACTGTGGGGGTTTGATAACTCATGTTTGTTTTTTCATGTTCTTCATCTCTCTGTCCCTCACTCTCTTGGGAGTTGTGTAGCACAGTCTTGGTCTGTTGAACTCCAGAGTAATTCCCTCCCAACAGCTTTTAGCTCTTTCTCCATTGTTTTTGTGAGAGAATTGAGCCCTTCCTTCTAGTCTGATGCCATCTTTCCACAATCCCTAAAACTTCTTTTTAAAAAAACAGATACGCTACACCAAGGATGAAACTTGAAAACACCATGCTGGGTGAAATAAGCCAGATACAAAAAGAAAAATATTGCATGATTTTTCTCATATGAAATACTTAGAATATGTAAATTCATAAAGACTGTAAGCATAGGAGTTGTGACCAGTGGGTGGGGATTGAGGAGAATGGAGGGTTATTCCTTAATGTGTAAGAGTTCTGTTTGGGATGATGAGTTTCTGGAAATAGATAGTGGTAAATATTACACAATGGTCAATGTATTTAATATCATAGAATTGTAAGCTTATAAATGGTCAAAATATTTTTATGTTTTGTATATTTTACCACAATAAAACCATTTCTAGAGGGAGAGAAACATGAAGGCATCAGAACCCAGAAATCAGGGGGGCTGGAAGAGAAAAAAAAGGACATATCTAGGTGAAAGGAAAGCTTGGCTGACTCCAGAGATACCACATGGCAGACTGACAGTGGGTGGGAGAAAGGGAGAGTGGCACATGAGAACCAGAAGAAACCAAGTCAGAGTGTCAGGCAGAACTTATGCCCTGACTCCTCTGCAGTGGTGGTATCCACCCCATCACATGTCTGCAACTAGGATGTGTGTTGACCCTGTCATGGCCTCTCAGGTCTGGGGACATTTTGTGACACACAGCCAATGGTACAACCCAGAAAAAGTGACAGGATAAGGACCCCAAATAGCAAATCTGAGTCAGTGTGGTTTCACACTAATACAGAACCTAAAAATAACTATTCTCCACCCTGATTCATCACCAGGTGACAGTGGTGTGCTAAGAAATGTGGCTAAAAAATGAATACCACTGTTTATAATAAATTATTATAATTTTTTCTTAAACAGCAGGAATTTCTGCCAGATATCTCAGCTGCTGCAGTAGATCTCCAGTCTGGTTAGCACCAACACCCCAAGAGAAAGGGCTGTGCCCACAAGACATAAGGTGAGAAGGCCTGGCAGTGCCCAGATCTCTGTCAGATAGACCAGAGGCCTAACCCCCCAACCCCGACTCACCATGTGGGTTCCAAGGAGACATGCCTTCCCTTGGCTTCCAACACCACTCCAGGTCAGGAATCCTCAGGGTGTTGTGCCCTCAGGGCCTTGATACTACCTCATCCTGCCCATCCTTGTTCAGTCCCTGGAAGGACCCCAATCACATCAAAATACCATGCACAATGCCATCACCGTCCCATGCCAGTCCCTGCCCAACCTTTCAAATGGAACCACCAGCACCTCTGCCATTCCACCCAGTCAGCAACTGCCCACCCCTGCCTGCCCTTCCTTGGAAGCCCTCTGCCACCAAGCCTGGCCAGGGACCCAATTGCCCAGCATGCTTGAACCAGCATACTGGGGAAGAAGCCTGAGGCCTTATTTTCCACCCACACACAAGAATGTCTCTACTATAGTGAGGTGGATCTGGGCATCTAGGGAGCCCTGACCTGGATTTCTCTCACCTCCCCCCCTTTCTATTGGGTCCACCCATCTCACCCATCATCCTCCCCCCATGCAGCTGCGGCATTTCTGTTATTGGCAGTACTTGGTTGAACACAGACTCTATCCCTTGCAGGCTCCACCCTGTTCCCTCAAAGCCCAACTGGGAACTGACTAAGGAAGATAGCCAACATCTGCCTCAAAGGTTGGGTCTGCAGGACATCAAAGTCCTGCCTGGCCTACCTTTCTGCCTTCATGCAGCACACACTCACTGTGTTGTGTTGTGTCAGTTCGGGTTTCCTCTCAACTCAGCAGTCTGAACCAAGTCAGGGTTCAGATCAGCTCCACTATCAAGGGAAACCTCAGACAGAAACCCAGATGGAGACTTGGTGATCATGGGCTTGGAGACAAGCCATCTGAAGGTATTATCACCTGGGAGGAGATAGGAACTGTGATGTCCTTGGACCCACAGATCACAGGGGGTCTGGGATGAGAGGTGGGCTCTGGGGTCTCCCTGCAATTCCCCAAGTGTCTGAGGCTTGCCTGGGCCAGTAAGCAGAACCTTCACTCCCACCTCCTGTTCCTTTGCCATCTGAAGGCAGGCTTCCTCTGTGTGCTCTTGAGGCTTAGAGCTAAGGCCTTACTCATACAAGTCCTAATTGCTCATGATGGCAAAGTCTTTCAAAGGAAGGAGGGAATCATTGCCAGGAAAAGGAACTCCTGCTGCAAATTACTGAAATACAATATCTCCTTTCCCACCCTCTGTTAATTGGAGGTGCTCAAACCCAAAGTCAAACTTATCAAAGAGCAAACTTGTCACCAGCCTTGTCTATCTGACCATTTGAAATTCAGACAGGAAAACACCACACATGGAGAACAAGATACATAAGCATTTCAAACCTTTCCTTTGGGGACTCCACCATGGCTTTGTGAGTTTTGGCAGTCTGAATAACCAATCTCAGAACTCCTGACCTATCTCTGATGTCATGCATATGTGCCCTACTGCCTCAGCTTTCTTGAAATCCATGAGGTCTACCCTGAACACAGGATAGTTGGGTCACTAGCAAGAGGCAACCCTCCTGGTAAGTACAAATATCCCCACATATGATAACTGCTGTGAATTGTGTGTGTGAGACACGTAATGGGGGGTAGGCCAAAAGACAAAAATCTTTAGTTGGGAATTCTAGTCAAACACTATCCCTTGCAGATGGTGATCTCACCCAGTGATCACGACAGAAACATTATGGAAGATTACCCAACTTCCTTTGTTCCAAATGCATGCTCACAGTAAGTTCAGAGCTATCTTTTGGGCCTTTAAATGGACTTGACGCCAGGTAGTAATGACTTTAGCATAAGTAAGACCTCTCTTTTTCCCAAAGGGATTTCTTTGCACTTTGGTTTACCAGTCTATCTCTTAAGAGTCTAATTAAGCTGGGAACACTCTTCTAAAGTTGACCTATGTTAAGATGGTAAGGACAGATAAATACAAATTTCTAGACAAAGGGTTGGCTTTTTTTTCTGTAAAGGCCAGATAGAAAATAGTCTAAACTTTGTTGGTATAGTTAAGCCCTGAGGCATACTTTCTTTCTTTCCTTAACAAGTCTTTGAAAATACAAAAGTCATTCTTAACTGTGGTTTGTTAAAAATAAAAACAAAAAGAATGATGGCAGGGAACTGTGATACAAAGTGACATCACAGAAAGAAAATAAAATGCCCTAAAAGAAAATAAAATGCCCATTTTTTTCATTTCCATACTTCTTCCTAAAAGCTAAAGTACACAGTGTCAAACCTCATGTTAAAATGACAAGCTCTGGTGCTCTAGAAATGACTGTGTGAAATCCTGAAACAGGCCTTGTTGAGATTGGCTCCCTTTGATAGACCTCTGCCTTCTCAGTATCTTAGTCCATGGTCTCTCATTGTCAGTGCTCCTTTACTTGTCTTCCTTTTAGGCAGAGTCAATGTAATGAGAGCAATGGAGCTGCTGAATTCTCATCCCAGACTGGCAAAAGCTAGGAATTTAAACACACCTGCCTCAGTTTCTAAGGGGCAAAATGAAAATATTAGACAAAATTCCTGTTCCAGACACTCTTCTTACTCTAGATTTCCCAATCTTACAAGCCCCAACCTAAGGGGTTGGCCTAGAAAAGAAAATGAATAAACCCATCCCTGAAGCAATTAACATTCCTGGTTTACTTTTTGCTACAAACAAACCAGGTTTTCCTAGGGAAAAAGTAGGCCCATACTTGGGTCCTCCCCAGAGGTGCCAGGGCCAACACACCAAGCTCTTGCTCTTCTTTACTTTTTACTTCCTCCTTTAATCCTCATCAAGATCTTTTGCTTTCTCTAATTTTTCTTCTATTCCTTTTCTTTGGGCCATTCTTGTTCATAGTCTGAACTGTCATTGTAGTACCAGGAGTTATGGCCAGAACCAAAGAGTTTAGTCATTTATTCCAACATTGAGGACCTGATTCCAGGGCTTCTCCAAGGGCATCTCTGCAAAATATGTGTCAAATTCCCAAGCAGACACTGAATGTCACTGCTCTACTCTCAGGGTGGAGCCTGTGAAGGTGGAGCTGACACCCAAGTGCTTGGTGGTCCTGTTCTGCATTGCCAAGGACCTGCCAAATGCCGCAGTCCTCCAGGTTTCCTTGCCACTAGTGCTTCCCACACCTGCACTGCCATTGCCACAGACCCAGACAGACACCAACCTGCCAAGGCCCAAGGCATCCCTGGGTGGGCTTTGGACCCCACCAAGGGAGGTGCATGGCAGTAGTGCAGAGGTACCTGTATCAAAACCAACCCCAACCCTAGATAACCCCAAGATGCCCGGTGAAAGTGCATGGTGGGACTGACCCAGAAAACTGACCCAGTGCACAGGCTTCCCTGAGTCATATGAGTTTGAATCCAGACAACACCCAATGTGAACCTCTGGCTTAAGCCATAGAAAGGAGTGGCCTTGTCAAAGAAGAGGACCAGAAATGCTTCAAACCTGATCGGGATACAACTTATATGGGGGCAAAATGAAAGGGCTGGAGACTCGGTGTGGGAGGCCAGGGTGTGCCTGGCTTTGGCCAGGTCATTGGTCTCAGGTCCAGGCCTGGGATCTGAGCCTCTGCTCATGGGATCTTCAAAAGCCACAAAGGGAGGAGGACAAGGGGAGGCAGGCAGGTTGACCCTTGCAAGGGAGTTCAGGCTGAGGTGGAGGGAAGAGTCATCTGAACAGTGCCCAAAAGCTCCTGTGTCTGTCAGTGGCAGCAAGAGGATGTGGGAAGTGCCAGGAGTTGGGGCATTGTTGTTGGGCCCAGCTAGGAGGTAGATCTGTTCTGCTTGCTTTGCCCAGTGTCCCCACAGCTTGACCAGGCCCAGCGAACCTTTCTCTTGCCCACTTCAGTATTGGAGGTCAAAGCTTCCTACCCTACCTCTGACAAGCAATGGACACCCCCTCCAGGACAAGCAGCACCCCTCACAGACCCCACCCTGGCTCAAATCCTTCATTCTTCCTGCCCATTGTCACTTACATGAAAAGCCACAGTCCTGAATGTCTCTTCAGATTGCTGCTTTCCTTCTTTCTAAGGACGCCTGACCTCCCAGATGCTCCTGCTCTGTTATGGGGATGAGGTGGGGGATATGTTCAGAGGGTGGGGAGATAGGTCTCAGCTTTCAGCCTTAGAAAAAGGAGGTAGAGGTGACTGAAGGTAGTAGTGTGCCTGCCAACTGGGCTGTGCTGGGGTTCAGCTTGCAGGGGGCTCCTGAGAGAAAATAAATCAAACAAATCCAGCTCCATCCTTTAGATTTCCTTTCCCTAGGAGGTTTCCTGGGACTGCTGAGAGGCACAGCCCCTAAGAGTAAGAGTGGGTCTTTAGGATACTTCAAGGTCTCTGCTGTGGTCCAGTGTCCTCCACACACACACCTCCAACCCACACACACAACTCCAGGCTTTATTCATAACCTGCAGCAACATCTCATCTCTGTCAAAAGTGTAGACAGGACTCTCAGCATGTGAGGGCACACTCAGATAAAATTTGCATTCCAGCTGTGTCCAGGAGCCCTTCAAGACTGCCAGATAGTTGGGGGCTGAGCCAGAACAGCAATGAATGCTAGAAAGCAAAAAACACCAGCCTATGTGGGCCACTGTACCCTTGGGGTAACTAAGATCCCACTTCATACTGATGCAGTCCTGGTCTGCCCACCTTTCTCTCAGTGCCGACCAAATATCCATATGGTCCCAGATATGCTCACCTTCTTCTCAACCCTTTGATTTCTACTTCCTTTCAAATTCAGGGAAAATGTTTTAACTTATTTTTTTTTTTCCTTTTTATTCCACCCCTTGTTGTTTGCACTCACTCTCTGCTCTCTGTCCATTTGCTTCCTTTTCTTCCTGTGTCTGCTTGTCTTTTTTCTTCTCGAATCTTTCTCTTTAGGAGGCACCAGGAACCAACCAATCCCAGGACTTCTGGTGTGGGAGAGAGGCACTCAGTTGCATGAGCCACCTCATCTAACTAGTCTGCTGTGTCTCCCACTGCCTTTGCTTTCTATCTCCCTTTGTTGCATCATCTTGCTGCACCAGCTTGCCATATTGCAGGCCCTCATCTCTCTGCAGTGCAGGCCATAAGCTTTCCATGTCATGGGCCAGCTTGACTTCACCAGGCCCAGGGCCTCCCATATGGTAGATGGGAGCCCAATTGCTTGTGCCACATCCACTTCCCAGGGAAATTTTTACTTCTGTCAAGTTCTTCTTTCACCAAAAATTTTCCCACATCAAACATGGACAAATGTGAATATTTTGAGTCAGGGAGATGGATGGGGGAAATAGGAAGGGATGTTTGATCCCTGAGGTCAAATTTTTCCATGCCTAACATTTCTGTTTTATTGAATTTTAAGCTTGGTCTGTGCCTGCATTATGTTGCACCTAGCAATAAGAAATGCTGTGAGACTTCTGACGGACCACACAGAAATAGAGTATTATAAGAGGATACTTTGAAAAACTGTATGACAACAAAACAGATAATTTAGAGGAAATGGACAAATTCCTAGAAACACACAATCAGCCTACATTGATGAAAGAAGAAATGGATGAACTCAACAGAATAATCATAAGTAGTCATCAAAAACCTCCCAACTAAGTCATCAAAAACCTCCCAACTAAGAAGAAACCAGGACAAGATGGCAACACAGGTGAATTATATGAAACATACTGGAAAGACCTACACCATTCCTGCTTAAACTCTTCAATAGAAAAGATGTGGTGGGAACATTGCCTAACTCATTCTATGATGCCAACATCACCTTAATACTGAAGCCAAACAAATATACCATAAGAAAGGAAAACTATAAACCAATCTCGCTAATGAACCTAAATGCTAAACTCCTCAACAAAATACTTGCTAATTGTATTAAATAACATGTCAAAAAATTATGCACCATGATCAAGTTGGTTTCATCCCCAGTATGCAAGGATGGCTCAAGAAAATAAAATCAATCAATATACACCACACAGATTGAAGGAAAAAAATCACATGATCATCTCTATAGATGTAGTAAAATCATTAAAAAAACAAAAAACAAAAAACAAAAACAACACCCTTATCTGATTAAAAACACTTCAAAAACTAGGAATGGATTGAAACTTACTCAACATGTTAAAGGATATTTATCAAAAACCCAGAACTAACTTCATATTGAATGGTGAAATCCTAAAAGTTTTCCCTCTAAGAACTGGAACAAGACAAAGATGCCCACTGTCACCTCTTTTAACATTGTGTTAGAAGTACTTGCTCAAGCACTTAGGCAAGAAAAAGATATAAAAGCTATCCAAATTGGAAAGAAAGAAGTAAAAATTTCACTATTGGTAGATGACATGGTCCTACATAGAAAGCCCTGAGAAATCTACAACAAAGCTTCTAGAGCTTATAAATGAGGTCAGTAAAGTGGCAAGTTATAAGATCAATGAGCAAAAATCATTAGCCTTTCTGTACACCAATAATGAGCAATATGGAGAGGGAATCAAGAAAAAAAATCCATTTACAATAGCAACTAAAAGAATTAAATTCCTCAAAATAAACTTAAATAAAGATGTAAAGGACTTGTATGCAGAAAATTACACAATACTGTTAAAGGAAATCAAAGAAGACCTAAACAAATAGAAGAATATTCCCTGTTCACAGAGAGGAAAATTAAACCTCATTGAGATGTCTATCCTACCCAAACTGATTTACAGATTTAAAGCAATCCCAATAAAAATTACCACAACATTTTTTACTGAATTGGAAAAGCTAACTATGAAATTTATTTGGAAGGGCATAGGGCCCCAAATAGTGAAAGACATAGAGAAAAAGAGAAATAAAATTGGAGGAATCACACTACCTGATTTTAAAACATACTAAAAACTGACAGTGGTCAAAACTGCATGGTATAGGCACAAGGATAGACATACTGGCCAATGAAACCAAATTGAGAGCTCTGATATACATCCTCACATATACAGTCAATTGATATTTGACAATGCCACAAAGCCCTCTCAACTGGGAGAGGATGGTCTCTTTAACAAATGGTCCTTGAAGAACTGGATATCCATATGCAAAAGACTGAGATGAACACCATCTCACACATTATACAAAAATTAACTCAAGATGGATCAAATATCTAAATATAACAGCAAGGACCATTAAGAACTTGGAAGATAATGTAGTAAAGCATCTACAAGATCTTGTATTAGGAAATGGTTTCATGAACTTTACACCCAAAGGATGAGAAATAAGAGGGAAAAATAGATAAATTGGACCTCTTCAAAACTAAAAACTGTTTTTACCTCAAAGGAGTTTGTCATGAAAGTGAAAAGGTAGACTACTCAATGGAAGAATATACTTGGTAAGCATACATCTGATAGGGACCTAATATTCAGCATATATAAAGAAATCCTACACCTCAAAAATTAAAAGATAAACAGCCCATTTAAAATAAGGGCAAGTGATTTGAATAGACACTTCTCCAGAGGAGAAATACATATGGCTAAAAAAAAAAAAACATGAAAAGATGCTCAGCATCACTAGCTATTAAGGAAATGCAAATCAAAACTACAATGAGATATCATCTGACACCTAATAGACTGGTGGGTATTTAAAAAAATATGACTACAAGTGTTGGAATGGATGGTGAGGAATGGGAATCCTCATCCACTGCTGGTGGAAATGCAGAATGGTGCAGCCATTGTGGAGGACAGTTTGGTGGTTTCTCAGAAAGCTAACTATAAAACTGCCATATAATCCAGCCATCCTACTAACAGGTATATACACAGAAGAATTGAAAGCAGGGAAATGAACAGATGTATGGACATCAATGTTCATAGCAGCTTTATTCACTATTGCCAAAATTTGGATATAACCCAAATGTCCATCAACAGATGAATGAATAAGCAAATTCTGATATAGACATACAATGGAATATTACTCAGTTGTGAGAAAGAATGCAGTAGTAAAACACAGGATAACATGGATTCATCTTGAAGACCTTATGTTGAGTGAAGCAAGTCAAGCACTGAACGACAAATATTACATGACATCACTGATATCAATTAAGCAAACAAAGCAGCCTCTCAGAGCTAGAGTCTGGAACATAGGTTTACAGGTGACAGAAAGGGTGTAGAGGATTGTGAGCTAATGCCCATATGGGCAAAATCAGTGATAAGGCAGAAGGGTGTAATTGAGCAGTGGATAGACATAACAGTGGTGCATCAATGCTATTGGGTTGGGTGGTGCTCATCTGTGAGGGAGGAGGGTGTGGGTGTGGGTTAGACTGTCCATGAGACTTGGGTTTACAGGAAGAAACAGGTGAACTCTGGAGATCTTCATTTATGTGGTTGAAACTACAATGTTGGGACAGCAAATATGGCTGTGGAGGGTTACTGGTTTAGGGTGTTGGAATTGGGGGGCATGCAGGACAGTGTGCACGTGGTGCAGGTTCCTAGGGAATGTATAATTGTTTATCTTTTCATAGTGCATTGTATCAGTGGGTGGGGACACACACAATGATTGGGAAGGTGTTAGACTCCCATCCTGGGGATTCCTGCTATGTTCTCTAAAAAAGGATTGGGAGTATCTGGAGAGTATAGGCAGTACCTAATAGGGGAGGACAGGCCAGTATGTCAATCACTGAATTTTGATGCAAGTATCTATGAATATTATTAAAGGAGTGAAGCTTAGTGGCTTCCATGGGTCTTGAGAAGAGGAAGAGGGAGGAATAGAATAGATGGAATATGGGGCATTTTGGGGTTTGTTTGAATTGTTCTAAATGATCTTAAAATGATGGATACAGGCCATGTTATATTTCATCAAAATTTATAAAAATGTATGGTCCAAAATGTAAACCATAATGTAAATCATTGACCATGGTTAGTAGCAATGCTTCAATATCTGTACATTAATTTTAACAAATTGACCATCCATATGTAAAATGTTATTAATAAAAGAAAAGGGAAAAGGGAGAGGATGTTAGGTATGTAGGAATCTCACATATTCTGAACATAACTTTTCTGTAACCTAAAACTTCTTTGAAGATAAAATGAAAAAATAAGACACTGGGGGAATAAATGGAAGAAAATGTCACTGTCCACACAAGACATATCTTTCAGTGATGAAAGACATAATATAATTTTTTTAATTTAATTTTTTATTATTTCAAATTTTAAAAATATTTTTATTTGTTATTTTTAAAACTATCATTATTATCTCATTTTCTTATTAATTTTTTCAGTTATTTTCTGGCTTCATTTTTGGACAAGTTTTGAATCACAGAAGGGTTACAAATGTGGCAGAGGAGTATCATTAATGTGGGGTGTCAATGATAGGGGATGCATGGGAGGAGGTTCATCTAGGGCATATCTATAAGGCATAGGAATGTGTTCATGTTTTCATGGGGGCATTGCCATAGTGGATGGAGTTTCACACTAAAACCAAAAGAATATCAAACCTGCGGAGCACTGCCACATTTTATAATGGGAAAGCAAGGTTCCCCCAAGTATGAGGGCAATGACAAATAAAGGAGGATGGTCCATTGATGGGCCCTTGATATTGATAATTGTACTCATGAACCTTTTCTTTTGAAAGTGAAAGTTAGCCTAGTATTACAGGTTGCCTAAGAGTTATCTCCTGAGATCTTCCTTGTTGCTCAAATGTGGCCTGTTTCTAGGCCAAACTCAGCATATAAATGCATTACATACCCCCAGTGTGGGACATGACTCCTGGGGATGTGGCTTCCTGGCACCAAGGGATTACTACCAAACACAGACTAGCAATGAAACTGGGAAAGGATGTTGACCAAAAGGTGGAATGGGTAAAGACAAATGAATTTATGTGGTTAAGAGACTTCATGCTTCATGGCAAAGCCCCAGGACGTGTATATACATTGCAGGTGATGTGCCACACTAATGAAAGATGTTTATGTAGGATGTTATGGGAGGTGTGGGAGGAGGGGAACATAGGAATTCCTGTAATTTTTCTGTAACATTTATGTAATCTAAGCAGCTTTTAATATATATATAACATTTATGTAAGCAAATGCACATATATGTATATATATTTATATATCATTTTACAAATATTGGTTTGTATTGTGAAAAATTTGATTGTTACCCACAATAAAAATTTTTTTTAAAAAGAGACTTCAAAGTGAATTTGGAGGTCATTCCAAATATTATGTTTATAAACATCTCAGCAGAATCTCTTTGACTGCCACAGTAAATATTGCCTCAAATAGCTGGGCTCCTGAGGGCTCTAGAGACATCCAGATACTATAGGCAAGACTGACGTCTCAGGAAGGAATTTGGTGCCCTGCCAATGGGCCTTACTTTAGAATTTATTCTCCCCAGTGTGACAGAGTTGGACTCAGTTGTGATTTCCCTACACATGGTCCTTCTGTCCTTCTGTTTGAACTTACAATTAGTACTAGGTTGCTAGGTGTACATCCAAGAGACTTAAATCTTTGGGCTGTCCATGTGCCTTCTGGGCCCTGAATCTCAACAGAGTTGCAATACTTACTCTCCAGTTAATTGGACTCACCCAGGACAACTAACAAGGAAATGATGATGGACAACAACAATCCTAAGGAACAGAGAGAGTCTACAACTGCAGGCAAGATAGTCCCATCCATCTGCCCCATGAGATTTAAGACCCTCTCAATTAGAGGCAGAGTGGACATCACCATCCCAGAATCCTCAGGATTGGGGAATGAATGATGGACTAGAGTAGACTTACTGTTATTCTGTATAGACTTATTGTTATTCTAGCAATAAAAGAACTTTTATCATTGATTTGTGGGCAGTGGTCACTGGAGGTTCAGAGGGGAGGGAGAGAGAAAAGTAGGTGTAATATAGGTGATTTGGGGGACATTGAATTGTCCTGAATGACATTGCAATTACAGATACAGGCCATTATATATCTTGTCATAACTTACAAAATTGTGCATGAAAGAGTTTAAACTTTAATACAAACTCTAATGCATGGTTAGTGGCAATGCTCCAATGTGTGCTCATCAATTTTACCAAATGTACCATACTAATGAAGGATGTTGTTAATGTGGGAAATTGTGGGAGGGTTAGGGAGTGGGGCACATGGGAATCCCTTACATTTTTATGTAACATTTATGTAATCTAAGTATCTTTTAAAATTTTTTAAATATTTATATATATATATATAAAAACTTCTGTCACCTCAGAATTGTTCGTAATGATAGAATAATAGAATAATGAAAAATATTACTCATTATTGGGCTCATAGTATTATTAGCCAAATGTAGACTATTTATTCCATTTTTCAAAACACATATAAAAATTTTGACATAAATGCTATGATTTAAGCAATTGAAAAGTTGCAGTGGGGATACAATAATCAGTCTTCTAATGCATAAATGTGTCAGAAATATAGAGTCCTTGGGAATCAGAGACTAGGAGTTGAATGGGGAGGCAGGAATGACACAAGTCCTTTAGAAAATCTTCTGCATATGTTCCCTGAAAATCCAAGAACTAGAGTGGAGGGGCCAGGTCATGCCATGTGAACAGAGAGAGCTATGGGGTAAAGGGAGACCATGCCTATCCTCAGGCCAGCTGGGTTCTCTGCTGGACACACCAGTGAGGGGATGTCCTGCCCTAGCTTCAGGAATCACTCCATTCTTAGAGACTAATTCTAGTTGTCTCTGAACAAATTTTCCTTCTCAATTTTGTTATTGCATAGCAGGGAGTCACTTCACCTGACATTTACTTATAAATTCCCCTACAATCCTGGCATGAGGTTGTACTTAAGAAAAGGAAAGTTTATTCATCATGGTGGAATTGCATGCTAGCTTCTGGTGTAGGAATCTGAGTCTTTCATCATTGATACCTGATCAATGAGGCCTGTGTCAGGTGACCCTGCACCTCAACTCGGTGCATTTATGAGACCTGGAAGTCTAGAATTCAACCTCTGACTATTGACAACCTACTTAATGTAAGGTCTACACAAAACTTTCCCCTGTGTAATGTACCCTTATACTTTCTGTAGCATGCCTTTCCCAACAATCACATCAGTGCTTTCCATCTGCCTCAGATGCCTTCCTGCTCTTTCTGCCTTCACTTCCCAGAAGGTCCTGTGCACGGCTTCTTGAACACGCTTTGTGCATTGTGGTTGGAAGGATGAAGTACAAGGCACATCACACAAAGGAAGGTACAGCTTATGCAGAGGCTCAGTCCACAGAATCATGGGGGCCCCTCTGCTTGCACCCCTCCCTGTGCTTGGCTTGTCTCCCTCCCACTTTGACCCTCCCTTGTTATTTGAGGCTCCCAACTCTGAGTCCAGCCTTTCCTTCCTGATTTTGATACAATTCTGCCTTTTTTCTCCCCCCATGGACAGCCTGACCAAGAGGCAGAGGGAAGCTGTAGGCAGGAAGGATGGAGACCCATATGAGGACCAGCTGCTAAAGAAACAGGGAGAGAGACAGTGGAAGGCATGGGAAGGGAATTGGTGCCCCAGGAACCACTGGAAAACCAGGAATATCCTCAGTACTCCACCAGAGTCTTGGGAAGAGAATTAGGGTTGGAAAACCTGATTTGGAGGTAAGGACCTGTAAGGAGGATGGGACTGCTGTTCAAATTTAAACAAAAGCAGCCATTTTCCCAGAGTGGGCCCTGGATCCCACCCTCTCAAACCCTTGGAGCCTGCCCTGCAATTCTACTTCTGATTGTGTGTTTCCTGATATAATTTTTTCCTGGCACTTGTCCTTCCTTTCACTGTCCTTTGTGTCCTTGGCACACCCAGCAAAGTACTCACTCTTGTACTTAAAAGTCACCCTGAGCCATGGAAATCATAGCCCTCATTCCAGGGTGGGGCACAGAAACAAAAGCTGTTAGCTAACCAGGACAATCACATGCAGTGGGTGTGCTGTGGACCCCTTTGATATCTATTGAAGTGTGCACTGCTCGTTCATGGCCCACCTTTCCCTTGGATACTTGCACTTTGACCCTGTCAGAGCTGGCTTTTTGAGTTTCATCCCTGTTCCTCATAGCTGAAAATGTGTTTACTAAAAATTTATTCTCTTAAGCAACTATGAAATTTCTAATACATTAATTAAGCTAGTTTTCTATTGATCTAGTTTGAGGAATTTACTCTTTGTTCTTTTTTTTTTTTTTCATTAAAAAAGCTTTGTTGATTTTTATTAGGATTGCATTAAATCTGTAGATTAGTTTGAGTAGGATAGACATCTTAATGATGTTTAATCTTCCCATCCATGAGCAAGGAATATTCTTCCATTTATTTAAGTCTTATTTGATTTACTTTAACAGTGTTGTGTAGTTTTCTGTATATAAGTCCTTTATTTATTTATTTATTTTTATTATGGGTAAAAATCAAAATTCTCACAATACATACAAACATTTGTAAAATGATATATAAATATATATGCATATATGTGTATTTGCTTACAAAAATGTTATTTTTTATATATATATATACATATATTTTAAGAGGTGCTTAGATTACCTAAAATATTATACGGAACCCACTCGGATTCCCATGTTGCCCACCTCCCACACCTCCCACCACATCCAACACAAACATCTCCCATAGTGTGGCCCACCAACCTCAATGAACTTACACATCCTGGAGCCTTGCCACCAACCATAGACCACAGTTCACACTGTAGACCACACTCTCTCCCACTCAGTTCTGAGTGGTGTGTGCTGATTTAAAATGGCCTACATCCATTGCCACAACAGTACTCAGGACAACCTCCAACTCCCAAAGAAACCCCTGTATTTCAACTGCTCATCCCCTCCCTACCCAAAAAACTGTCAAGTGGCCACTGGCTCCACCTCATTGTTATAATTTCTTGCATTGCAAGAATCACCATATGTGAGCAAGAGAATACCATCAAGTCCACTCTAGTCCATAGTTCTTCCCCCAATCCAGAGGCGACTGGGATGGTGATGTCCACTCCAACTCCAAGTGAGAGAGGGCTTATATCCCATGGATATGGTGGGTGGGACCATACTCTTTATTCTTTATTGTCTGAAGGATATTAACCAGAACTTCTCAGTTTTGTTTACAGGAATAAGATAACATCTCAAAGCAAAATCAGACAGAATGATATCAGAAGCACCTTATGACCCAGTAAATCTGTAAATTTTCTCAGAGACTGAAAACTTGTTATCCTTGAGCAGTTAGCACAATATTTAAACTGTGGTTTATTAGCCACTGAAACCAAGGACAAGTGGAATGTGCTTAAGACAATACAGGACTGACAAATTGCATATACCCTCCTCACAAGATCCTGGTATCACATTTTTTTACTTGTACTTCTTTTTACCTATCCCTTTTCTCTTTTTTGCCTATAAAAATGTTATCTCCAATTTTGACTGTGAACTAGTATGGGGAAGATTCACCCAATTCCTTATTTGTACACTCACAATAAATCACCTTTTCACTGAGAGAAATGTTTCTTCTTTTTTGTGCTGGATCAGGTGAGCCCTTCTATTGGAAACGAGCCATGCTTATGGTAACAATTTGGTCAGCAAACGAGGAGCCACACTGCTCTATGGTGTAGGCCCTAGAGCAGCCCAATCCATGTGTTGTCAATCACTGGGCTTCCCTGGGTCCCCCAGCTCTGTACCCAGCAGTTGCCTGGGGATTTCTCTGGATGAACAAAGCTGAAGGTTCTGGGTGAGGTTTCTGCTTTGGCAGACACTGGGTGCTTTGTGTGAAGGTGATTCTGAAGCTGGGTTTTCCCCTGTGCTAGGCAAGTGTGTAAAATTCTTATTCTGATCTGTGTTTACTTTCACTTTGTCAGTCTGCTCATGACTAGGTCTTCATAAGTCAGAGTTAGGATTTGTCTGTTGACTTTATATTTTGAAATTGGGGAACCTGATGACTTTGAGGAGCTCCTGTTCTTCATGTTCTGTCTTTGTCATTTCTATTGGTGTTGCCTTACCATGGGAAACTCTGAGAATGTGCCAGCTATTTAGCCTCTGGTTTGTAAATTGAAAAATTGGTCTAAACTTGGAGGAAACCCTCTTAAGAAAAAGAAAATGATTTTCTATTGCAATGTTGCCTACCCACAGTATAAATTAGATGACAGTGAAAAGTAATTTAAAAATGAGTCTTGGCAATACAATCTTGCAATTGGATTTGTTTTGTAAAAGAAATCACAAATGGAATTTAAATCTGGAGAAGTGTAAAAACTTAGTAAGATTAATGTTTTCTTTTCTGTTTCCATATTAATTCTAATGGGATCTGGATAGACACATTAATGAAATTGGTGCTGGGGAGTGGGTGTAGCTCAGTTGTTGAGTCCCTGCTTCACATATATGAGGTCTCAGGTTCAATCCCCAGTACCTCCTAAAAAATTAAACAAAAAATAAAAATAAAATAAAATTGGTGTGTTAAAATTTAGTAACTGTTGAACTGGACAGCACTATCTAAGAAAAAGAGAAAAAATAAAAAAATGCTACCTGCTTTTGTAAGCCAGCAGTTCAATCATGGCTTAGCCCTAAAATCAACCAGCCCCCTTAACTTGTCTCCAGCGAACTGCTTCAGAAATGTGTCCTTGTAAATATTTCATAATATATTTCTCTGAAATACTGCTAAAATAGTAAACTAAAGAAAGCATATATTTCTGAAAAATATCCCCTCTGAACTATCAGTGTTCAGTACTGCATACTATTAGGTATTTGAAATGAAGAGACATTATGTTTGCATACAATCAAATTAAATCATTATTCTGACAAGTTTGTTTAATTTGATGGTACTTGTGTGTTGTAAGAGATTTGATTGGAGAGAATTTCCAAAATCATTTAGGTGACTTATGCATGTCAGGTATATAGAATATGTTTTTCATTGTTACTAGGAAAAAGGAAAGAAATTTTGTCCTAAAATTTTATTAAGAAAGACAAAAATGTGGGATAAAACCTGAAAGAATACAGAAAAGGCAGAAGATTCACAAAAAAAAAAAAAAAAAAAAAAAAAAAAAAAAAGGAAATTTTGTGGTCAAAGTTGGGTAAGATTTGATGTGTCTATCTATAACGTTTTAAAACAGTATGAAATAGTATATGGATGCAAAACTAAAATGTGGTTCTTTCTCTGTTAAAGTGACAAAGTTTCTTAAATCATTAGTCTGTTTTAGTAAAAGGTTATAAAGGGTTTTTCTCCTGAATAATGAGTATACAAAGGAGAAAATCAGTTTTATCAAAATAACTTCTTGTACTTTAACCTTATCACATCTTTGTTTTTTAAGATAAACAGATATCACTTTTAAAAGAACATAATTTTCAAACCTAACAACTTTTAAAATTTTGCTTTCTCAAAATCAAACCCTGAAAAGTATCTTTTAATTTCAAATTATTGTAAAAGATTTGTCCTTTCACTTTGAAAAAAGTGAAGTATTGAGAATAGTTAAATCCATTTGATATGTTATAAATTAACAGGAATGGACTTCAGTGTTGCCAAACTCTCTTGTGCACTTAAAAAAGGCCCCCAGTGCTGTGCATGGTGCCTCTCCATTTGAGTTATTGGTTTGATTGGTCACTATGACTCTGAAAACAATAAAAGTATCTGCCCCATCACCTGATCATGCTCCTGAAGTAGATGGAATTATATGGCTGCTTCAAACACCTGCAGGTCTTCCATCCAGAGATGGCTTGCTCTCCAGGACTAATGGTGCTGCAGTATGCTGGCTGTGTGAGGGTTATACCAAGTAGAGCAATGGTTACCAGAGTAATGGGGAGAAAACTTAATTAGACACAACTGGCATTGTGGCATACTCCCATGGAGAGATGACATGTATTGTATTGTAAACCTGGAGCTTAGATATATTAACTGCAGCTCAAAGAGAAACTTGTATATTGCTCAGTATTAAGTACTGTACATGATAAATATGTCTCCTCTATACTGGATCATAGTATTGAACATGTTAAATGTCTTGGCAAACTTGATTCATTTTCTAAGTAGTTAATGAACTTGTTTTTGACATAAAAGAATGGCTTTCTTAAACAATGCCTTTATTTGGCTTGCCATATGCTTTTCTTTTTGTTGCCTAAATTGTCTTTGTGAAATTATGTATAGAGCATCCTCCAAAATGTTATGAAAATATTCTTCACCCTAAACAGCAGGAAATAACTATAGAAGAAGAGAACTTTGCCCATTTTCCTTATATGAGGAATATTTACAAAATATACCTTCTTAAGCATAAGAAGAGTGTAAACACAAGAGGAGATATGATAGATGGAAAAATGTGCTTACTAAAATTTCTTCACTTAAGAAACTGAAAATTCTAACACACTAAGGTAACTTTCTATTAATTTAATTTTAGAAGTTTGTTCTTTCCACTCCTAAAGGATATTATCCAGAATTTCTCATTTTTGTTTATCAGAATAAGATAATGTCTCAAAGCAAATCCAGACATAATGGTATCAGGAGCACCTTATGACCCAGTAAATCTATAATTTTTCTCAGGACCAAAAAGCTTGATATCCTTGAGCTGTTGGCACAACAATATCTAAACTGTGGTTTATTAGCCACTAAAATCAAGGACAAGTGAATATGCTTGAGACAATGCAGTACCCACAAATTCCATGTACCCTACTTACAACATCCTTGGCATCATAATATTTGTTTTTACCTTGTTTTTCTTCTCACCTACACCTTTTCTCTTTTTATTGCCTATAAAAATGCTAGTTCCCATTTTCACTTTGGACTGGTTTTAGGAAAATTTCCCCAATTCCTTGCTTGTGCACTTGCAATAAATCACCTCCTCATTGAAAGATATGTTTGTCCTTTGTAGCACTGTATCAGGTGGGCCCTTCTTTTGGAAATGAGCTGTTCTTGCAGTAAGACTCCCACACAACCTTTGCAGAGAGTTACAATATAACCGTAGTTAATTGTCTAGGATGTGGCATCTTTGCTTTTCCCAGCAGATCATTGAGCTTGTTCACCTCCAGAGGCCTTGCCCTCCAAGGCAACTCCCTGTCATGATAAACATGAGTTCAAGGAAGGCTAATGTCCAGGCCATTCTTGCAGACATCATGCCCATTTCTCCAGTTACAGAAACAGGAACAGTAACTGGAAATATATCCTAGCACCCAGCAGATGAGCAGCAACTCTTCTACCATTGTGTCTCACTAGGGACTACCATGCCAGAAAGAGTAAGAACAGAGAAAGTGAGAAAGCAATGAGGTCAGCAGATGCATTTGCCTCAGAGATCCAAAGTTTGTGTGTTGGGGGATTCTTGCTGGGGAAGGAGGCTCATGAGGCACCTCCCATGGTGGTCAGTACTAACCAAACTAGCAAAAGAAGTGGGTAGTAGCTCAGAAAGAACAGGAGGGTGTGCCAACACACTATGTCCCCAAGTTTCAAAGAGTGTGAAAATTTTTAATTCCATCCTGGTCCTCCAAGTCTAACTTTCTAACAGTGTATGTGCCAAGAAGGAGGATGGGGTTGTTTGCTGAACAATGGGTTAGCTTAATATATAATCATCATGTTTTTGCATGTACCATGTGTGTGCTTCATTGTACTCTACATCTGGACCTCATGGATGTCAGGGAATGGTAACATCTCTACACCATATGTAGCAGAGGTGTGCTTGTTTCATTGCTCAGTTCCATCTCCTTTGAATTTCTGGTGTGTGACAATCACTCTACCCAGGGCCACAATGGAAGGACTTCTTCTGGACAGCTTAACTCCTTAAATGTTTTTAGTTGAGGTGAAAATTACATACATTGAAAAACATGGCTTTTAAGATTACAATTTGAGTTTTGGGAAATGCACATATACATGTAACCAACACCCAACTCAAAAACTAAATTCTTTCCATCACCCTGGAAGATTCCCTTGTCCTCCCCCCCTTTGACCTCACCTCTCACCACAGGTCAATTTTAGCTGTTCTTGAACATCATGTTGAGAAGTGTTATATAATGTACACTAGGGTCTGGTTTCTTTCACATATATGTTGTCTGTGACGTTCATCTGAATTGTATGAATTAGACACTTATCCTGTTATATTGCTGAGAACTATTCCATTTATGAATAGATAATGATATATTTGGTCATTCTCCAGCTGAACATTTAGATTAATTAAAGTTTGGGTTTGTAAAAAGAAATAAAACAAAATAGAGTTACTATGGGTAAGAGATTAAAATGTAGTCAGGGGGTCATTCTGGATATTACTCTTAGACAAATATCAGCTAGATATCACAAACTGCCAATGTGTGCATAGTCTCAAGCAACAATATTCCTCAAAACCCCATGGACATCTGGATAACACAAAGAAACATCCTGATAAAGAACTCAGTCAACTATTAAACTGATGGACATTCGGAGAACCCCAAATATCCACAACAACAAACAACTTACAAAATCTTCTTTTTCTTTAAAAACAATTTCTTGGAAATGCCAAAACAAGACATGATTTGAATTGTTACCAGAATGTGTGCTCCACAAATTGCAATTCTAAAACCCCCAAATAAATGTCTTTGTTGTTCTGCAGCTCAGTTTATTTCATAGTATCCAGGCACAGAATAGCAGAACAGGAAGGTTTACAAAGATCTCCCCCTACTAGAAAAAGGAGAACTAAAAAAGAAGCTGACAGAATCTGTTGATGGGAGGACGCAAGATGGCATTAGAGTAGGAGGGCGCACACTGCAAGCTCACAGAGCAAGGGGGATTGTGGATGGGGACCTGCCTGGGGGTCTGTGCTGTACACGGGTGGAGTGAGAAGCTTGGGACATCTATCTGTGCGGATCGGCAGCGTGGACCTAACGGTAGAGATTCGTGAGTTTTGAGGCTGCCGGTGGAGGTTGGCACAGGCGGCTGAGCCCCGCGGTTAGGGAAAAAAAAATAAAACGGCCATTTGGAGCCGCGGGCAGGGCGAAAAAGTTTTATTTTCTGGGGATCTGGCTGCCTGGCACCCCTTGGACCTTGTGTGAACAGAGCAAATGAGCTAATCAGCACCCGGTGAACTGGAGGGGGGATTTTGTTCGGGGAACGGAGCTGATTTCCCTAGCCACCCAGGGATAAGACAGGGGCTGCTGCAGAGCCAGGAGGAAGGGACACTTCCCAAAAAAGGGAGGGTTCGGTTGGAAGACAGGGAAGGGTATTTTATATTTTTAGACATCGATCTGGCTGCCCGCACCACCCCATAGCTTTGGGGAGCAGATAAGCCGACCTGAAGCAGCATTAGGCTGAGAGCAGATGCGAATCTGCACTCAAACTGATTTACTGAGGAGCCCGGTGACGCTGGAGCTCGGTGCCAGAAGGGGCGGAATCCGCCATCTTTAGCACTCCTCACTGACTAACATCAGAGCTTCAGCTAACCTGGGGAGTCCGGAAAGTGGGACGTGCTTGATAAATTTCCACAGGCCCAGCTAGGGTCCCTTCCGTTAGGGGGTTGGTCTAGCGGAGGAATTATTTTGGGTCCTGCATTTGGGTAAAAAAAAAAAAAAAAAAGTGAGGTCACCTCAACAAATGAAAAATAAATTATTTTTAATTTAGTTTAATAGCTAAAAGCTGCTTCAGGACCTGCATATAGAACCCTGTGGGGAAATTCATTGATAAACACAAGTAGGCAGGAAGGATCCACGTGGACCCTAGGGGAATCATTGACCCTCCTTAGCTCTGTTTGACTGCTTGCCTGTGTGGATCTTTGGTTTCTCTTTGTTACTTTCTGGTCTTTTGCTATTATTCCCGTTTTCCTCCCCCTTCCTTTTTCCTTATATATATATTTTTTAATAGGTGCTGCCAGCTGGTCACTTCTTTGCTGGGCTTCTTATTCAGTAATTTCCCACTCGCTGTATATATTGATTCTGTATTACAAACTACCGCTTATCCTTCCTGCTTCTTTCTGCCTTCTGTTTTCTGTTGTGCTTCTTAGAGACAACATTTTTTCATAGGCCCACAACTTAAGGGTGTCAATTTCTATCCCATCTATTTTGTTTTCTTCTTCTTCTTTTTTCTTTTTTTTTTATTAGTATTAACTTTATCCTTTCAGACCTTTCTCTACTATTTCTCTCCCTCATAATTCTAGGCTTCTAAATCACTATATATATATATATACCTCCATTTGTTTTCCCAGTTCATTGTAGGAACTCCATATTTTGTCCTAGTACTCTACACTGCCTACACAAGTTAAATATTTATCTCATTAAGTCTCATTTTGCCCCTCTTCTAACTTTTATCAATATTTCTATTATCCTTCTGCCTTCCTTACATCTTTTGATTCCTCTGGCCCTAAACTTTGCCTTCAAGGGAACATAGAAAGAAGCAAGGAAATAAAATAAGAAGAAAAACTGCCAAAGAGAAAACTTAACTCACACGCAGAAACAACAGCTAAATAAAATTCTAGAGCATAGAGAAAAGCTAATCAACTGAACAAACCCATCAAGATAATATGATGACCAGAGGGCAACAGAAAAATACAAATGACTCTGAGAAACTGGAAAACATGGACCAGTCCAGTGCACAAAATAAAAACCAGGAAGCAATGCAGTACATCGAACAACTAATCAAAGCTATCCAAACAAATATCATGGACCAACTTAAAGAACTGAAGGAAGAGATTAAGGATATAAAGAAGACACTGGGAGAACATACTGAAGAAATGGCTAACACACCTAAAAAGGTAATGGATATGATAGCAAACAAAGACACAAGTCAAGAAATGATAAAGATGCTGGACACATATGGCAGCAGAATTGAACAGGCAGAGGAAAGAATTAGTGATATGGAAGACAATACAGTTGAAATCAAAGAGATTGTAGAAAACATAGACAAAAAGATAGAAAAATATCCAGTATGGTCTCAGGGAATTAACTGATAATGCAAGACGCACAAACATACGCATTATGGGCATCCCAGAAGGAGAAGAGAAGGGAAAGGGAACAGAAGGAGTGTTGAAGGAAGTTATGGCTGAAACTTTCCAACTCTATTGAGAGAAATGGATGTGCAGATCCAGGAAGCACAGTGCACCCCAAATAGTATAAATCCCAAAAGGCCAACTCCAAGACATATACTTGTCAAATTGTCCAATGCTCAAGACAAAGAGAAAATACTCAAGGCAGCAAGAGAAAAGAGAACCATCACATACAAGGGAAGCACAATAAGATGAAGTGCTGATTTCTCAGCTGAAACCATGGAGGCAAGAAGACAGTGGTATGACATACTTAAAACACTAAAAGAAAAAAACTTCCAGCCACGAATTCTCTATCCAGCAAAATTGGCATTCAAAAATGATGGAGAGTTCAAAATATTCACAGATAAACAGCAATTAAGAGAGTATATCAAGAAGAAACCAGCACTTCAAGAAATACTAAAGGAATCTCTAGAAGTTGAAAGGAAAAAACAAAGGAGAGAGAGTTGGAGGAGAGTTTAAAAACAACTGAAAACTCAAAAAGAGAAAAAAAACAACATATGACATATATTAAGACAAAGAAAAAATGACTAAAGTAAGAAATTCCTTACGAGTAATAACACTGAATGTTAATGGATTAAATTCACCAATCAAAAGACACAGATTGGCAGAATGGATAAGAAAATAT
>JAKSZT010028336.1:907802-957297 GCA_026826555.1 Tolypeutes matacus | reverse complement strand
CTTTCAGCCTCCTTGAATCCCTGGGCCGAAGGTGGGTTTCTTGTAGAGAGCATATAGATGGATCATATTTTCTTATCCATTCTGCCAATCTGTGTCTTTTGATTGGTGAATTTAATCCATTAACATTCAGTGTTATTACTCGTAACGAATTTCTTACTTCAGTCATTTTTTCTTTGGGTTAATGTATGTTATATGTTGTTTTGTTTCTCTTTTTGAGTTTTCAGTTGTTTTTAAACTCTCCTCCAACTCTCTCTCCTTTGTTTTTTCCTTTCAATTTGTAGAGATTCCTTTAGTATTTCTTGAAGTGCTGGTTTCTTCTTGACATACTCTCTTAATTGCTGTTTATCTGTGAATATTTTGAACTCTCCATCATTTTTGAATGCCAATTTTGCTGGATAGAGAATTCGTGGCTGGAAGTTTTTTTCTTTTAGTGTTTTGACTATGTCATGCCACTGTCTTCTTGCCTCCATGGTTTCAGCTGAGAAATCAGCACTTAATCTTATTGTGTTTCCCTTGTATGTGATGGTTCTCTTTTCTCTTGCTGCCTTGAGTATTTTCTCTTTGTCTTGATCATTGGACAGTTTGACAAGTATATGTCTTGGAGTTGGCCTGTTGGGATTTATACTATTTGGGGTGCGCTGTGCTTCCTGGATCTGCACATCCATCTCTCTCACTAGAGTTGGGAAGTTTTCAGCCATAACTTCCTTCAACACTCCTTCTGTTCCCTTTCCCTTCTCTTCTCCTTCTGGGATGCCCATAATGCGTATGTTTGTGCGTCTTGCATTATCGGTTAATTCCCTGAGACCATACTGGATTTTTTTCTATCTTTTTGTCTATCTTTTCTACAATCTCTTTGATTTCAACTGTATTGTCTTCCATATCACTAATTCTTTCCTCTGCCTGTTCAATTCTGCTGCCATGTGAGTCCAGCGTCTTTTTCATTTCTTGACTTTTGTCTTTGTTCGCCATCATATCCATTACCTTTTTAGGTGTGTTAGCTATTTCTTCAGTATGTTCTCCCAGTGTCTTCTTTATATCCTTAATCTCTTCCTTCAGTTCTTTAAGTTGGTCCATGATATTTGTTTGGATAGCTTTGATTAGTTGTTCGATGTACTGCATAACTTCCTGGTTTTTATTTTGTGCACTGGCCTGGTCCATGTTTGCCAGTTTCTCAGAGTCATTTGTATTTTTCTGTTGCCCTCTGGTCATCATATTATCTTCATGGGTTTTTTCAGTTGATTAGCTTTTCTCTATGCTCTAGAATTTTATTTAGTTGTTGGTTCTGCGTGCGAGTTAAGTTTTCTCTTTGGCAGTTTTTCTTCTTATTTTATTTCCTTACTTCTTTCTATGTTCCCTTGAAGGCAAAAGGTTAGGGCCAGAGGAATCAAAAGATGTAAGGAAGGCAGAAGGATAATAGAAATATTGATAAAAGTTAGAAGAGGGGCAAAATGAGACTTAATGAGATGAATATTTAACTTGTGTAGGCAGTGTAGAGTACTAGGAAAAAATATGGAGTTCCTATAATGGACTGGGAAAACAAATGGGGGAATATATATATATATATAGTGATTTGGAAGGCTAGAATTATGAGGAGGTAGAGAAATAGTAGAGAGAGGTCTGAAAGGAAAAAGTTAATACTAATTAGAAATTGACACCCTTAAGTTGTGGGCCTATGAAAAAATGTTGTCTCTAAGAGCCACAACAGAAAACAGAAGGCAGAAACATGCAGGAAGGATAAGCGATAGTTTGTAATACAGAATCAATATATACAGCGAGTGGGATATTACTGAATAAGAAGCCCAGCAAATAAGCTACCAGCTCGCAGCACCTATTTAAAAGAAAAAAATAGAAGGAAAAAGGAAGGGGGGAGGAAAATGGGAATAATAGCAATAGACCAGAAATAAACAGAGAGAAACCAAAGATCCATCCAGGCAAGCAGTCAAACAGAGCTAAGGGGGGTCAATGATTCCCCTAGGGTCCACGTGGATCCTTCCTGCCTACTTGTGTTTATCAATGAATTTCCCCACAGGGTTCTATATGCAGGTCCTGAAGCAGCTTTTAGCTATTAAACTAAATTAAAAAGAATTTATTTTTCATTTGTTGAGGTGACCTCACTTTTTTTTTTTTTTTAAAGCCAAATGCAGGACCCAAAATAATTCCTCTTCTAGACCAACCCCCTTACGGAAGGGACCCTAGCTGGGCCCGTGGAAATTAATCAAGCAAGTCCCACTTTCCGGACTCCCCAGGTTAGCTGAAACTTTGATGTTAGTCAGTGAGGAGTGCTAAAGACGGCGGATTACGCCCCTTCTGGCGCCGAGCTCCAGCGTCACCGGGCTGCTCAGTAAATCAGTTTGAGTGCAGATTTGCGTCTGCTCTCAGCCTAATGCTGCTTCAGGTCGGCTTATCTGCTCCCCAAAGCTATGGGGCGGTGCAGGCAGCCAGATCGATGTCTAAAAATATAAAATACCCTTCCCTGTCTTCCAACCGAACCCTCCCTTTTTTGGGAAGTGTCCCTTCCTCCTGGCTCCGCAGCGGCCCGGGGCTTATCCCTGGGTGGCTAGGGAAATCAGCTTCGTTCCGACCAAAATCCCCCCTCCGGTTCACCGGGTGCTGACTAGCTCGTTTGCTCTGTTCATACAAGTTCCAAGGGGCGCCACGCAGCCAGCTCCCCAGGAAATAAAACTTTTGCGCCCCGCCCGCGGCTCCAAATGGCCGTTTTATATATTTTTTCCTAACCGCCGGGCTCAGCCGCCTGTGCCAACCTCCACCGGCAGCCTCAAAACTCACGAATCTCCGCCGTTCGGTCCACGCCTCCGATCCGCGCAGATAGATGTTCCAAGCTTCTCACTCCACGCGTGCACAGCACAGACCCCCGGGCAGGACCCCGTCCCCAATCCGCCTTGCTCTGGGAGCTTGCAGTGTGCGCCCTCCTACACTAACGCCATCTTGCCTCCCTTTTTCATGTGCTTTTTAGCCATTTGTATTTCTTCTTTGAAGAAGTGTCTGTTCAAATATCTTGCCCATTTTTTAAATGGGTTGATTGTGCTTTTGATTTTGAGAAATAGAATTTCTTTATATATGCTGGTTATTAGGCTCCTATCAGATATATGGTTACCAAATATTTTCTCCCCTTAGGTAGGCTGTCTTTTCATTTTCTTTAAAAACTCTTTAGAGATGCAAAAGGTTATAATTTTGAGGAGATTCCATTTATCTATTTTTTCTTTCACTGCTCATGCTTTGTGTGTAAAGTTCATGAAATCATTTCCTATTACAAAGTCCTGTAGATGCTTCCCCACATTATCTTCCAAGGTCTTTATGGCCTTTCCTCTTATATTTAGATCTTTGATCCATCTTAGGTTAATTTTTGTATAAGGTGTGAGATGGAGTTCCTCTCTCTTTCCTTTGGATATGGATATCCAGTTCTCCAAGCACCATTCGTTGAAGAGGCCATTCTCTCCCAGTTGAGTGGGCTTGGTGGCCTTGTTGAATATCAGATGACTGTATATGTGAGGATGTATATCAGAACATTCAATTTGTTTCCATTGGTTGATTTGTCTATTCTTGTGCCAATAACATTCAGTTTTGACACCTGTAGCTTTGTAGTATATTTTAAAGCATAGTAATGTAATTCCTCTGATTTCATTTTTCTTTTTCAATATGTCTTTGGATATTTAGGGCCTCTTGCCCTTCCAAATAAATTTCATAGTTAGTTCTTCCAAATCAGTAAAAAGTCTGTTTTGATTTTTATTGGGATTGCATTAAATCTGTATATTAGTTTGGGTAGGATAGACATCTTAATGATATTTAGTCTTCCTAACCATGAACAGGGAATATTCTTCCATTTATTTAAGTCTTCTTTGATATCCATTAACCGTGCTGTGCAGTTTCCTGTGTATAAACCATTTGCATCTTTAGTTAAATTTATTGCTAGGTATTTGATTTTTTTAGTTGCTATTGTAGGTGGTATTTTTTTCTTGATCTCCTTCTCAAATTGTTCTTTATTGTTGTACAGAAATGCTATGGATTTTTGTACATTGATGTTATAACCTGCGACTTTATTGAACTGATTTATAAGTTCTAGAAGCTTTGCTGTAGCTTTTTCAGGACTTTCTATGTATAGGATCATGTCATCTGCAAATAGTGAAATGTTCACTTCTTCCTTTCCAATTTGGATGCCTTTTATAGCTTTTTCTTGAATCAATGCTAAAGCAAGTACTTCTAAGACTAAGTAAAATAGGAGCAGTAATAGTGGGTGTCCTTTTCTCTATCCCCATCTTAAATAGAAAGTTTTTAGGATTTCACCACTGTATATGAGCTTAGCTGTGTGTTTTTCATATATGCCCTTTATTCCTTCTATTCCTATCTTTTACAGTGTTTTATCAGGAAGATTGCTGTATTTTGTCGAACGCATTTTCTGTGTCTATAGAGTTGATCATGTGATTTTTTCTTTTGATCTGTTTATGTGGTGAACTACATTAATTGATTTTCTTATATTGAACCATCCTTGCATACCCAGGCTGAAACCCTGTTCATCATGGTGTATAATTCATTTGATGTGTTGTTGAATACGATTAGCAATTTTTTTTTTTTTTGAAGATTTTTGCATCTCAGTTCATTAGAGAGATTGATCTGTAATTTTCCTTTCTTCTGGCATCTTTGGCTTTGGTATTAGGGTAATGTTGGCATCATAGAATGAGTTAGTCATTGTTCCTTCCACTTCCATTTTTTTAAAAGAGATTAAGGGGGATTGGTGTTAGTTCTTTCCAGAATATTTGACAGAATTCACCTGTGAAGCCATCTGGTCCTGGGCTCTTCTTAGTTGGGAGGATTTGATGACCGGCTCTATATCTTTATTTGTGATTCAACTGTTGAGTGCATCAATTTCTTCTTTCATCAATGTAGGCTGTTTGTGTGTTTCTAGGAATTTGTCCATTTCCTCTAAATTATCTTTCTGGTTGGCATATAATTCTTCAAAGTATCCTCTTTATTTCTGTGAGGTCACTGTTAATATCCCCTACTGCATTTATTATTTTTGTGTATTTACATCTTCTCTCTTTTTTTTCTTTTTTAGTCTAACTAAGAGTTTGTCAGTTTTATGGACCTTCTTGAAGAACCAGATTTGGTTTGTTTATTTTTTTCTAGTGTTTTCTTGTTTTCTAATTTATTTTGTTCTGCTCTAATCTTTGCTATTTCCTTTTTCTACTTCTTTTGGGTTTAGTTTTCTTTCTTTTTATAATTCCTTCAAGGGTACAGTTAAATCTTCAATTTTAGCTCTTTCTTCTTTTTGATATATATACTTATGGCTATGAATTTTGTTCTCAGTACAGCTTTTGCTGTATCCCATAGATTTTGATATGTTGTGTTGTCATTTTCATTGTTTCCAGGTAATTACTGATTTCTTTTGATATTTTCTTCTTGTCCCACTGGTTGCCTAAAAGTGTGTTGTTTAACTTCCATATCTTTGTGCCTAATCTGGTTCTCTGGCCCTTACTGATTTCCATCCTCATTCCATTGTGATCAGAGAAATTACTAGGCATGATTTGAATCTTCCTAAATTCACTGAGAATTTTCCTGTGGACAAGCATGTGGTCTATCTTGGAAACTGATCCATGTGAAATTGAGAAGAATTTATATCCCACTGTATTTGAGTGTAGTGTTCTGTATATCTCTATTAGGTCCACATCTTCTAATGTATTATTTAGAGGATTATTTTCATTTTTTATTCTTTGTTGAGATGTTCTGTCTAATGATGATAGTGGCGTATTAAATTTCCCCAGTATAATTGTAGAGGCATCTATTTCACCACTTAGTTTTTCCAGTGTTTGCCTCATGTATTTTGTGGTGTGTTGGTTAAGTGCATGAATGCTTATGATTATTCTTTCTTCTTGAATGATTACTCCTTTTAATAATATATGATAACTGACTTTTTCTCTTACAGTATTTTTGCATTTAAAGTCTATTTTGTCTGAGATTATTATAGCTACTTCTGCCCTTTTTTGGTTATTGTTTGATTGTAAGGATGTTTTGCAGCCATTCACTTTTAACCTCCTTGAGTCCATGGGTCTAAGTTGGGTTTCTTGTAGACAGCATATAGATGGGGCATATTTGCTTATTCATTCTGCCTATCTGTGTCTCTTGACTGGTGAGTCTAATCCATTAATATTCAGTGTTATTACTCTCAAGGAATTACTTACATTAGCCATATTTTCTGTGGGTTTATGTATATCATATGTTGTTTTAATTTTTTGTGTCTTTTAGGTGTTCTTACACTCTCCTTCAATGATCTCTATCCTGTTTTTTTCCTTTCAACCTGCTGAACTTCCTTTAGTATTTCTTGAAGGGCAGGTTTCTTATTTGCATACTCTCTTAATTTCTGTTTACCTGTGAATATCTTGAACTCCATTATTTTTGAATGCCAGCTTTGCTGGATAGAGAGTTCTTGGCTGGAAGTTTATTTTTTTCTTTTATTACCTTAATGTCATACCACTGCCTTCTTGTCGCCATGGTTTCAGATGAAAAATCAGCACTTATTCTTATTGAGCTTCCTTTGTGTGTGATGCCACTCTTTCTCTTGCTGCCTTCAGTATTTTCTCTTTGTCTTGGGTATTGGACAGTTTGACAAGTATGTGTCTTGGAGTAGGCCTGTTGGGATTTATCTGTTTGCTTGAGTTGCACTTCTTGGACATGTACTTCCATCTCCCTCAATATGGTTAGGAAGTGTTCAGCCATTATTTTCTCCAACAATCCTTCTGTCTCCTTTTCTTTTTCTTCTCCCTCTGGGATGCCTATAATGCATATGTTTGTGCATTTTTTGTTGTCATTCAAATCCCTATGTCCCTATGGACTTTTTCTATCTTTTTATCTATCTGTTCTATCAGTTTGATTTCAGATATACTTTCTTCCACATCGCTAAATCTTTCCTCTGCTTATTCAAATCTGCTTTGTGCTTCCAGTGTATTTTTGATTTCTTGGATTGTGCCATTCATCCCCATCCTATCTGTTATCTTTTTATATATGTTTACAATTTCTTCAGTATGTTCTCCCAGTGTCTTCTATATATCCTTAATCTCTTCCTTCACTTCATTAAATTGGTCCATGACATTTGTTTCAAATGCTTTGATTAGTTATTCAATATTCTGCATCTCTTCCTGTTTTTTAGTTTGTGCACTAGACTGGGTCCTGTCTTCCTGTTTCTTAGTAAGGTTTGTAATTTTTTGTTGCTGTCTGGGTCATCTTTTTATCATGATGGGTTTATTCAGTTAACTTCTCTCTCTACTCTAGGGTTTTATTTAGCTGTTGTTTATGTGTGTGTGTTAAGTTTTCTCTTCAATATTTTATTCTTTTTGTTTTATTTTCTTGCTGTTTTCAATGTTCCCTTGAAGGAAAAATATTAGGGCCAGAGAAAGAGAAAGAGGTAGGAAAATAAAAATGATAATAGTAATAGTAAGCATTAGAAAAGGAACTGTATAAGACCTAGGAAAATGAATATTTAACTTATGTAAGCAGTGTTGAGTAATAGGAATAAAAAAGTGGAGTACCTATAATGAAATAGGAAACTGAGTAGAGAAAAATATATAAATTGAATTAAAGAGCCAGAATGATAAGGATAGAGGGAAAGAGAAAAGAAAGGACAAAAAGAAAAAAGTTAATAAAAAAAAGAATACAGAATAGATGAGATAGAAATAGAAACCAGAAAAATTGAGAAAAGAGAAAAGAGAGGTGGAATGTAAGAACAACTACATAAAGCAGGAGCTGGAAAGATGAAGAAAGGAAAAGAGATAGCCTTGGTTGACAAAATCAAGAAGGAGGAAGAACAGCAAACAAGAAACAAGCCAGCAGAACTGAATTTTAAAAAGGGGGGGGAGGAGAAAAGAAAAAGAAAACAAGAAAACAAAAAAAAGCAAGCAATCACACAAACAAGTAGTCAAACAAAAACTAAGTAAGAACAGATTTCCCACTTAGGCCCCTGTGGAGCTTCTCAGGCTGCCAGTGTCATGAATCAACTACACTGTAGCCTTGTTTCTGCAGGTTTTGAAGCAAGATTCAGCAAGGAAACTAAGTTTAAAAAATTTAAGTAAACTTTTTTTTATTTTTTTTAAGAAAAATATGGTACCCAAAAGAAGGTGATACCAAATAATGTCTATATTTTCCCTGTCTTAAAGTACTAGCTGGATGTTTGATATCCTGCTTGATCACTACTCTAAGAGGAGCTGGGAATCAAACTAGGAACCTCATATATTCAAGGCAGAAACTCTTCCACTGAGCTAAACTTTCTTGATGAGTTAGTTAGCTCTTCAGAAAGCTATCCAGTCACTTTTGCTCAGGCAGGTTTGACTGGGCGGTTGGATAGATCCCTGATGATTAGGAGACTCTGCCCCTGCCTCCTTTCTATTTTAATTGCTTTCTCTCCCAGGATAACAGGACATAACAGCCTATGCCTGCTTGGGTGGATCGCCCCTCCTTTCCCCCAGTCAGGTTGAGTACCCTTTTGAAATTCAAATGGGACCTTGGTGACTGAATTAACCACAAAAAATGACTCTCAAACCTCTTCCAGACCACCCCCTCCCCCCAGAGGACCTAAATATGTTCCTGGAAGCTTATTAAGCACTTTCCACTGGTCAATTGCTTGACTCCACCCTTTCCCCCCCTGCCAAATTTATCTCTCCCAGCATGGTTATGTAAATCAGGCTGCCTCAGCAGATTTGCCTCTCCCCTTTTCCTAATTCAACTCAACCCAGCTGGTATGATCCTCAGAGCTCAAAGAGGGTCCAGGCAACCAAAACCACAGGAAGGAAACCCCTCTCCACGCTTTGCCAGAACCCTCTCACTTTTGCAGCATGCTTCCTCCTGCTGGGAAGCCAGCAGGAGTCAGGGCTTGGGGCTCACAAGGGCTTTGCCTTGGGAATGGGGCTTAGCTGTCTCAGTTTCCAGCTTCTGGGGGAAGGAACTCAGTATTTTAACTTGAGCAATTTATCTCATTGTCCAGCTTTCTCCAAATCGATGCCCTGAATCCTCCTGCTCTGTGGGTTCCCCAAAAAAGCTCACTCCAGCAGGATTCCACTCACTCATCTGTTTTTTTGCGAAAGAGGTGGTGGATGGACATTTAAACTAATGCCATCCTGCCACTTCTCTGAGCATAGCCCCATAAGTTTTGATAAGTTGTATTTTCATTTGTGTCAAAATATTTACTGATTTCACTTGCAATTTCTTATTTGAGCCACTGATTATTTAAGAGTGTGTTGTTCAGCCTCCACACATTTACAAATTTACTTTTTTCCCATTTATTATTGATTTCCAGTTTCATTCCATTATGATCTGAGAGGGTGCTTGGTATAATTTCCATTTTTTTATATTTATTGAGAGCTGCATTGTGCCCTAACATGTGGTCTTTCCTGGAGAAAGTTTCATTGGCACTTGAGAAGAATGTATAACCCACTGAGTTTGGATGCAGTATTCTGTACATTGTCTGTTAGGTCTAACTCATTTATCACATCGTTGAAGTTCTCTGTTTCCTTGTTGATCTTCTGTCTAATTGTTCTATCTTGTGATGTGAGTGGGATGTTGAAGTCTCCAATGATTATTGTAGAGATGTCTATTTCTCCCTTCAGTTTTGCCAGAGTTTGTCTCATGTATTTTGGTGCATCTTGGTTAGGTGCATAGATATTTATGACTGTTATATCTTCCTGGAGGTTTGTTCCTTTGATTAATATATAATGGCTTTCTGTATCTCTTATAACTTTTTTGCATTTAAAGTCTATTTTGTCTGATATTAGTATAGCTGCTCCTGCTCTTTTCAAGTTACTATTTGTATGGAGTATTTTTTCCAACCTTTTGCTTTCAGTCAGTTTGTATCCCTGGGTCTAAAGTGAGTTTCTTGTAAGCAGCATATGAATGACTTATTTTATCCATTCTATCAGCCTGTATCTTTTGATTGGGAAGTTTAATCCATTCACATTCACTGATATTACTGTAAATGCACTATTTACTTCCTCCATTTTATTCTTTGGTTTTCATATGTGATATCTTATTTTTGTCTGTCTTTTCACTCTTTTGGTTATCCTTTCTGCTATTCTTTTTTCTGTGCTTTCCTCCAAGTCTGTCTCTCCTGTCTTTTTCTTTCAAGTTCTAAGAGTTCCTTTAATATTTCTTGCAAAGTTGGATTCTTTTTTGCAAACTCTTAGTTCTATTTGTGTGGGAATATTTTATACTCATCTTCATATTTGAAGGACATATTGCTGGATAAAGAATTCTCAGCTATCAGATTTTCTCTTTCAGTGTCCTAATTTTATCATAACACTGTCTTTTCACCACCATGGTTTCTGAAGAGAAATCTGCAGTAAGTCTCACAGGATATCCCTTGTCCATGGTGGTTTGCTTCTCTCTTGCTGCTTTGAGAATTTTCTCTATATCATTGACATATGACATTCTGAGTAGCATATGTCTTGGAGTACATCTGTTTGGATTTATTCTGATTGGGATACAAAGTGATTCTTGGGCATGTAAGTTCTTTTCTTTCACAAGAGTTGGGAAATTTTCAGCTATTATTTCCTCAAACTCTTTCTGCCCCTTTTCCCTTCTCTCCTTCTAGAACTCCCATGACACATATGTTGTTGAATTTCATGTTGTCACTCAACTCTCTGAGACCTTGCCTAATTTTTTCTTCTCTTTTATATCTCCGCTCTTTTCTCTCTTCAATTTTAGTTGTTCTGTCTTCAGTATCACTTATTCTTTCTTCTACCATTTTGAGGCAGCTGTTGTATGCCTCAAATGTGTTTTTGATCACACCTATTTTGCCTTTCATTCCCATAAGCTCTGTTACTTTTCTGTACAGGATTTCAAATTCTTCTGTGCACCCACTCAATGTCTTCTTTTTTTTTTAATTTATTGTGGGTAAAAATCAAATTTTTCACAATACAAATCAAAATTTGTAAAATGATATATAAATATATATGCATATATGTGCATTTGCTTAGATAAATGTTATTTTTATATATAAATATATTTTAAAAGGTGCTTGGATTACCTAAATATTATACAGAAATTACAGGGATTCCCATGTTCCCCACTTCCCACCCCTCCAAAAATATCCCACATAAACATTTTTCATTAGTGTGGTACATCACCTGCAATGGATATACATATCCTGGGGCTTTGCCACTAAGCATAGACCACAGTTCACATCGTAGACCACACTCTCTCCCACACAGTTCTGTATGGTATACGCTGATGTAAAATGGCCTTTATCCGTCACCACATCATCACTCAGGACAACCCCCAAGTCCTGAAAAAGCCCCTGTATTACAACTGGGCTTCGCCTCCCTGCCCCGAAAGCATCTAGTGGCCACTGGCTCCACCTCACTATTATAATTTCTTCCATTGCTTGAATCACAATATGTCTACAACAGAATACCATTAAGTCCACTCTAGTCCATAGCTCTTCCCCCATCCTGAAGGGGCTGGGATGGTGATGTCCTTTCCACCTCCAAGTGAGAATGGGCTTATATCCCATGGATACAGTGGATGGGATTATCCTGCCTGCAGATGCAGGCTTTCTCCATTCCCTGGGTTGGCTGCTGCCCATCGTTGTCTCCTCACCGGGTGACTTGGATGAGTCCATTGAGCTGTAGGGTAGGAGTTGCAGCTCCACCGAGATTCCAGGCACAGCTGGCATATAGGTAGGCCAGAGGCTCCAGTCTCTGGAAGTACACCTACAAACTCTAGCATCACATATAGGTTTGAATAAAACGGACTGATGGACCATGTGCAGGGAAGACTTATTTGAGTCCAACTCTGTCACTCACAGGAGCACAGATTCCAAAGTAGAGCCCATTGATAAGGCGTCAATTTCTGGGGCTATCCTCCCTTATATAGGACCTGGGTGCCTCCAGAGCCCTCAGGAGCCCCTCTGTGTTGGGTGATATCCACTTTGGTGTTCTATGAGATCCTACTGAGGTGTTCGTAAGCGTTACCTCTGGGATGACCTCCCAACTCTCTTTGAAGTCTCTTAGCCACATGAACTTATTTGTCTTTACCTTTTCCCCCTTTTATTCAAGGTCTTTTTCCGATCATGTTGCCAGTTGGCACTTGTTATTAATCCCTTGTTGCCAGGGAGGCTCATCCTTGGGAGTCATATCCCACGTTGGGAGGAAGGTAATACATTCATATGCTGAGTTTGGCTTAGATAGAGACCATATTTGAGCAACAAGGAGGCTCTCAGGTAGCAACACTTAGGCACCCCATAACTGTAGGCTAAGTCTTCTTGATGTCATTTATCTCTTTAACCGTATTGTCTTTCAACTCATTATTTGATTTTGGAAATTTGTGTACATCTCACGATTAGTTCTCCCAAATTCTGCATCTCTTCTGGGGTTTGATATATTCCTATTCTTGGGCCATATCTTCTACTTTCCTAGTATGGCTCATAATTTCTAGCTGATATCTAGGCATCTCATTAGAATATTGTTTACTCAGGTGCACAATTTCTTTCTCTTTTGTAGGGATTCAATGGCAGGAGACTGTGTGTTACCACTTCTCTTTGATTCTTGGCTAAAACTGGATTGTTAGCAATGTCCAAAACTGGGCACTAGACTCAGTAATTGGCTGTAGAGTTGCTTCCTAGATCCTTAGGGATGGAGGCTAGAGAGGCCAGAAAAATCCTCCTACTTATATTTAATTTTCTTGCAAGCATTTCTTGATCTGTCAGTAGATTTTGCTTTTTGGCAGTTCTCAGTTCAATGCCTGGTCGGAGTGTATTTGTTGCAATACAGACCAGATCAATGTGATAGAGCTTCCTGTCTGGAGGCTATGAGATTTTATAATTCAAACTTTCTCTGACACAGTTCTCCAGCCTTCTTTTGCAGCACCCTCCCTTTTCCCGGGTCAGAAATATTTCCACTCCCCTCTGAGTGTTCAACAATCAGTCCCTGTTAGTAGAGGAGGAGATTGAGAGGTTTTATATCTTTAGCCCTTTGCAGGCTCCCAAGACAAACAATGACACAGCCCCACCCAGCCTGGAAGAGCTCCTGGGACACAGCAGACCAAATTTGTGAGTCAAAGATTGAATCAGCCTTTGGCTACATCCATCTCTCTACCCTTTCCTGAGGTATCCACAACAACTAGTCCTAGCTAGAAGAGAGGGAGATTGTGAGGGTTGGATTTCTCCAGTCCTTTACTGGCTCCCAGGGCAAACCACTGTGTTGTCCCACCTGGCCTGGAAAGGCTTGAGGGGCTCAGGAGACCAAAATTTTGGTTCTAAAGTTGAGCCAGCCTTAGGCTTTGTCACTTTCTCTCCCCTTTCCTGGGTTGGTCGATCCCTGGAGCTCCCTTTTTCTGGAATCACAGGCCCAGAGGTCCAAGAATTCTAAAGTTTCTTTATTGTGAGGGATGGTGCCAGCAGCAGCTGCTGCTGGTTTCAATGTCATCTCAATTTCCCTCCTTTGTCCCTCTCTCCTCTGGGCAGTGTACAGCCTTTGCCTGGGGTCCTTAACCCTAGAAGATCTGTTTCTAGGATGTTTCAGCCTGTCCTCCAGCTATATATTTGAAGGAAAAAGAGTCCCATGTCTTTCTAGTCTGCCTAGCCCTCTTTTCTGTAGAGTGGTTTCCTTGAGATACTAGGTAATATATCCAGTATATCCTGTGTGGCATACTATATTGACAGTTTGGCTGGAATGATGAGTTTTGCTTAGGATGGTGGCTCCAACCAAAGCCTCCATCATTGGGACAAACAACAAATTGCCCAGGAAACAGACAGACAGGCAGGCAGACAGACAGGCAAACAGGAAGACTGGAGACATGCATATCTTAGGGTCCCATTCCACACAAGACAACAGGCATGAAGATGCCAGCAGCAGAGGCAAATCCTCCAACCTCAGCTAATTCCTGCACACCCCTGGGCCTCTTTCCCTGGGGTTGAGAGAACAAACTGGTGGCAGGTCAACCTTGGGCTGGGATCTTTTCTCTAGGGTGAGTGGAGAGAGGCCTGAGTGGCCTGCTGAAATAGAGCTTAGAGTCAAGTAGGTGGAGACTGCCAAGAAACAGAGCAGGGAGTCAATCTAGCAATCTGGGAGGTTTGCAGACGGAGGGCTCCACTGCTGGGGAGAACTCTAAAGTGTCCTCCAAGAGATAGCCGACCACACCCACAGGTCAGTAGTTCTAACCTACAAGGGCCTTTGTGAGGAAGGCTGCCCTCAGACAACAAAATCATGGGAGGTGGTAGTGGAGGTTTTACCCACTGCCCTGGGCTGTAGAGGCTGCTGGCACTCAGGGAATCACAGGAAGTTCTTGAGCCCCATCTCTCCTTGCAGACCCCTTGAGATCTGCCTCTTCAAGGCCATCCCAGTTCCCAGCTTCAAGGGCATCTCTCTTCACTTAATGATGTCTTCAGATGGCTTTCCTCCAAGCCTGTCTACCAGTCTCCATCACAGCCCCTGGCTAGGGTTTCCTGCCATAGCAGACCAGATTGGATCCATGATTTGATTACTATTCCTGAGTTGAGCAGATCACTCACTGCACACTGAGTGTATGTTGCTTGAATATGTATAGATGGACCAGGTGAGACCTTGGTGCCAGAGGCTCTCCCACCCCCAATCTTCTGGGTAGATGTCAGCTTTCCACCTTAGGTGGAAACAGTTGAGCTCTGAGGGCTGAGGATGAAGCCTGGCCCAGAATACATGTACTTATTTTATGGAGGCCAGTAGCAGGTGTCCCATGGCCACATGGTTGGGAAGACACCTTGTGGGACAGGTGTAACCTATGGGAAGATAGTTATGTGGACAACTTTGGTCAGGGCTCCCTAGAGGAGATTTGTTCCTGAGTATTGGGTGGAAAATAAGGCCTTGGGCATCCTCCTGACCTTAGCTTGGTGCACTCAGTCAAGAACACTAGGTGGCCAGTACCTTGACCAGGTGGACTGCCCAAGGACATTATAGGAAGGACCTGCCAGGCTGGGCAGCTGTGTACTGGGCAAGCCATAAGGATGTCCTGGAAGTTCTGGTTGGACATGGCAGAGGCATGTATGGGAAGCTTGTGGGCTGGGAATGGGTATGTGTGTCATTGTTGAGTGTGGGGGGATGGCTTTCTAGAGACTGAGCCAGGCCGGGCAGGGTGGGGCAGCACAGAGGCCCCAAGTGTACACCCCCTGAGGATGTTCAACTTGGTGGGATATCAAAATCCAAGTGGAGGCAAGCCTCTTTGGAAACTGTCTAGTGAAATGTCTGGTATCCTGGGGAGCCCTTGATTTCTGGTCTGCTATATGGGTAGCTGGGCACTATCAGGGCCATCTCAATGCCTGGTCTGTCTTCTGGCTGCTGCCATGGCCCTCAGGGTATGGGCAAAAGGCAAGAGTGAGGCATAGCATAGTGGCCAGGGCACCCAGGTGACTGGTGGTGGAGAGCAAGGTCCAGCAGCACACAGCCATGCTCCAGGAGCCCATAAACCCTGCAACTGGACGTTTCAGCAGCAATGCACAACACAGTCTCTTGAGGCTCCAGGCTGTGGCAACCAGCATCTATGGCTATAGCACAATGAACATGTCCAATATAGATTGATGTCTGATCTCTAAAGCTAACCTGGGTGGGGTCTGGTTAGTACTTGGATGGGAGACCACTTGGGAATACTAGGTTTGTAGGCTTTTTTGCCACCAGCATTTCTCTCACACATGCACACTCTTTCTTTTTCTCCCTCCCCTCTTCTTTTGGCAGCCTCCACCCAGAACATGACTCCATCCAGTCAATGTCTCCCATCCCTTGGCAACAGCTCTGAACTGGCACCATCAACTCCACCATGCCCTATACCCATTGGGGCAAAGGTAGGCAGCTCTATCCCAACCACACATTGGATTGCCCCAACCAGCACAAGTCCAGGCCTGGCAGGGTCAGTGGAAACCCTGACTGTAGAAGCAAAGAACTCTCACCTGCCAGACCTCTTCTTGGTCATTGGGGCCCTAACTCCCTTTGGCATCTGCATGCACATGATGCCCAACAGGAGCCACCCTTTTCCTTCTCTGTCTTCCTTGGCACAACAGGGATGAGATGAGGGAACTCTCCCTTCCTTATGCAACTGGGCCCCATTCTACACACTTCCATTATCCTCCAGTCCCCAGAGTTCAAGACCCATCACCCATGCCTCAAGCCCCCTTGGACATGTTCATGGCCACTGATCTCTAGCAAACATGCATGGCATTTTCAGCAATTTCAGGGGACCCCTTTTTGATGAAGGAGAAACAACAATTTGGGAAACAGACAAGCACACAGACAGACATACCAGGACCAATCAGTCCTCCTGCATGGGCTGGCAGGATTTGGAAGGGAAGATGCCATGAGAGACCACCCGTGGCAGCAGCAGCACTTCCTGAGGAATCAATCTCACTGATTCCCAGCCCCAGGTCTTTGCCATCCTCTCTAGGCCTAGCCTATGCACAACCTTCTGGCTCACCAATCCCTCTCCAACCTGAGCTCTCTTTCTTGTCCACCAGCCATCCACTGGATCAGAGAGACCAGGTCCAAGGCCTGTGGCCACCATTCGATCTGGCTGCATCCCTGAGCTTCCTTCCCAATCTGCCTGCAGATCTGCCGTGTGCCAGGATCAATTCTCAGGGATAAGAGGGGAGCTAGCTGAGTGGCTTTCTCTCTTGGAACTTAGAGTTGAGTGGCTGAAGGCATTGCATAGGGAAGAGAGAATTCATAGATTTAGTCCACGCAAAACCAAAATAAAAATATGAATGAAAAACTTAGCAGGCAACAGTAAGCACCATAACAAGTGAAGATAAGAATCCAGATATGCTAAAATATAAGTCATCCAGAATTATCAGTTTTCAGATAAAGTAAATGATTCATACATAGGGGAAAATGTAGTGAATAGGAATAGTCCATAGATATCTTCAGAAGTCTGGTAAATGAAAACATCAAACAGCTATTTTAAATATGTTCCAAGAACTAATGTAGATCATAGTTAATGAATGAAAAGAATATATGACCACAGTGAAGCACAACAAAAGGACATTCGCAAGAGGAAGATAAAACTTATTTTAAAAATGGAAATTTTACTGTTGGTAAAACAAAAATTCATGAAAAAAAAACTGTAGAGAAATGCAACAGATGATTCAAGATGGCAAAAAAATGAGTCTGTTTTTTTTAAGATTGATTTCTCCCTCTACCCCCTTATTGTTTTGCACTCACTGTCTGCTTTCTATGTGTTCTGTGTCTGCTTGTGTTCTCTTTGGGTTCAACCAGGAACTGATCCTGGGACCTTCTAGAGTGGAGAGAGCTGCTGAATCTCTTGCACCACCTCAGCTCCCTGGCCTGCCATGTCTCCTATTGTCTCTCTTATGTGTCTCTTTTTGTTTCATCATCTTGCTGTGTCAGCTTTCTGCATGGGCCAGCACTCCTGCATGGGCCAACACTCTTGTACAGGCCAGCACTCCTTGTGGGCCAGCATTCCTGCATAAGCCAGCACTCCATGTGGAGCAGCTCTCCACTCCGGCAGCTTGCCACACTGGCCAGCTTGTTTTTCACCAGGAGGCCACAGGACTCAAACCCTGGACCTTCTATATGGTAGATGGGAGTCTAATCACTTGAGCCACATCTGCTTCCCAAAAGAAGGAATCTTGAACTTATAAATATAATCCACTCTTCAGAAACCAACTAAAAACTACTGAGGGAAAATTAGTAAAACCTCAGTCACCTGTGAGACAACATTAACTATACCAACTTCCATGTAAAAGGACACCTAGAAGAAGAGGAGAGAAAAAGGAAGAAAAATATTTGAAGAAATAAAGACCAAAAATTAACTAGATTTAATGATAAAAAATATCCAAATACAGGAAGCTCAAAAAACCCTGCTAGGATATATACAAAGAGATCCACCTCTTTGTGTTTGGCCTCACAAACTATGAAAACCAAATACAAGTACCAATCCAAGGACATGATGTCTAGAAGAAGGATGGGAACTCTAAGTTTCAGGGACCTCAGCTCAGCTTATATCAAATGAACAATAGCTCATTTGAAAAGCAGGAACTAAAGAGACTCTGTAAGGTATTTCACTTGTGGTTGTAGCAAGAAAAACACAGCAAGGAAGAAATTATTTCTCAATTGGTCCTGGAACAGTTTATGATGAATGGATAATAAAGATATAGGTCCACTTTGAGAGAAAAAAGGGATTCAAGTCGAAGAAACCTGGAGAAACTCATGGAAAATCTGACTAATGATTGCATAAAGTCACTGGATTTTGTCCATGTCCACATGCAGGGTCAGGAAGCCCTACTAATAAAGGACTATCGAGGTGACTGTGATTTACCATAATGTCAGTTTTTCAGTGTATGTGAGTGTACAACATTCCAGATTGTGAAATGAGTAAGAGCAAACCTGTCAAGATTTATTGTCCTCTTCCTTCTGATAAATATTGAACACTGGAAGAGTACAGAGTCATTCCTCTCCTAGTGGGGCATGTAGAGCAGCCATCTACCAACTCTGGCCTGAGCAGTTGACCTACCTGGGACACTGACCATGACTGAATTCTTTCCCTGGAGGTTCTTTGCATGATTTGTGCTAAGCAATAAACTATTAATTTACTAAAAGATTTTTTGTTACTAAGCATGTGTTTCCAAGGGGAAGAACTATGGACTAGAGTGGACTTGATGGTATTCTCTTGTTCACATATGGTGATTCTAGCAATGGAAGAAATTATAACAATGAGGTGGATCCAGTGGCCACTTGACACTTTGGGGGTAGGGAGGGGATAAGCAGTTGAAATACAGGGGCTTCTTTGGGAGTTGGAGGTTGTCCTGAGTACCGTTGTGGCAACTGATGTAGGCCATTTTAAATAAGCACACACCACTCAGAACTGAGTGGGAGAGAGTGTGGTCTACGGTGTGAACTGTGGTCTATGGTTGATGGCAAGGCCCCAGGATGTGTAAGTTCATTGAGGGTGGTGGGCCACACTTGTGGGAGATGTTTGGGTGGGATGTGGTGGGAGGTGTGGGAGGTGGGCAACATGGGAATCCCAGTGGGTTCTGTGTAATATTTTGGGTAACCTAAGAACCTCTTAAAATATATGTATATGTATATGTGTATATATATATATATATATATATATAACATTTTTGTAAGCAAATACACATATATGCATATATATTTATATATCAAAAAAAAAGTTTGAAAAGCACAGATTTAATGATATAATACAAATGTAATTCAGAGGAAAAAAAAAAAAGATGCACTACAGAGCAACTTTTCCACTGATTTTGGGCCTGCAAGTAGAGTACCTTACAAATTATGGAAAGGAATTGGTTGGGTTTTGGCAATTATTTTCATCATTCTTTAATACATTTTGTATGGTGGTGTCTTGAGCAAAACAGGACTGATGGGCTTGTGGGCTAAACTGAGGGTTTGCCTCCTATCTACCATCTTGGGTAGAGGTAATGACTCAGAGTTAGGGTACCTATGGCATGCTGTCTACATCTTCTGGAGGAAGGGTATCAATCAATGGGACTTTGAGAATGCCCCATGGATTCCAGGGAATTGACTAACTGTTTTCATCCTGAGATCAATGAGGTTGGGGCTTCCAATGCCTGGCATACAGTACCTTGGCTCAAGGCTTCTTATACCTCTTCTGATTCTGGACCAGGATTACAAACAGGCCTCCAAAAATAATATTGTGGTGAGTGTGAGGCCAGTCACTATTCAGGAGACTATTAGAATTGAAGATGATGAACTGGATGGGAAAACAAAATTATGAGACATTGGAAAGATGACAGAATAGGGAGCTCTAGTACTCAATCCTTTAACCACAACTATAAAACAGACAAGGAGAATCTGAAACACCTATTCTAAATGTTCAAAGTCCAGAAGAACACTGTACAACATCCAGGAAAGAACAGGAGGAAAAAGCCAATAAACTATGGTAAAAATCTGTAATTGCTGTCTCTGAGTGGCAGCTGTTGTTGCCCCACCTACAATCTCACAGCAGGCCACCCCCATGGGGTGTAGTCCCTGGCTTGTTGCTACTGACAGAAAGGGATGTAAAAAATCCTATTCTTCAATAACAGTGGAGCCACAGCTGATCACTGATCACAGCTTTGATTATCAAATTAAGATCACTGGGGTACTAACTCTGGGGGAAGTTAGTTTTTCAAACTTCTCTGGACAAAGGTAGTGGCAGCCAATGTGTCAATCATTCCTGGACAGGGACAGAGGCAGTGGTGATTTAAAGAAGCAGCAATTCCTGAGGGATGTGGGAGGAGTAAGCTGCAGTGCTGCATTTGCATGGCAGGCTAGAAAAGCTAAGCTTTAGGGAGCCATCCAAGAAGCTTTTGATGTCTTTACTGTCCTCCTCCACAGGACACATTGGAGTAAGGTTGCACCTCCTTCATTGGTCCCTGGCTCTGTTATGGCTGGGAAACAACAATTTGGAAAAATCATCCCTAGGGTGACATTCCTACAAGAATTTGTACTCTACACAAAAGCAGCGTGAGACAAAGGAGTGTAAAATTATAGAAGTGGACAGTCTGGGACAAAGACCTACCAGCTTCAAATACTCAGGAGAGGGCAGTCTATATCCAAGGAAAAGAACAGGCAACCAAACACCTGCAAACAGTGGAACTCCAAAACAACTAACAAACAAAGCCACAGGACAAGAGAGACACACAGAAAGACAAGGAAAACCCTGCACATTACATTTGCCTTTGGCAAACAAACCTCCCTGATAGGAGGGCTTAAGTCCAAGAAAATGTTTGTCTTCTAACCTTTCTAACACAGCTGGTTACAAAATGAAAAAAATACATCCCAGGCATAAATCCAAGAGTTAACATTTTTAAATATTAACACAGTGTGCAACAAAAGAACACAATACAAATAGAGTAATAGGAAATTATCGTCCATTCAAAGGAACAGGATAAAAATACAGAAAATACCAAAGACGAAGATGAGAATGTGGACATACTGAAAAAAGTCTTTTAAAAAGAGGTCTTAAAAGTTTTAAAGAGTGTGAATGAATGTATAGGTAAAGGACTAAATGATATCAGAAAAATAATAAATGAACAATACAAGAGTCTAAGTAAAGAAAAAAAAATTAAAGGAACAAAATAATAGGACTGGAGTTGAAGACCATGATAACTGCAATTAAAACTGGTCAGGAGGGTTTCAAGAACAAATTAGAGCTGACAGTGAATTTGAATAAAGACTTTTGAAATTGACAGGCTGAGGAGCACAAAAAAAAAAGAAATATTAAAATTGAAAATAGCCTAAAACATCAATTGCATACCAATATACACATTATGGGTCTGTCAGATGGAGAAGAACAATGTAAATGTCCAGAAGAGATACTAAAAGAAATAACAACAGAGAACTTCACAAACTTATGAGAAGTGTGAATATGCAAATCCAAGATACTCAGAGATCACCAAATGGGATAACAATGAAAAAAAAAAGACTTCACCATATATTGATTACACTACCAAATGCAAAGGATAATGAGAGAGTTCTGAAAGCTGCAAGAGAAAAGCAACATTTTGCATACAAGAGGGTCCTAATTAGATTGAGTGTTGATTGATTTCTCATCAGAACTCAATGGAGGCTAGAGGGCAGAGTATTGAAATACTTAAAGTAATGAAGAAAAACAACTACCAGCCAAAAATTTATATACAGTGAATCATTCCTTCAAAAATGAGGGAGAAATTAAGACATTCTCAGTTAGTCAAAAGCTCACCACCAGACCTGCCTCACACTTAATGCTAATGGGAGTTTTTCAGACTTAATTGAAATTACACTAGAAAGTGCTTCAAAACAGCCAAAGGAAACAATGATCTGCATAAAGGTAACCATTTGGGTAATTGTAAATGCCAGCATTATTGTATTGTATTGTTTGGTATGTAACTCCACTTCTTGTTTCTTACATGTGATAAAGTACAAATGCATAAAAGGTAATGAGATATTAAGGCTTGGTGTACATAAAATGTACAAAGATATAAGTGGTAAGAAGTAAAAAATGATGTTGGGGGTTCAGAGGTTTATCGTATACATTGTATGCTATTGAAATTAAGTAGGTTTCAAATTGAAGATAATTGTTATATATTCAATATGTTACATTTTAACCTCGTGGTTAAAAACAAATGAAAAACATCCAGATAGAATGGAGAAGGCTCTCAAAATGGTACAACATAAGAAAGCAAATTAATATTAAACAGAAGTGAGTATTTCAAGCAAGGAGCCATGTAAATGACAGCTTCCCACCAAACTGAGAGGTATACCTCAAACCAAACACAGACTCAGACAAGTCAAGCTTGGTGAATAAAGAGTGTTTAATAGGGGGCTTATGTGGGGTCTCACCCTCAATGGTCCACAGGGGAGAACTCTCTTTGAAGAGTCTGGGACTGGTCATGGCCTAAATCCTCACATGTGGCAGTGGGCAGAAAACATGACACTTCTGAAGCTCAGTCCACACTTGCCACAAAGCAAAAGGGGCCTTTTATTACAACATGTCTATGTGCAGATGGAGAAGGCATGTGAGGGGATAGCATGATTAAAAAGTGCAGTGCTCAAGAGAGATAAAGAAGGCCCAGACATTCACCACGTTTTCCAGCAGGGCAGAAGTTACACTTTCACAGTAATTACGTAAAATGAGCACTTACAATGTTTGTCAGTAGGGCTGCAGTTACATCTTTACAGTAATTACTAAGGGATCTATTGATACAAAGGTGCTCAAGCAGTTCACAGATCAGATAATTCTTAGAGTTTTGGGGAGAGAATTCCAACCATACATTTTATTATCAGTCATGAGCTCACAGTTATTTCTCAAGGCTTGCTGTGTAACTACTAAGAAATGAAATGCTTCTGTGACTAGAAGGGGAAAGAACTGAAAGGGTTGTGGGAAAAATTAAAAGCCATATATGCTACAGTGAGAGACAAAAACAGCATAAAACTTAGAAAGGTAAAATAGAAAAATGACAGAAGAAATTTATATATTATCAGTAGTGCCTTTAAATGCAAATGAATCAACTCTTTAGTCAAATGGAAGAGATTGGTAAAATGCATTAAAAAGCATGAACAATCTATACGCTGTCGGAAAGAGACATATCTTACATTTAAAATACAAATATGTTGAAGGTAAAAAGATGGAAAAAATATACCATGCAAGTTGTAACCAAAAGAGAACTGAGGATGGTCCATTTGCTATAGTTGATGTATAAATATTGAAACATTGCCTGCCTGTGGGATACAGTCCAAGCACATGCCATTTCTTTAAGGCTTTGGCATGAATCTTCTTAGCATCTTTATTTAAAATTACTACAAAATAGAAAAGACAAAATATCTACAAACAGGTATATAGGTAAACAGATTGTAGTATACAATGAAATGGATTTTTTCTCACAAATGAAATAGAACTAACTACACATACACATAAAATCAATGTATGACAAAACAAATTATGTGGTGTGAATTAAGCGAGATGAAAATGAGTTCATATATTATATAAAATTTTATAAAACACAAACTAATCTATAGTAACAAAAATCAGATCAGTGGTTTGCTGTGAACTGAAAAGGTGGGGGATAGGCACAAAGGAAGGATTAAAAAGGGCACAGGGACACTTTTGGGCATGATGTTTATGTTCATTAACTTGATTGCAGGTACAGACTCTAGGGAGTACACATGTCAAAATTATACACTTTACATTTGTGCAATTTATTGTACAATTATAGCTCATAATGCTGTCAAAAACTAAAATGAAAAAAGACAGATTTTGACAGCGTCAAAATATAAACCACATGCCAAAAAATCAGCAAGACACTTGTAAAGACATTATAAGTTTAGTATACGTATTTAATATATTTATAAGAACAAATTATGAATAAATCTAAAAAAGTTAAGGTACCCTAAAGACCTAAGTACAATGACAAATTTTGTAAATAAATTTAACTTAAGGTCCTTTTATAACACTGTCCAACATTTCTAAAAATTAATATTTTGATCTGGAAATGTCACTCAGCAATTATTTTCATACATATGGAAAATACAAGTGTGAAGATACTCTTAAAAAAAAATTACAAAAGTGTATCATCCAAAATGTAAATCATAATGCAAATCATTAACTATGGTTAGTAACAATGCTTCAATATTTATACATCAATTGTAACAAATGTACCATCCACATGTAAAATGTTATCGATAGGGAAAAAGGGAAAAGAGGAAGGAAGCTGGGTATATGGAAATTCCTTATATTCTATAAGTGACTTTTCTGTAACATAAAACTACTTTGAAGACAAAATTTAAAAAATAAGACACTGGAGGAATAAACAGAAGAATTTTCACTGTACATACAAGATAGATCTTAGAGTGATGAAAGACATAATGTCAAAAATGTTTTTAATTTTATATTTTTAATTACTTTATTATTCAAATTTTAAAAATTTGTATTTTAATTGTTATTTTTAAAACTATCATTATTATTTCATTTTCTTATTAATTGTATTTGGTTATTTTCTTAGCTTCATTTTTGAAGAAGATTTGAATCACAGAAGGGTTACAACATTGGCAGGGGAGGATCATTTCTGCAGGGTGTCAGTGATAGGGGATGTATTGGAGGAAGTTCACCTGGGGCATACCTATAAGTCATATAAATGTGTACTTGTGTTCATGGGGCATTGTCACAGTGGATGGAGATTCACATAATAACTGAAAGAATATCTAATTCCCATCCTGTGGAGCTCTGCCACATTCTCTATTGGGACAGCAAAATTGCCCAAGTTCAGGGGCAGTGATTAGTGAAGGAGATGGACCATTGACAGGACCTTGGCACTGATGACTGTACTTATGAACCTTTACTTTTGAAATAGAAACTTAAGCTAGTATTATAGCGTGCCCAAGATTTACTCCCAGAGAGCCTCCTTGTTATTCAAATATGGCCTTTCTCTAAGCCAAACTCAGCATATAAATGCATTACCTTCCCTCCAGTGTGGGACATGACTCCTGGGGATAAGCCTCCCTGGCCCTACCTAGTAATGCAAAAGACAATGAACAAAAAGGGTAAAGGGTAAAGACAAATGAGTTTATATTACTAAGAGTCTTCAAAGTGAGTCAGGAGGTTATTCCAGAGGTTACATTTATTCACATCTTAGCAGGATCACATTCACTGCCACAATAAATATTGCCTCAAATAGTGGACACATCCAGACACAATAGGAAGGGCAAACAGCTCAGGAATTTGGTTCCCTGCCACTGGGCCCTACTTTGGAAATTATGCTCCCCAGTATGACAGAGACTCAGTTGGGGTTTCTCTACACATTGCCTTTCTGTCCCCTTCTATTTGAACCTATGATTAATCTAGAGTTGATAGGTGCATATCTAAGAGACTTAAATCTTTGGGCTGTCCATGTGCCAGCTAGGCCCTTAATCTCAACAGGGTTGCAACACCTACTCACCAGTTCTTTGGACTCACCCAGGAAAACTAACAAGGAGATGGTAAACAACAACCACCCAAAGGAACAAAGATAGCATGCAACTGCAAGCCGGATAGTCCCATACATTTGCCCCATGGGATCTAAGCCTCCTCTCAACTAGAGGATGAGTGGGCATCACCATCCCAGAATCCTCAGGATTGAGGAATGAATGATGGACTAGAGTAGACTTACTGGTATTCTTCTAAAGACATATTGTGATTCTAGCAATGGAAGAACTTTTATCATTGATGTGGAGGCAGTGGCCACTGGAGGTCCCGAAGGAAGGGAGAGGGAAAAAAAGATGTAATATGGGGACATTTCTGGGATTTTGGAATTGTCCCGAATGACATTACAATGACAAATACAAGTCATTATATATCTTGTCATAACTTACAAAATTATGTGGGAGAGAATGTAAACTACAATATAAACTATAATCCATGCTTAGTGGCAGTGCTCCAAAATGTGTTCATCAATTGTAACAAATGTACCACACTAATGAAGGATGTCATCAATGTAGGAAAATATGGGAGGGGTTGGGAGCAGGGCATATGCAAATGCCTTGTATTTTCATGTAACATTTCTGTAATCTAAGTATCTTTTTAAAAGAAATAAAATTTTATATTAAAAAAGAGCTGACATGGCTATACTAATATAGAACAATGTTGTCTTTAATTCAAAACATATATTAGGGTCAATGATGATCACTACATACTGAAAAAGTGAACAATTCAACAGGAATGTATAACAATTATAAATACATATGCACCTAAGAGCAGAGCCCAAAAATATATGAAGCAAATACTGACAGATTTGAATTGAAAAATCAAAAGTTCTACATTAAAAGTAGGAGGCCTTAACAAACCACTCTCAATAAAGGATAGACTATCTAGTGAGAAGATGAATAAGGAAGTACAGGACTTGAATAATACAGATACACACAACCAACTAGACTTAGACATATATAGAACACTACACCCAACAAAAACAAAGTGTACATGGATCATTCTCCAGGTTAGAGTATATTTTGGGGCATGAAAGAAGTCTCAATTAATTTAAAAAATTTGAAATTATACAATGCATATTCTCTGAATACAACAGAATGAAGCTAAAAATCAAAAAGAGAGGGAGAAAGGGGAAATTCACAAATATGTGGAAATTAAACAATGTAATCTAAAACAACCAATGGGATAAAGAGAAAATCAGAAGCATAATTAGGAGTTATCTTGAGGTGAATGAAAATGAAAATACTACATACCAAAACTTTTAGGATGCAGCAAAGTCAGTGCTGAGAAGGAAATTTTTAGTTCTAGATGCTTACATTAAAATTGAAGAAAGTCTTAAAATCACACAGCTAACCTCAAACCTGGAACAATGTGAAGAAGAGCAAACAAAACCAATAGTGAGGAGAAGGAAAGAAATAACAAAGGTAAGAGCAGAGATAAATGAAATAGAAAATAAGAAAATAATAGAGCATTAGCAAAACCATAAGTTGATTCTTTGTAAAGATTAATAAAATTAACATTTAGCTAGATTGACAAAGAAGAAAAGAGAGAGGATACAAATAAAATCCTAAATGAAAAAGGAGTAATTACTACCATACTTACTGAAATGTAAAGGGGCATAACTGGATTCTATGAACAGATGTGTCACAGGCTGCTGATGCAAAATATCAGAAATGGTTGGGTTTTACAATGAGAATTTTATTTATCGTAATATCTTACAATTCTGAGACCATGAAATGTCCAAATCAAGGTATCAGCAGAAGTGCTTTTTCACCAATATTAGCTACTGGTGATGCTGGGATCCTCCCACATAACAAAGCAAGATGGCCACCATTTACTCTTAAGCTCCCTGCTTTCCCTTACAAAGCCTACCATCTCCTGGAGCTCGCCTGTGGATGAGGAGTCACAGGGTTTCTCTTTTTTAGGTCCTCATCTCTAGTCTTAGCTGTTCCCAAGTTCATCTGTAGTTATAAGGCACATGGCTCATCTCTTCAGCCATGAACTGTTCTGTTGGCCCATCATCTTGGGGGTATGGTGCTTAAATTTTGGCTGCTGTTTATTCTCATGTCCCCTCTCACATGGCAGGATCAAAAATGATATCTTCCATTTTCTCTGTCTCCATTTACATAAGCCCCAGCAAGTGGGAAGGATCCCATACTGTGTCACATTTCAATGATGTAGTCCGATCAAAAGGACCCAACATACACAGGAAGGGATTAGATCAAAAACTTAATCTTTTACTTTTGGGAAGGCATAAATGAACTTCAAACTGTCACAAGACATGCCAATAATTTATATAACTTGGATGAAACAGAAAAAAATTTTAAAGCACATAAACTACCTACATGGACTGAAGAAGGAATAGAAGATCTAAAAAAGCAATGGTTAATAAAGAGATTGTATCCATAATCAAAATCCTCCCAACAAAGTATAGTTCAGGACCACATGGCATCACAGGAAAACTTTAGCAAACACTTAAAGAAGACAACTTTAATTCTGCTCAAACTCTTCCAAAAAACAGAAGAGGAGCGGAAATTACCTAACTCATTCCATGAGGCCAGCTGTTTTGCTAAGGAAGAGGCAGAAACTCTAAATGCTATGCAAAGGCAGATTTATTCAATCAAATGAGTTTCAGGTTATATCAAATGATTATAACAATTAAGGAATCACAGAATAGAAGAGTAATCAATTAAATGACATAGAAAAGAATGAAAGTATATACAACCACTTGCCAAATCAGGGGAAAACACAACATCTGATCTCTCATGAGGCTGGGTAGTCCCTTTGCAGCTGATCAGATTCCTGATTGGAAAAATGGTCCCAGGCTGAGCAATGTCTTCTGGGTGAGACTGACTGGCAGCTTAGGGGCTATCCCTTTTAAAGAGTTCTGAACCTCAGAACTCCAATGGGTCTTGCAATTTGTGAGGAATGACCTCATCAAAAGTAACCAAATCCATCTGGTGTGGGGGTGGCCAACCCTCTATAGGAGAGATGTGGTATCTAAAGGGGTCTTCTACTCTCTTCTTTTCATGATACACTAACATCAGCTTTAACTTAATGTTAACTTTACAGAGGATACAAATAGGATATGCAAAGACCTAGTAACTTGTTCCTTTTAAACATTTGCTTTTTGGGTCATGGATGATGGAATTGCCTGCATAGCAGCATTATAACATTCCAAAGGACAAAGGGCAAGTTAATCATTCACAATTCTAGGCTGAAAAAGCAGACTATTGATTAAAAAGCTTATAAATTCACAATTCTTAATAATAATTTTCTTATAGTACATTATCAGCATTACCTTCTTTGTTAAGCCAGATAAAGATACCACAAGAAAGGAAAACTACAGGCCAAAATCGCTTTAATTTAGAAGTAAAAATTCTCAACAAAATACTAGCAAACTGAATACAGCAGCATCTTAAAAGAATTATACCTCATGAAGTGGTAATCATTCCTGAGATGCAAATTTGTTTTAATATGAGAAAATCTATTAATGCAACTCACCACACTAACAGAAGGAAAGAAAATACCCACATGATCATTTCAATAAAGGCAGAAAAGGTATTTGACAAAATACATCACCCTTTGTAGATTAAAAAAACTTAGACCACTAGGAATAGAAAGAAATTTCCTCCACATGAAAAGGGCATACACAAAAAGCCCACAGCTAACATCCTGCTTAATGGTGAAAGACTGAAAGCCTTCCATCTATGATCATGAACAAGACAAGGATGAACACTGTATCCTTTATTATTCAATATTGTACTAAAGTTCTTGTCCGAGCAATTAGGAAAGAAAAAGAAACAAAGGCATCCAAATTGGGAAGGAAAAAGTAAAAGATTCCCTATTTGCACTTGATACCATCCTGTATACAGAAAATCCTGCAAAACCTACAACAAAATTCTTAGAATTAATAAATTAATTCAGCAGATATGCAAGGTACAAAATCAACAGCCAAAACTCAGTAGTGCTTCTATACACAATGAACAATTGGAAGAACTGAAGGAAGAAAAATCTATTCACAGTTACAAATCAAAAAATCAAACCTAAAATAATAAATATAATCATGTATATAGAGGACTTCTAAACAGAATACAACAAAACATTGCTAAAGGAAATTTTTAAAAATCTAAATAAATGGAAGGCTATTCCATGATTATGGGTTGGATATCATCCTGATGTCAATACTACTCAAAGCAATTTGTAGAATCAAAGTATTACCAATTAAAACTCAAATAAGTTTCTTTGCAGAAGTGGAAAAGAAAATCATAAAATTTATTAGGATGGATAATGGGCCCTGAGTAGCTGAAGCCATCTTGTAAAAGAAGACAAGAGTTGGAGGACTTACAGTTTCCAGTGTTAAAAGTTATAACAAATGTATAGTGTATTAGTCAGGGTTCTCTCGGGAAACAGAATCAGCAGGAGATATCTGTGAATAATATGGAACTCTAAAAGAGTCTCTCACGCGACCGTGGGGACTCACAAGTCCAGGTTCCTCAGGCAAGCTACAAACCAGGGGCTCTGATGAAAGCCCGATGAAAGGTTGTTGATGAGTCTCTGGGAGAAGTTGCCTGTCCAAAGACGAGCTGGGAAATTCTCCCTGAATGTTGAAATCACTTCCACTTTTAAGTCATTCAACTAATTGGGTAAAAGCACCACCCATTGCTAATGTAATCTCCCTGATTGATGCAGATGTAATCAGCCATCCACGCAGTAAACTCACTGGTGATTGAAGTCCATAAATGCTCTTGTATTACAATTAGCCCAGTGCTTGCTGGAACAAACACCTGGACACAACTACTTGGCCGAGTTGACACATTAGCCTAACCATCACATATAGTAATAATAAAAAAAAAAAAACATGGTATTTTCACAAGGACAGACATACAGAGCAATGGCATAGAATTAAGAACTCAGTACTCAACCCTCACATTCCTGGCCACTCAATTATTGACAAGGTAGAAAAGACCTCTCAATCCGGAATGAATAGTCTCTTCAACAAATGTTGATGGGAAAACTAGATCACCATGAGTTAAAACATAGGTAGAGACTTCTGGGAAAATGGTGTTGAAGTATGTAGGCAGAGTCTGACCCTCTCACAAAAAAAAGTGGATAGAAGGCAGAGATCTTTCTAAAGGAGTTGCTTTGGATATTTATAGAATGAGAAGGTGCTCTGAGTCATCTAGGAGGGTACCTGAAAGTTAAAGAAGCCAAAGGAAAACCATGAGTTGCTTGCACCTGTGGCTGGAAATGGCACATACACCCCACCCTCAGTGCAAGGAGCATTGGTGGAACCCCTGGCTCACTGCTGCCAACTGACTGGGAGGGAGCATTCCCTGGGCAGAAGATGGGCTTGACAGAGGGTGGACATTGGTTTCTTTGCAATGAGTTTGGCCAGCTGAGTCTCCTTTGTATTTCAGAAGGGACCCTGGCCCAATGGGGAGAGGGGAGGGGTATGTGTTCAGGCAGGCTGTCCTGCCCAGCCATCTGGAGAAAGAGAGGAACTAGAATAGAGATGGGGTGGGAAAGGTGCCTAATCAGCAGGACTCTAACAAATTGTAGTCTAAAACACCTAGGGTAAAGGGGGCAGACAGCTTTCTGAAGCCTAATAAACTTAAGGAGACAATTAAGCTCAGTGGAGGAATTCCCACCTTGCACATACGAGGCCCCTGGTTTGATTTCCTGGTCTCCTTAGTTAAGTGGAGAAGTGGTCCACCAGGTTATCAGGCATCCAGGTGATATCTTAGGATGAGAAATATGTAGACATTCTTTTTATTTTAGGTTTTCTTGGATCTGTTATTTTTTAAAGGTTCCTTTTTTTCTTTTTCTTCTTATTTTCTCATTAAAACCCCATACATTACCTGCAAAGGGCAGGCTGAAGGGTGATTGATGTATGAACACTGGCAGCTTGAGAAGCTCCTTAGGGCCTAAGAGGGAAGGCTGTTTTTCCTTGGTTGTTCTTTTTCTAGTGGCTGCCTTTTTTTTTTTTCCTTGTTGTGTTTCCTCTTTCTTTGTTTCCCTTTTTTCCTTTAAATGATTTTTCTACCTACATTATTTCTTTTCTTTCCTTCATTGTTCTATCTTCTGTTTAATGTTGTTTTTCTTTCATTCCATCAATTTTTGTTTGGCTTTTCAACTTTTTTGTTTTTATTTCTTTCTTCTTTTGTCCAACTGTTTTTTTTTTGTTTGTTTGTTTTTTTCTTTTAATTGTAGGTAAAAATCAAAATTTGCACAATACATACCAACTTTTGCAAAATGATATATAAATATATATGCATATATGTGCATTTGCTTACAAAAATGTTATTTATGTATATATATAAAGATATTTTAAGAGGTGCTTAGATACCCAAAATATTACACGGAACCCACTGGGATTCCAATGTTGCCCACCTCCCACACTTCCCACCACATCCCACACAAACATCTCCCACAAGTGTGGCCCACCACCCTCAATGGACTTACACATCCTGGGGCCTTGCCACCAACCATAGACCACAGTTCACACCGTAGACCACACTCTCTCCCACACAGTTCTGAGTGGTGTGTGCTGATTTAAAATGGCCTACATCCGTTGCCACAAAGGTACTCAGGACAACCTCCAAATCCCAAAGAAGCTCCTGTATTTCAACTGCTCATCCCCTCCCTGCCCCAAAAGTGTCAAGTGGCCACTGACTCCACCTCATTGTTATAATTTCTTCCATTGCTAGAATCACCATATGTGAACAACAGAATACCATCAAGTCCACTCTAGTCCATAGTTCTTCCCCCAATCCTGAGGGGACTGGGATGGTGATGTCCACTCTACCTCCAAGTGAGAGATGTCCAACTGTTTTGTTTTTTTTTTGGTTTTTCTTTTCCTCTCTTTTCATCATCCTGGCCTTTTAAATCATTCTTTATATTTTCCTTTATTTTATATCTCATTTCTTTTTTTCTATTATGCCTTTTTTATTCTTTTTCCTCTGTACTTATGGTTTTTTTTACAAGTGTTAATTATTTTCCTAGGCCTTGTATGGTTTCTCATCTACCTTTTTTATTAAAGTATTATTCTTTTTCTCTACTTATCTCCTTTTCTCTGCTCCTAATTTTCCTCCCCCCCCCCCCCAAGGGCACATAGGCAACAGCAAGGAAAGAGAATAAGACGAACTAAGTGTTCAAGGGAAATCTTACCACACACAATAAAACAACAAAATAAAACCCTAGAGTAGTAAGAGAAGCTAACCAACTGAAAAAATCCATCAAGACAGATGCCTAGCCGCCAACAAAAAAATTACAAGCCATACCAAGAAACAGGAATAAATGGCCCAGTCTTATGAACAAAATATAAAAGAGGCTGAGATACATAGCATAAAACAACCAATCAGAGATGTCCAAACAAATATCATGAGCCAACTTAATGAAGGGAAGGAAGATATTAAGGATATTAAGAAGACACTGGAGGAACATACCAAAGAAATTGTAAATATATAAAAAAAAGATGATAGATATGATTGTGAAGAATGACAAAATACAAGAAATAAAAAATTCACTGGAAGCACATAACAGTAGATTTGAACAGACAGAGGAAAGAATTAGCAATGTGGAAAACAGTACATATGAAATCAGACAGATAGTAGAACAGATAGACAAAAAGATTTAAAAAAATCCAGCTGGACAGAGAGACCAGAATGGCAACATGAAATGCACAAACCTATGTATTATAGGTATCCCAGAAGGGAAAAAAGAAGGGAAAGGGGACAGAAGGAGTGTTGGCATAAATGATGGCTGAAAATTTCCCAACTCTATTGAGGGACATGGAATGTACATAGCTAGGAACTGCAGCACTCCCCAAGCAGTATAAATCCTAACTGGCCTAATTCAAAACATATATTTGTCAAAATGTCCAATGCTCAAGACAAAGAGAGAATACTGAAAGCAGCAGAGAAAAGAGACCAATCACATACAAGTTTAGCTCAAATTATGTAGCAGGTTGGTATTGTTTAGGAATTTCAAAAATTAGTTATTGGATTTATGTTTGTAATCTGGTCTGTCAGATGTATAATCTTTAATTTATTAGATTATATTTAGGACTTTGATTGGGCCACATCAGTAGGAAGGGACTCACAGAGAAAAAACATGGGAAAGGATAGATCTGGGAAATTTTAGCTGCAGCCCAAGAACTAAAACTGGGAGAATGCAGGGCAGCTGAACCCAGAGAGAATAAAGTTCCAGAGAGAGAGACAGAGCCATTTGCCTGATGGTCTAGCTGGCCTTGTGCAGAGAGCAGAGCAGCTGAGCACAGAGAGAGGCAAGCCCTGGGAAGAGAGGAACCCAGGAAGCCTGAACCCTTACAGACTTCAGCAGCCATCATGTTCCAACACACATCAAAAGACTTTAGTGAGGAAAGTAACTCATGCTTTATGGCCTGATAACAGTAGCTATTACTCCAAATAAATACCCTTTATAAAAATCAACCAATTTCTGCTATTTTGCTTCAGCACCCTTTTGGCTGACTAATATAGATTAAGTGTTAAGTTCTCATCTGAAACCATGGAGGCAAGAAGGCAGTGGTATGACATAGTTAAGGTGCTAAAGGAAAAACTTCCAGCCCCAAATTCTCTATCCAGAAAAGCTGAGGAAGAGTTCAAAAATATTCACAGAAAAACAGAAATTAAGAGTGTTGGTCAATAAGAAACCTGTACAACAAGGAATAATAAAAGAAGTTCTGCAGGTTGAAACAAAAAACCAGGAGAGATAGAGTTGGAGGGGATTATAATAAAAACTAAAAGGATAAAAGAGAAGTAAAACCAATATATGGCATACAGAAACTTAAAGATAATATGTAATGAAGGAATTCCTTTATAATAATAACATTGAATATTAATGGATTAAACTCTCCAAACAAGAGAAAAATTGGCAGAATGGATAAGGACATAAGACCCATTGATATGCTGTCTATGAGATACTCACCTTAGACCCAGAGATGAAAGGGGGCTGAAATTTAATGCTTAGAAAAGAATTTTACGTGCAAACAATAACCAAAACTTGGTGGGAGTAGCTCTACTAATATCAGACAAAATAGACTTTAAAAGCAGAACTATTGTTAAGAGACAAAGAAGGCCACTATATTTTAATAAAAGGGATAATCTATCAAGAAGGAAGAACAATCATAAACATTTATGCACCTAACCAGAGCTCCTAAAAATGCATGAGGCAAACAGTAGGAAAACTAAGTGAAAAAATAGATTCCTCAACAGTTAAAGTGGGGGATGATAAAACACCATTATCACCATTACACAGAACATCTCAACAAAGCATCAATAAAGAAAAAAAGACCTTAAATAATACATTACAGGATCTGGACCTAAAAGACATATACAGAACATTACACCAAAATACATCTGGATATACATTCCTCTCAAGTGTATATTGATTATTATCTGGGACCAATAACATGCTATGTCCTAAAAAACTCTGAATGAATTCAGAAATATTGAAATTATACAAAATACTTTCTCTGACCACAATGGAATGAAGCTGGAAATTGGCAAGGGGCAGAGAAGCAGATTAGGCACAAAGATATAGAAGTTAAACACATGCTTAGACAATCAGTGGGTCAAGGAGGAAATTGCAAAAAAAAAAAAAAAATCAGTGACTACCATTGAAACTAAAGAATATGACAAAGAAAGTATCAAAACCTATGGGATTCAGCAAAACCTGCACTTAGAGGGAAATTCTTAGCCATAAATGCCTATATTAAAAAAGAAGAAAGATCTAAAATCAAAGACCTAATTGCATACATGGAGGGATTAGAAAAAGTACAATAAAATAACCCCAAAGGAATTATAAAGAAGGAAATAACAAACATTAGAGCAGAGCTAAATGAAATTGAAAAATAAGAAAGCACTAGAAAAAAATAAACTAAACCAAAAGCTGGTTCTATGAAAGATTAATAAAATTGACAAACCTTAGCTAGAGTAACAGAGAAAAAAGTGTAAAAGTAAAATACATAAAATAAGAAATGAGGAAGGAGATATCACCACAGATGACACAGAAATAAATAGTATCATAAGAGGATATTTTGAAAAATTATATGCCAACAATATGGATAATTTAGAAGGAATGGACAAATTACCAGAAACCCACAAGCAGCCTACATTGATGAAAGGAGAAATTCATGAACTCAACAGACAAATCACAAGCAAAGAGATTGAATTGGTCTTCAAAAACCTCCCAGATAAGAAGAGCCCAGGACCAGATGGTTTTACAGGTGAATTCTACCAAACATTCAAGAATGAATTAACAACAATTCTGCTTAAACTCTTAAGTAGAGGGAACATTCCCTAATTCATCCTATGATGCTAACATCATCCCAATACCAAAGTGAAATAAAGATGCCACAAGAAAAGAAAACTACAGACCAATCTCTCTAATAAGTTTATAGGCTAAATTTCTCAACAAAATACTTGTTAATTGTATTCAACAACACAACAAATGAATTATACGCCATGACCAAGTGGGTTTCATCCTTCCTATGTAAGTATGGTTCAACATAAGAAAATCAATGTAATACACCATATAAACAGATTGAAAGAAAAAAATCATATGATAGTCTCCATAGATGCAGAAAAAGCATTTGATAGTATACAGCACCACTTCTTTATAGAAGCACTTCAAAAGATAGGAATAGAAGGAAACTTCCTCAAACTTATAAAGGGTATATAAGAAAAATACACAGCTAACATCATATTCAATGGTGAAATCCTGAAAGCTTTCCAAGACTTGGAATGAGTCAAGGATTTCAACTCTCACGTCTCTTGTTTAACACTGTTAGAAGTACTTGCTCAAGGACCTAGGTAGAAAAGTATATAAAAGGCATCCATATTGAAAAGGACGATGTAAAAATTTCACTATTTGCAGATAACAAGACCCTATACCTCGAAAGACTTGAGAAAGCTACAGTAAGGTTCCTAGAGCTTATAAGTGAGTTCAGTAAAGTAGTTCGTTAAAAGATTAATATGGAAAAATCAGTCACATTCTGCCCACTAATAATGAGCAATCTGAGGAGGAACCCAAGAAAAAAATCCCATTTATAATACCAACTAAAAGAATCAAGTACCTTGGTATAAATTTAACCAACGATGTAAATGAATTGAACACAGAAAACTACATAACACTTTTAAATAAATGAATAAATACCTAAATAAATGGAGGAATATTCCGTTTATGGACAGGAAGACTAAACATCAAGTTATCCAAACTAATTTACAGATTTAACTCAATCCCAATAAATATTACCAAAGCATATTTTACTGAATTGGAAAAGATAACTCTAAAATTTATTTAGAAGTACAAGGGCCCCAGAATAGCCAAAGATGTATTGAAAAAGAGAAACAAAATCAGAGGAATCAAATTTCCTGATGTTAAAACATACTACAAAGCTACAGTGGTCAAAACTGCATTGTATTGGCATGAGCATGGACATATTGACCAATGGAACTGAATTGAGAGTTCTGAAATTGATCCTTGCAAATACAGTGAAATGATATTTGAGAAGGCCACCAAGACAACACAAACAGGAGAGGATGGCTTCTTCAACAAATGGTTCTTGTAGAACTGGGTATCCATATCCAAAAGAATGAAAGAGGAACACCATCTCTTACCGTATTCAAAAATTAACTCAAGATGGATCAAAGATCTAAATATGAGAGCCAAAACAATGAAGAACTTGGAAGATAATGTAGGGAAGCATCTGTAAGACCTTGTATTAGGAAATGGTTTCATGGAGTTTACTCTCAAAGCACAAGCAAGAAAAGAAAAATAGATAAATAGGACCTCCTCATAATTTAAAACTTTCGCATCTCAAAAATATTTGTCAAGAAAGTTAAAAGCAGCCTACTGAATTGGAGAAAATATTTGGTGGCCACATATCTGATAGAGGCCTAATATCCAGCACATATAAAGAAATTCTACATTTCAAAAATAAAAAAAACAAGCAGCCCATTTTAAAAATGGGTGTTTTGAAGAGACCCTTCTCCAGAGAAGAAATAAAAATGGCTAAAAATCACATGAGCACATGCCCAGTAGCTATTAGGGAAATGCAAATTAAAACTACAATGAAACATCATCTTACACCCATTAGACTGGTGGCTTTAAAAAAAACTGAGTACAACAAGTGTTGGAGAGGATGTGGAGGAATAGGAACACTTATTCACTGCTAGTGGGAATGCAGAATGATGCAACCATTCTGGAGGACAGTCTGGCTGTCCGTCAGGAATCTAACTATTGAACTGCCATATGATCCAGAAATCCCACTGCTGGGTATATACCCAGAAGAATTGAAAGCAGGGACATAAACAGATATATATGCAACTAATGTTCATAGCAGCACTATTCACTATTTCAAAAAGTTGGAAAGAACCCAAATATCCATCAACAGATGAATGGATAAGCAAACTCTGGTATATACATACAATGTATTATAATATTACTCAGCTGTAAGAAGGAATGCAGTGTTAACTCATGGGATAACATGGATGAACCTTAAAGACCTTATGTTCAGTGAAGTAAGACAGGTACTGATAGATTCATATTATATGACCTTACTGACAGGAATTAAGCAAGTTGAGGAGACTCACAAGGCTAAAGTATGGAAGATAATTTTACAGACAGAAAGGGAATACAGGAATGTGAGCCAATGCCCATATGAGCAAAATCTATCATAAGGTGGAAGGGTGTAGTTGTGCAGTGGATGAGCATGGCAGTGGTACAGTGATGCTATTGGGTTGAGCAGTGTTGGCTTGTGAGGGTTTTAGGGTGGAAGTGGTTGCACTGTCCATTGAACCAGGGAGAGGATTGGGAAGGGAGTGGATGAACTGTGGGGATTTGCAGGTATGTGCTTTATATGACAATGTTGGGATTTTTTTTTTTTTTTTTTTTTTTTGCATAATACGGTAAGGGAGGGTTACTGATTTAGGGTGTTAGATGTGGGAAACATGTGGGACAGGGTGCACCTGGGGCAGGCTTCTATGGATTATGTGAGTGTTTATGCTGTCATAGTGCATTGTGTCAGTGGGTGGAGACCCACACAGTGAATGGTAAGGTGTTGGACTACCATCCTGGGGAGTCCTGCTCTGTTCTCACATAGAGGGGCAGGAGTCTTTTGAGAGCATAGGCAGTGCCTAATAGGGGAGGACAGGCCAGGATGATAAGCCCTCAATATTGTTGCAAGTAACTATGTACTTCAAAGAGTGAAGCTTGGTGGTTGCTGTGGGTCCTGAGGGAGGCATAGAGCACATGGAACATGGGTCATTTGGGGTGCATTGGATTTGTTCTGTATGATCTTGCAATGATGGATTTAGTCCATGTTAAATTTCATCAAAATTTATAAAATTGTATGTTCCAAAATGTAAACCAAAAGGTAAATCACTGACCATGTTTAGTAGCAATGTTTCAATATTTGAACATTAATTGTAACAAATGTATCATCCATATGTAAAATGATATTAATAGGGGAAAGTGGAATAGGGGGAGGATGTTGGATATATGGGAATCCCCAATATTCTCTTTGTGACTTTTCTGTTACCTAGAGCTTCCTTGAAGATAAAATGAAAAAACAAAATAAGACAGTGGGTGAATAAATGGAAGATAATGTCATTACATACAAGACAATAGATCTTACAGTGATAAAAGTCATAATGCCAAACATTTTTTAATTTTATTTTTTATTACTTCTTTATTATTTCAAATTCTTTGTCATTTTTTTGTATTTTTTGCCATTTTAAAAACTATCATTATTATTTCATTTTCTTATTAATTTTTTTGGTTATATTGGCTTCATTTTTTTTTTTTTTTTTAGATTCTATCTATCCATTCATTCATCCCCGCTCCCCCGCTGCCTGCACTTGCTGGGTCAGCCAATCATGCTGCGCGGGTGGGCCTGCCCCCACCAGGAGGCCCCAGGAACCGAACCCGGGGCCTCCCACATGGCAAACGGGAGCCCCACCGATTGAGCCACAGCCACCTCCCTATTGGCTTCATTTTTAATGAATTTTTGGATAACAGAATTGTTACAACTGTGGCAAGGGAGGGTCATTGGTGCAGAGTGTCAGTGAAGTGGGATACATGGGAGGAAGTTCACCTGGAGCATACTTATGAGGCATATGAATGAGTTCCAATGTTCATGAGGTATTGTCATGGTGGGTGGAGAGCCACAAAATAACTGAAAGAATATCCAATTCCCATCTTGATGAGTTCTGCCACATTCACTAATGGGACAGCAAGAATCCTCTAAGTAAAAGGTCAATGACTAGTGAAGTAGGATGGACCATTGATGGGCACTTGATATTGATGACTATACTTATGAACCTTTTCTTTTGAAATTGAAAGGTAGCCTAGTATTCTAGGTTGCCTAAGAGTTACCTCCTGAGTGCCTCCTTGTTGCTCAAATGTGGCCTCTCTCTAAGCCAAACTCAGCAAATAAATGCATTACCTTCCTACCAGCATGGGATATGACTCCTGGTTATGAGCCTCCCTGGCACCAAAGGATAACCTACGAAGCACCAACTAGCAATGCAACTGGAAAAAGAACTTGAAAAAAGGGAGAAAATGGTAAATACAAATGAGTTTAAATGGCTAAGAGACTGCAAAGTGAGTTGGGAGGTCATCCCAGAGGTTACACTTATGCATGTGTCAGCAGGATCCCATTGACTGCCACAGGAGATATTCCCTCAAATAGTGGGGCTACTGAGGGCTCTGGAGACATCCATACACTATGGGCAGGGCAGACAGCCCAGGAGTTTGGTGGCCTGCCCAAAGGCCCTCCTCTGGAATTTGTGCTCCCCAGTGTAACAGAGTTGGAGTGTGTGGTTTCCCTACACATGGCTCTTCTGCCCCTTCTATTTGAACCTACAGTTAGGACTAGAGTTGATAATTTTTGTCCAAGAGACTTAAATCTTTGAGCTTTCCATCTGTCAGTTTGGTCCTGAATCTCAACAGAGTTGCAACACCTACTCACCAGTTCACTGGACTCACTGAGGACAAGTAACAGGAAATGATGCTGGACAATAAACATCCCAGGAACAGAGAGAGTGTACAACTGCAAGGAAGATAGTCCCATCCATCCACATGATGGGACCTAAGCCCCCTATCAAGTATAGGTGGAGTGGGCATCAACAACCCAAAATCCTCAGTATTGGGGAGTGAATGATGGCAGAGGGAAAAATAGGTGTAATATGAGGGCCTTTTTGTGACTTTGGAATTGTATTGAATGACATTGCAGTAACAGATACAGGCCATTATATATCTTATCATAACTTATACAATTATGTGTGAGAGATATAATGTAAACTATAATCCACATGTAGTGGCAGTGCTCCAATCTGTGTTCATCAATTGTAACATATGTACCACACTAGTGAACAATGTTGTTAATGTGCAAATGTGTGGGAGTGATAGTGAGTGGGGCATATGGTAATTGCCTACATTATTCATGTAACATTTCTGTGATCTAAGTATGTTTAAAAATATTTTAAGAAACCATAACTAAAAATAGGTAGACCATCCTATCATACCATATGCAAAAATAAATTCAAAATTGTATCATTCCATTTAGTTAATATGCAAATATAAATCAATTTATAAAGATGAAATTAGATTAGTAATGTAGGGTTGTGACAGGATAGATGGATTGTGAGGTGACTGCTAAGAGGTGTAGAGTTTTTCTTTTTTCCTTTTTTTTAAATTTTATTTTCAGGTCACCCCAGCACAACTTTTAAAAGATTTTACTTATTTATTTTGCCCTCATTGTTTTGTGCTTGCTGTCTGCTCTCTGTGTGTTCTTCTGTGTCTGCTTGTCTTCTCTTTATGTGGCACCAGGAACTGATCCTGGAACCTTCTGGAGTGGGAGAGTGTTCAATCTATTGTTGCCACCTCAGGTCCCTGGTCTGTTGTTTCTATTATTGTCTCTCTTCTGTGTCTCTTTTTGTTGCATCATCTTGCTGTGCCAGCTCTCCATGTGGGCCAGCACTTCATGTGGGAAAGCACTCCTGCATGGTCTGGCTCTCCTGCATGGGCCAGAATGCTGTGTGGGTTAGTTCACCACACAGGCCAGCTTGCCTTTCACCAGGAGGCCCTGGTAAATGAACACTAGACTTCCTATACAGTAGACAGGAGCCCAATCACTTGAGCCACATTTGTTTCCATGAGTTTTTCTTTATGGAGTAACAAAATTTTTCTAAAACTATTTTGGTGATGAAGGCACAACATTTTTATTATACTAAGATCCATTGATTATACACTTAGGATAGATTGAAGAGTATGTGTCTATATCTCAATTAAACTCCTTTAAAATAAATAAATATGGAAAAATAGCCAAAAAGAGCAGCTATCTACATTAGAGAAATCATAGAGTGATTGAGGGGTGATGAATTTTTGTTTGTTTTTCTGTTTTTTGTTTATTATTATTATTGAAATAATGAAAATGTTCTATTGTTTGAAGTGGTGAATACACAGCTATGTGATTATGCCAAATACCCTTGAAAGTACACTTTGGATGGATTGTATTCTTTACTAATATGTACCAATAAAATTAATATGTTTTTTAAAAATCTTAGTTGTAAAGTTTCCATATTTGCATGCTCTGGAACTTAATGTTTAATAATTAATGTCAAAGACAGAATTTCCAAATGTCAACCATCATAAAGGCATTGTTTATCTGTATGGAAGGTTTTGGAATCTTCCATTATTAAAAAGATTATTATTGCAGTGCATTTTTCCTGAATACTTCCTCCTGGGAAATTAGCAATGTTAAATGAGAATGATCTGAGCCCCTGCCTGGCACAGTGAACTACTCTGTGCATGATTCTCACACTCACTGATAAAGATTCTAGTCACAGAGATGAATTACTGTTTTATCTAATATTAGGAACAAAGTGACCACATCTGTTCCTCTCCTTCAGATATTTAATCACTGACCCAGGAAAGGCAACCAGAGAACTACATTCACTTCATGGGAAAGACTCCAAAATCACAGACTTCACACATTTTCTTATCCCCATGAACCTATACAATTTCCAGTTGATATTCACAAAATAATCCATCAGATAACCAATTATTTGCCCAAACCTCTCAAACAATATCCATCAGAGAAACAAAATTACTGATGCACACAACCTTCCAATCTCTGAATAAATGATTTCCCATGATTTTTCATTGCATTCTCCACAATGAATTTTCTGGAAATACCTTAAGGAGTTTCATCCTTCTAATGAAGTCTTATTCCTCTTATTTAATGTTTGGTGGTTATTCTTAAAATGAGTTTCCTTTAGCATATTAAGACTTAGTTTTGACTGAATAATAGTGCACAGTGATTACACTCTTCTGAAGTTCACTCATTTAATTTAAAGGATAAATTAGAAATTAAGACAATCCCACATAGAGTACAGGTGTACAATTCCTCACATGTGATTTTTCTGATTAGCTTATTAGAGTGGTAGAAGAGGCCTCTCGGATTCCATTATATTTACATTATGTGTTTTCTCACTTTATTTATTTTTTAAGGGCTTTGCTACATAATATGCATATGGATTATCACCAGTATGAATGTTATTAGATTATCTGAAGAAGTATGGATGATGATAGGAATTTCTGAACACATTAAAAACAGTTTTTCTTCAAAATATGAGTACTCTGGTATGTTTAAAGGTTTAATCTATGGCTGATGTCTCTTAAATATGAAAAAGATTTGTACTGTGAGTTGTTACATTTAAAATAAAATGCTGACTGATGACTACCTCAAATTATTGACATTCATAGGGATTCTCTCCATTTAAGTAATCTCCTATTGTCTAAGGCCAGAAAAATTATGGTTTTCCCATACATATGATATTTTGGTTTCTGTCCAGCATGAATTCTGTAATGTTGCCTCAGGGCAGAAATCCAGGTGAAAAGTTTCCTACATAGACAGCATTTGTGCAGTTTTTCTACACTGTGAGTTTTCTCATGGTGTTTAAGATTAGAAAATTGACTGAAATTTTTCACATATAAATGACACTTATAGGGTTTCTCTCCAATGTGATTTCTCTTATGTCACTGAAGATGGAATGTTGACTGAAAACTTTCCCACATTGATGAAACTCATAGGACTTCTCTCCAGTGTGAGCTGTCTCACATCATCTAAGATTAGAATAATTACTGAATACTTTCCCACATTGATGATAATTCATAGTTTATCTCCAGTGCAAGTTCTTTCATGTTTTTTTAATGGAAGAAGGAAGAAAGAAGCCTTTCCCAAAAGTACTGCATTCATAATATTTATCTGCAGTGTGAGTTCTCTCATATCATTGAAGATGAGAATGTAAACCGAAAGCTTCCATGCAGTTGATGTTCATGGGGTTTTTCTCCAGTGTGAATTCTCATGTTGTTTTAGGAAAGAGGATTGAATGAAGGCTTTCCCACAAACATGACATTCATATGGTCTCTCTCCAGTATGAGTTCTCTGATTTTTTTTAGGGAAAAGGAGTGACTGAAGGCTTTCCCACATAGATGACACTCATGGGATTTCTCCCCAGTGTGAGTTCTCTCATATTGTTTTAGGGAAGAGGAGTGACTGAAAGTTTTCTCACAAAGATGGCATTCACATGGTTTCTCTCCAGTGTGAGTTCTCTCATGTGGTTGAGACATGAGAGATGTCTCAATGAGGAATGTTTACTGAAAGCTTTCCCACATAGATGACATTCATAGGATTTCTCTCCAGTGTGAGATCTCTCATGTTGTTTTAAGGCAGAGGAGTGACTGAAGGTTTTCCCAAAATGATGACATTCATATGTTCTCTCTCCAGTGTGAGTTCTCTGAAGTTCTTTTAGGGAAGAGGGGTAACTGAAGCCTTTCCCATAAAGATGACATTCATAGGGTTTATCTTCAATGTGAGTTCTGACGTGTACTTTAAGACGAGCATATGACTGAAGGCTTCTCCATATAGATGGCATTCATAGGGTTTCTCTCCAGTGTGACTTCTATCATGTCATTGAAGATGGGAATGTTGACTGAAAATTTTCCTGCATAGATGACATTCATGGTGTTTCTTTCCAATGGGAATTCCATTGTATTGTCTGAAAGCATTGCCCACAATGTTTAGTACTTTGAGAGTGTTCATATGATTTACTTCTAGAGTGAATATGCTTATGTTGCTTAAATGATGAATGGTCACTTAGGAGTGTTGGAGGTGGTTTCCTGAAATAGGATTTCTTGTTATGTGAATGAGTGCATGTTGGTTCACTGTAGATATGTGAGAGGAATCTTCGTGCAAGTAATTATATTTAAAGGAATTCTTTTGGGTGTGAGATCTCTGTGGTGGGAAATGAGATGTGAGCCTGCAAAACATTTGTCCAAAACAAAGAATTTCTTCATTTCCCTACATATGAAACCTAGACTAATCCACTAGTAATAGTCTACAATTGAAATATTTGCCATGTCAGTTTCATAAACACATTATTCTACTCCATACACAGAGATATTCTCTATTATAACAATCTAATTGCAGAAGTATCTGATTAATTTTGAGCTTCATGATATTTCAAAGATTATGTATGTGAAACATGTTTATGCAATTCATTTTTTATATGAACTCAGGTAAGAGTTGGTCTTTAGGTTAATTTTACCTTAATTCAAACTATCACAGATTTTTGCTGGATTAGTACTTAATCCCAACATTAATTACATTTTCATAATTTTAATTAATTCCTAATTCATTCCATCCCTAGTCATCTATTTGGAATACTAAGGTTCACAAAATTAAGCTTACCAGGGCCATGATTTTAGAAGTGTCTTTCCTACATGTTGCTTAGTTGTCTATCGTTTCTATCATTTCTATCATTTCACATGTTTTAAAGGTACTTTTCCTCCCTGTAGTAATTTAAATAAATAAATAAATTGTTATAATAGCATTACAGAGACAAAAATTTTGAAAAGTTCCAGGTATCTCTTTCAGTATGTTTCCCACATTCACAATTAGCTGGGAAAGAATATCAAATTAATGAATACTTTATGGATAAAAAAATATTATAGGACATTACAATCAGAAAATATTTTCAGGCATGGAATATGAGAAAAAATAAGTTGGGTTGTCAGGGAGGTAAAAAAGAGGGAAAAATATTCCAAGAATAGGACCAGGACAAGGATCATGTGAAGGTTTACTTGCAATAACAAATGGATATCCCTTTCACAGTGCCAATAATACTTGATAAAGCTTGAGAAGTATAAGAAATAAACACATGTAACTAAAATTTCCCCAATATCCACATCTACATTTTAGAAATCATAACTTATGTAAGTAAACTTAAAGAAATCATAATTTACTCAAGGAATCCTGAAGTTAAAATACTCAATCACATATTCACTATATCATTAGACCCCTCTTCTGATGTGCAGGTCCTTAGAGCTTTCCTGAAATCTGGGTATTGAGGAAATCCTTTTCCTTCTCTCCACACTTCTCCTTGTTCCAGCTGGGAAAACACATCTGATTTGCAGAATTGATATCTTGTTAGTATGAAAAAAAAAAAGTTACCTGGAATTTGAATTCTGATAGTAATAGAGCATGATCATGATGTACATGGCAGTTTACCAAAGAATAAGGTAAGCATTGTAGGTCAGTAATGCAAAAAACCTAGAACTCAGATCATTGATAATATTTCAACAGAAATTGTAACTCTTGATCATTTGCCCATTTCAATTAGGACCACTGCTTATTGTTATCCATGCACTAGTACAAAGAGAAACTGCAGTGTCATCTGTATTCTAAATAGGGAAAAATGTATGTCCCCAAAGTGATTGAATATTATGTTAAAAAATAATCCAATTAACATAAATCCCAGAAGAATTATCTAAGTTCTATATGAAAAAGGATATATGAAATGTTGTTACTACTATGTTCTGAAGGCTTAACATATCCCTTGGATCAGAATACTTATTTCACCATAGTGAATTACTTGTCCATTCAAAAAGTAGTCATTGAGTTCTCAGAACAAGAAAGACGTTTAGTTGTGGTCAAGATTAAATTCTATTGGGTTGAAGTAGATGTACATTAAAAATAAGGAAATATTCACTAAGGTAGTTTTACTTTTACAATATAAATGTATCAAAATTATGAAATATAAAAATATAAGAGAAAATAAAGTTTACACCATATGAAGAAGTTAATATTTGAATAAATAAATGGAAGATTATGATAAATATATAGGTAGATAGGTTAGACAGTTGGTAGATAGATAAGAGATAGACAGATATAAATGATAGAAAAAATTTGAGAGTCTCTCCTACTGAGACCAGGTTATTGACATTCTCCAGCACCACTTCCCTGAACAACTTTTGCTGGGATGAATTTAACACATCCCACTCTTCCTGAGTGAAGTCTACAGCCATATCCTTGAAGGTCACATATTCCAAAAACATCACAGAATTTTGTTCCCACACAGCATTATACTAACCAATGTCCTGAGTGTGATGTACAAAAATAACAGCACTAAAGAAGCTGAAATTGTATACATAAAACACAAAATGTGTATGGGGTTCCAGTAACATCATTATCAATGCTGAATTGTCATCTGCCTTTCAGATGCACTCAGACACATACACACTCTGGATACATAACACCCCACTGTATAAGAAAATCACATGACATGGGATGTTATATACACCTGGAAATTTCCCAATAAACTTGTAATTATGCCTTCTTTCTGCTGATTATAAAGCATAAAGCATTCAAGCATTCAAAACTAAATCAATCTTTCCAAATAATTCTAAGTAAATTTACAGATTTATTGTAAGGCAAGCAATATCCATGATATTTCATTCAAAAAAAATGAGTATGGTTAGATTATTCCTATATACAGATGAACTCATTTTCCTCTCATTATAAAAATCATTTAAGAATATGTTATGCTTTTTGACAAATGCAAGTTAATGTGTGAATTGCTTTCTCTATATATTCAATTCAAATGTCTATTATTCACTAAAACAGTAGGGAAACTTAAAGAAATATCCAGAACTCTGCTAAACAGAATAGGTATCAAACCAGTAAGTCCTGCCTTCCTCAGTGCTATATAACTCAGGTAGTCATTGTAATGTATAAATACAGATGGTTCAGGTTCATGAGCCAAGGACTCCTGAGACAGTTGTACTGATACATGGCCTTTGACTGACCATTCTTGTGAGAGGAAACTTCACAATCTCAACTTTTTCTTGGGTCTACAAATATATTTTCATTGTCACACTTTTATCTTTATCTCATCTGTGTGTGAAAGATTAAAAGAATCCTGTTCTTTGCTTCCGGTTTATCCAAATTTTCAAAAATTTTCACAAAAAAATAAATTTTATTAAAGCTCCTGAAACCAGAGCTGCAATGAAGGAAAAAACAATTCCTATACATTGTATCCAATTATAAAATTCAAATAAATTTTATATAGAAAACTGAACTTGGGAAATTTGAACTAGAGTAGTAAGGTGAATTTTGGTTTTCTTTTTTTTTTTTTTTTTTTTATTTTTTTTTTTTATTATGGGTAAAAATCAAAATTCTCACAATACATACAAACATTTGTAAAATGATATATAAATATATATGCATATATGTGTATTTGCTTACAAAAATGTTATTTTATATATATATATATACATATATTTTAAGAGGTGCTTAGAATACCTAAAATATTATACGGAACCCACTCGGATTCCCATGTTGCCCACCTCCCACACCTCCCACCACATCCAACACAAACATCTCCCATAGTGTGGCCCACCAACCTCAATGAACTTACACATCCTGGAGCCTTGCCACCAACCATAGACCACAGTTCACACTGTAGACCACACTCTCTCCCACTCAGTTCTGAGTGGTGTGTGCTGATTTAAAATGGCCTACATCCATTGCCACAACAGTACTCAGGACAACCTCCAACTCCCAAAGAAGCCCCTGTATTTCAACTGCTCATCCCCTCCCTACCCAAAAACTGTCAAGTGGCCACTGGCTCCACCTCATTGTTATAATTTCTTGCATTGCAAGAATCACCATATGTGAGCAAGAGAATACCATCAAGTCCACTCTAGTCCATAGTTCTTCCCCCAATCCAGAGGCGACTGGGATGGTGATGTCCACTCCAACTCCAAGTGAGAGAGGGCTTATATCCCATGGATATGGTGGGTGGGATGATCCTGCCTGCAGATGCAGGCCCTCTCCATTCCCTGGGATGGCCATTTCCCATCGTTGTCTCCTCACCAGGTGACTTGGATGAGTCCATTGAGCTGTAGGGTAGGAGTTGCAGCTCCACTTAAATTTCAGGTACACCTGGCACATAGGTAGGTGGGAGGCTCCAGTCGCTGGAAGTATACCTAAGAAACTCCAGCATCACATGTAGGTTTCAATAGAAGGGACTGGTGAACCATGTGCAGGGAGGACTTATTTGAGTCTAATTCTGTCACTCTCAGGAGCACAGATTACAAAATAGAACCCACTGATAAGGCATCAGTCTCTGGGGCTATCCCCCCTTATATAAGACCAGGGTGTCTCCGGAGCTCTCAGGAACCCCACTGAGTGGGGTGATAGGCACTTAGATGTTCTATGAGCTCCTACTGAGGTGTGCGTAAGGGTTACCTCTGGGATGACCTCCCGACTCTCTTTGAAGTCTCTTAGCCACTTGAACTCATTTGTCTTTACCGTTTCCCCCTTTTATTCAAGGTCTTTTTCCAGTTGTGTTGCCAGTTGGCACTTGGGAAAAGTTTTCAATTAGCAATAATCGTGCCTCGGATAAACCTCATTGGCTACGATACTGCCACTGCAAAAAGCTGCCAGTTGGCACTTGGTATTAATCCCTCGTTGCCAGGGAGGCTCATCCCTGGGAGTCATGTCCCACGTTGGGGGGAAGGTAATGCAATCATATGCTGAGTTTGGCTTAGAGAGAGGCCACATTTGAGCAACAAGGAGGCTCTCAGGTGGCAACCCTTAGGCACCCCACAACTGCAGGCTAAGTCTCATTTACAAGAGCAAAAACTCACAAGGGTAGTCATCAATTAAAAAAAAAAAAAAAAAAAAAAA